>JANCRA010000004.1:22381120-22691120 GCA_024362935.1 Setophaga petechia | reverse complement strand
GAATGAAGCAATCAATGCCATCTATACGAATATCAAACTGGACCATAATACTGTGATCATAATGGAAAATGGTAATATTCTGCATTTGCTGAGGCAAGAGTAAAAAGGAAAAATACAACACTGTGTCAATAGAAAGGGAGATATGAAAGACAGGAAATTGATATCAGTTTTAAGAATGTGAGTGAACAAGTTTCTTAGCCGCAACTAATTTGATTCATCGTCTGACAAAATATTTCAGTGTTTTGCATGAGAGTACAATACTTAAAACTTGAATAAAATTAATGGTGATGGAAAAAGGTGTTCAATTAAAACCCAGTGCTTTGTAATCCCCACACTTAGTTGTCACCAAGTATTTCATTTCTGCAGAGTATCACTGACGACTCCATCACCATAATAATATAAAATTTCTGAAGTAAAACGTTTAGAAATTAAAAGTCAAAAGTCTTTTGCTGTGTTTTTTCTTTTCCCTTGCTTAATACAATTCCATTACACATTGCAATTGCACTTGCAAGCTGATTTTGTTGCAAAGAATTTTGTGCTGTCAGTCTAAGTCTAAAGCACCGCTGTAAAAATGGGGTATCTAGATATATAAACAAGTTTGACTGCAATGCTAGCTATAAAACGCCTGTAAGAATTTGCTACATAGGTGGCCTGTAAAGACTCTGGCCTTTGTGAATTGTTTCCATATCTACAGCTTTACTGATTGAGGATTTGTTTGGTTTTATTTTGTTTTTTGTTTTACTCTAACGGGACCTGAAACAATCTGGATATTCATTTGAGAACAGACCCAACACCTCTTAGATTCAGTGACCAATCTTTCCACCAGCACACATGACAAGGATCAGGTCCAGAGAGTCAGCATGTGCATACAATCTGATCTCTACAATCACTACCTTTTCCTGTCAGTCATTTGTTGAGTCTTAATGTTACCTGTGAGAAGGACCCACAGAATTCAAAAGACCTATGTATGTCTGTAAAATAACTTGTATGTACAGGGTTCCATAAGTTTGGAGCTGTAGAATGCAAAATATAGCTGCAAATGCTTTGAGGAGGGAAATACCAGTGTGTTCATACGTATGCCATCTAGCAAAAATGGCCCTAATCAGTTCTGCGGCATTGATGTGCTAATGGAATACAAAATATAAATAATAAGAAAAAACTTTTGAGTTCAAAGTCTGCTGATAAAGATCAACAAGATAAAGAAATCCTATTTCCAAACCCAGAGAAATTCCAAATTCCTAACTTTGAACAGAAGCACATACAAACCAATTTTCAGGTGATCTTTCTTTTCCTATCCAATCATTTCTTTATTTCTGCAGTTTATGCTCCCCAGCAACGCTGGTGAATTGCTCAACCATTTGCTAAAATGAGTTGTCAGTATTAAACCCCACTACATAAAAAGTTCCCTCACTGGAAAAGAGGTCAGATATTCAATTCATTCTCCTCTAGAGAAGGTTAAAAAACACACATTATCAAATAAGAAACTAACTTACATTAGCATGCTTTAGCTGAGTAATCTCTTGCTAATCTTGGCCTAAGTGCTAGAGTTCAAGGTACAGAAGCGATAGCAGTTCTCCAGTATCTAGAGAGGGCCTACAAGAGAGCTCTAAAGGGCCTTTGACAAGAGCATGCAGTGGTAGGACAAAAGGAAATGGCCTTAAACTGAAAACGTGGCAGATTTAGTATAGATATTATGATAAATTCTTTACTGTGAAGATGGGGAGGCACCGGAACAGGGAGGCTGATGATGCTTCATCCCTGGCAACATCCAAGGCCAGGCTGGATAGGGCTTTGAGTAGCCTGATCTAGTGGAAGGTGCCCTACCTAAGGCAGGGTTGGGTGGAACCAGACAATATTTAAGGTCCCCTCCAGCCCAAAGCATTTTATGATTCTATGCTTACACCATCACAGAAAGCTCATTTATTCCTTTGTGTGTGAGATACTAGCACACTAGTTCTGGACAGAAGTCCAAGTAAGCAGCCGGAGGGAAATATCAACATGGCTGTAACATCAACAGCATTTGTAGCTCCAGCTTAAACCACCCTAGGTTAACCAAAAAATCAATTTTTTTCCACACATGCTCCCCTTCCTAATACACATATCCCAAAAAATAAGCCCCAAGGGTTTGAGACCAGACAGTAAAGAAGATACAGCCCACAAACCTATCCATACTCACAGACACTCTCCCTGCGAAGTATAGGAATGCCTGCATGAGCAAAAATTGCATATGGAAATTCAAGCAAATAATGCACAACTGGCAGACAAGACTATAACCTACAAAGAGTCTGCATACCAAACATAAGGCAGAAGATTCAGGGTCAGGCAAAGAAAAAAAATTTCTGATGCACTCATACATGCCAATTAAGGCAAGTCACACAGAATATGTGTGTTTTAAGAATGATGGGAGAAATTATACAGAGCATTCTTACAACAAAAGTAATTCTTTACCTACCTGTTTATGCATCTCTATATTCAGCCCATAGGACATCTCGTAATACTGCGAAAAAAGAAAATTACTCTATTAGACTTCGCAATTGTGAAAACTATTTTGGAATTCACTTTGACTGAAACATCATCTGTACAAAGACATACAAACCTACACACATTAATTTGCCTTGAAGACTTCCTGGAATTGCAAAGACTGTGTTTCAGAATAAACTTTGTTTTTTGCTTTATCTACATTGTTTCATGTCACATTTACAAAAACCAGCTGTAAAATAAGGCAAAAACAGACAGCAAAAAAAAGAAAAATAATCACAAGCAGAGTCAAGGATTAAAAGCAGAAAATTATGAAGATTTTATTCACTAGCATACACAAAACATTCCAAAAAAACACCCAAAGTACTTCAAGCATATAAACATATAAATCAGCAATGTCTAACAGACCAATTCAATATTTTAAATTAAAAAAAAAAAGAACACAAAAAATTCCTGTACTAAAGTGGCAGTTATTTAAAAAAAAAAAAGGAGAGAGCATGGAAATTCAGGGCCAGAGCAGACACACCAATCTAAGTATGTCCTGCTGTGCCCCAGTACTGCAGAGAACTCTTTTCAGCGTGCAATGTTATTACCAAACAATCTTCAAGACTTAGGCATATCAGTCATTAAAATGACAACTGCAAGCCTTACAATTTGCTTGTGCTCTCCCTTAAGATTTTTTTCAAGGTTATTTACTCTTTCTGTGCATACAAGATTATTACTTGTCTTATGCACATGGAAAATGGCTAATCCCTCAGAGATGTACAAGAGGAGAGATATCAAGAGTTCCTCTAGAGTTATCATGATCCATCACAAAATTACCTGTTTAGAAATGTCTTTCTATGCACATAATTTAACCAGGCAGACCACAACAACTGAGGAAATCCCTTTCACAGCTGAGATCACTGACATTCTCAATTTAATGAAACAATGATTCAGCTGCCGAAGAGCAACAGTTCTTCTAGAAAGCAGGCTTTGGATTTGCATGTGCTTAGGTACAATTTTGTCTTACTGCCATCACAGAAAAAAATACTATCCAGGACCATTTTACAGAAATATGACCACTGGGAAAAGTCAGCAAAAGTGAAAACATCATCCCCAGGTGCATTATGGAAGTTGCACACAGCTTGAAAGGGCTGACAAGTGATTTACTAGCATTTGGAAGAAACGTGCTCAATTGCTTAAAAGATTAAAAAGCAAGTTTCACACAGATACTGACCGCTGCAAAGAAGTTAAAAGACCTCAGAAACTACTGATTTATAATGGAAGCACTGATGCAACCTCAACAACAGCAGCGCTACTACAATCTTCCTGTTTGCCTCCAGCAATCCGAATGTATGTCAGTCTCAGTATACCAGGCTAATAGACATTTTGAATTTGTTATGCAGCCTGCTTACCATGACATAATGTCGCTGCATCTCTGTCTTCTCACTGGCCAGTTTTTCACATTCTAGCTTTAAACTGTTCAAGACATAAAAAGGAAAAAGCATGGGTACTTCATAACACTAAAGTGACATTCTCTTGAGCACCGGCTTCTCCCCTTTTCTCCACTACCCAAACATAAATGCGTATTCCAGTTCTTGCTTGGGAGTTTAGGATGGAGGTTTGTACTTTTCCATTTTCAAAGGATACCATGCAGCATCCTCATCTCCTAAAAGAACTGCAGACACACATGTGGTATACACAGAAAATTATTTTTCTGACAAAAACCTAAACACTGACACTGGTTCACAGAAGAAGCACACAGGGGTTCAACTGTTAAGCTTGAGAAGCTACTAACAAAAATGTAATTTGGGTTTCAGAGTTTTTATTTAGGTGTTTTAGAAACACCTCTTTCTTTTACTCGACCCACAGAAGAATCACATTCACATTACCGCTTCAAGAAGAAAAACTTGTGGATTTGAATTTTTGCTCTTTGCTATTACTGATGACAGAGCTGCAAGTAGAATACTGCGTGTAATTTAATGAATACCGCGGTAAATACTAACGCTTCCAGTGTTTATTTGGTTTTCAGAAGCCCGCTGAACAATCCTGCCAGAAGTCACTTGTCACTCTGAGGACACAGCGCTGTTCCACCTAAGGATAGTGAAACAGCTCGCCGCCTCACTTCCAGGTTATCAGCACTTGACATGTCAATGAAAGGCGCGAGGGGGCCGAGCCAAGACAAGATGCCTGTCCTGAGCGGCATTTCGAAGAAAAGCAGAGGACGAGCCCAACCAGACACATATTTTTCTATCAACACCCGCCCTCCCCCACTCCGCACCCAAAAGTAAACAAAAAGAACGAAAGAAACAAGATAAAAGAAAAAAAAAAAAAAGAAAAAAAAGAAAAAAAAAGAAAAAAGAAAAAAAAGAACATGAACAAAAACGGAATGCGGGGAAAACAAGAAAATCCACTCGGCTCGGGGCCCACAGGAGCCCCTCGTGCCCAGGGTCGGGAGCGGAGCGGGATGTAGAGGAGCCGGCCAGGAGCGCCTGCCTGGGGGGGGTCCGCCCCGCTCCCGGTTCCTCCAGGGGTCCCGGGCCCCCGCCCCGCCGGGCGCGGCGCGGAAAACGGCGAGAGGAAAGACTGCGCGGGGCTCGGGCAAAGTCGGCAGTCTTACCTGTGGTACTGAGCCTGCAAAAACTGAAACTCCTCCTTAATCCGATCGCAGGATTCTGAAATGGTGAATTTAAAGGGCTGAGCTGGCTGGTGAGGAGCCTGCAAGCAAGGAACATCAGGTCTTTTAATCGCCCCCTCTCATCCGGTCACCACCTCCCACCCGCCGCCGCCGTCCCCCACCGCGGCGTTCGCACCGGGGCTCCGCCGAGGCGCAACCCCCCAGGTCCCCGCTCGTCCACGGGCGGAGGAGCGATGCCCCAAACGCCTCGAGATGCTGCCCCGACGTGTCCGCCGGCGGTGCGGGACCGCCGCTGGAAGAGGTGTCACCCGCTCGGACCCTCCGCACCGGCGGCAGCCGTGGGACGCGGGGCTGGCGCCGGGACCGCCGCGCACCGGGCGAGGGCAACTCAAACAAGCCAACCCCGACCCCGGGAGGCGACGGCGGCGCGGCGGACAACAATAAGAAAATGGCTACAACTCCGCGGTGCCCGCGCCTGAGCGCTGCCCGCGGGGCCGCCGCCGCCACTCACCGGGTGCCGAGTCTGCGGGTACATCTTGCTCAGGTCGCGGATCATCCACGCCGCTTCGGGGGGCGCTGGCGGCCGGAGCGGCGGGGATCAGGGCTGCAGGCGCGGCGGCGGTGACGGCGGGCAGGGACGCCCCGGCCCCGCCGCCCCGGGGCTGGCGGGGCACCGCCGGCAGCAGCGAGGCGCGACGGCGGCGGCGTCCGCGACGCTCGGGGGCCGCTGCCACATCCCCCGGGGGCGGTCAGCGGGCGACGCCGGCCGGTTCTCCCGAGCTCCGCCGCCGCTCCACGGGCTCCGGCGGGCTGCGAGCCCCGTGCGGCGGAGGGCGAGGTGGAGGAGGGCGGGGAAAGCCCCTCCGCCGGCGCCGGCGCGCGCTCCACCGGAGATTCCCCCCGCCGGCAGTTTTCCTCCCTTCCTGAAAACTTTTACTGCTGCTGCCGGCAGCTCTCCCGGCGCCGAGCGAAGCGGGGCGCGGAGCCCCGGCGGGGACGGTGGCTGCGGCGGTCGGGCGGCTGCTCCGCTGCCGCGGCGGGGGTGCGGGCGGTGCAGTGCCCTTTTGTGCGGCGGTCCGGTCTTCGCTGCTACCACCCACACCGCATCTCCCCCGCTAGTGCTGCTCGACCGCCTTTTGGTTTTTTTTGGTTTTTTAATTGAAAAAAAAATTAAAGAGCGAGAAAGATTTAAAAATACGGTACGGTCTGGGCAGCTTTATTTATGTCTTTTTTTTTTTTCTCTTTTTCCCTCCGCGCCTTTCGAAACTCCGGGAAGTGGCGGTGGTGGCGGCGGGGACGCGCAGCGCGGAGCCCCGTACTCGGCTCGTCAGCGCAGCGTGGTCCGGCCCAGCCCAGCCGTGTCCTGCCCAGCCCGGTCCAGCCCGATCACCGCTCCGCGCCGCTCCCACAGCACGCTCTGCCGAAGTGACTCCTTTGACCAAATTTAGCAGCGGCTCGTCATTAACATTCTGATACATATTCACAGCAGCCGGAAGGCCGCCGCCGCGGAGCACCCTGGGAGTCGCAGTCCTCCCGACGCCAAGACTGCCCGCATACAGCCGCTTCGGGGACTACTTCTCCCATCAAGCACCGCGAAGCTGTCAGCCCCTCCCCCCGCGCCCCGCCCATGAAGGGCGGTGGCGGCGACCAATGGGCGACGGGCTGCCATTAATCGCCGCTCTGCACTAATGCCCATCACTTCGCCGCTGACAAATGGGCGCGCGGGAGCGGGCAGAGGGGCGGCCCCGGACTCTCCCCCACGTGGGGTTCCCGACGCGCCGCGGGCCTGCAGCCAATCAGGAGGCTCTCCGCCGCCTCTCCGCCTCCGCTCGCCCGCCGCCCGAGGCGGAGCCCGCAGATCGCCGGCGTTCCGCGGCGCCGGCGTTCGAACAGGGGAAACATTTGTTCAGCCGTCAATCAAAGTAACGTGGGGCCGGTGTCGGCTGTCGCCGCCGCCGCCGCTCCCGCCGCCTCCTCCTCCTCCGCGCGGGGCGGTGGCGCGGCGGGAGCGGGGGGGCGGCGGGGGCCTCCGCCCTGCGCCCCGCCTGCGGGCACCGCCGGGGACGGGCGCTAATGAGGGGCAATGTCGCCTTAAAAAGGGGGGTACGGCATCGCCGCTGCCATCGTGGACGGGAGGGGGAATTACCCCTCCGCTGCCCACCGCCAAGGCGAGGTGCTCCCGCCTGCCCTCGGCCGGGCCGGGCCGGACGCCTTTCCCAGCGCCCGAGAGGGGCCGCAGCGGCTCCGCCGGGGTAGCCCCGGCCGACCGACGGCTCCCTCAGCTCCCCGTGCCGCTGCTACAGTCGCAGAACGCGACGTGATTTAAGTTTTGTTGCTGCCCTTTTTTTTTTTTTTTTTTTTTTTTGAAGGAGTTCTGCCTGTACTGGAGGAAGCGGTGACAGGGCCAGGGTGTTCTCCCCTCGCAAGAGGAGCGCTCCAAGACCCGGTCGCTGAATGCTCCATTGTACTGCCACGTTTGTGTTCGACGGGGCGTTTTGCCCCGGCTTCGCAGGGCGGCTGCGGCCTCTGCCTACTGCACGTTTTGGAACGTACAGTAAGCACACCTGGAAGCGACCTGTGGCGAGGAAAGGACAGGAACTACGGCTTCGTCTCGCTGCAGCAGCCACGGCTGCTGCGTTTTGCAGGCTGGGAAACAGGCATCAGAAAGTGTTTTCCCAGGCCTGAGCGTCCCATGCTTTCTCCAGGGCTGTCAGTAAAGAGCTGGAACGTCAACACCTGATTCCATACACATTCTCCCGAAAAAAAAGAACGATTTTGCGCGTAGTAGTGCTGTGTCCTAAAAAGACCCCAGAACAATTTTTCTGCAGAGCCCCGCTCTAGACAATGCTGTGCAGTGACGCATGCATGAGGGATAGGCTCATATATTGTTGGGGCTTTTTTCTTCTCTGTGTCTGTCATGCTTACATTTGCCTTCAAGCAGTTTGTATTCCTGATGAGTTGCAGTTTAAACCTGCATGCAAAATAGATGTGGTTTAGTCATGTCATTTTTGATGCCTGTATACCAAATCTATAATCTCAAAACATACACTCAGCAATTAATACCCTAATGATGGTAGCTAAATTATGTATGCTTACAGGTTTGGTTGTAAATTCTCTACTGCCTACAGATCTCTGGTTAAGGCCTGCAGCTACTGAGCACCTTGAGGCCTTGACAGGACATGCCACTAGTTTTACCGTTGAGATTTTGCCTTGCAGAGTGACCTGCAAGGACTGATCCAGGGGAACAGTTGTGGTGTTGGTGAAGATGAAGGTGGCATCCATCTTCTGCTGCTGCCTAAGACTCAGCTGCAAGAGGCACACAGTAGGAATTCCACCTTTTTCTAGAATCTGTAACCAAAATCTGCTCCTTTATGGTGAGTGCTATGATCACTAGCCTCTGGAGCAGTTTGTGACAAAAATTCTTAATCCTTTGCAAAATGATTTTGCCTAAAATTGCAAGTGCAAAATGGGCCAAAATATGTCCATTCCTGTCACCTTCTGTTTTTTTACCACCAAAAATATCTACACATCGCAGTATTGCAGTACTCAGCCTCCAGCCTACTTGCATGTGTAGTTTCTGCTGTAATTTTTATATTTACCAAGGTCATAATCAGATTTCCATAGGGATTTAGACCTCTAAATATTGTTTAAAGATTTCATTATAGAACACTTGCCTAATTATGAAAATGCTTCTTCTCACATGTCTAAATCTTCCAGCACTAAAAGTGATTTAAAAAAATTAATCATGAGCACTGCTCACTAGACAGAGGAGCACTTCCAATTCCTCTGAAATAGAGGACAATCACCATATGCCTGGACCAAGTCTTGACATTCAGAAGTATGGCTGCCAAATCTAGAAATGCTTAAGTGGCTGTCACTGAGAGTGTGAAAGCTGTGCAGGAACAGAAAAATTCACTCTGCAGAGTTGCAAGCATCTTTGGACACCTGATGGGTGTTTACAGTGGATATCACTATCAAATCCACAAAGTGGAGAAGGCATTACTCCAGTTATAAAATAAACTGTATATCTGAAGAAACTGAGTTCTGAAAATAACAGCAGGATTAATTGTTCCCTGTTCCCCTGCATGAGTTTGGCATTAGGTACAGAGCCCCAAATCTAAAATCAAAAGAGTACAGCTTTTTGGTCAAAGCCATCTCTGATCTTCTTGCACCAGTCAGTTTACAAGCAATGTTCATTAAAGCTTTACCAGTGTTTGGTCTTGCTTGCCCATTGGTCTTAAGTGAATTTGTGTAGCTAAAAGTAAGACAGAGCTTGGTTTGCAAAGCTTTAGCAAGACATGTATATCCATATACTTAACTCTTTATGTAACTAATCAATGTCTATTTTTGTACTGTTTCACAGCATTCTGCCAGGTTCCATGAGACTCAGAAGTTTAAGAGGAAGTGTGCTATAACTTGCCACTTTTAAATTATGTGAATTAAGATCAGAATGTCATTGTCATTCTGTTTTCCTATCTTTTGTCACTTCTGACACAACTTTGATGGATCTTTAAATATGGGCTGTTTTGTATTTAAAGTTCCTTGTTTTTTCCTTCTTTTATGAAAAATCTTTTGTGCTAGGTTATATAACCTGTACTGTTACCTCAGAAGTGGAGAAGTTAGATTTTAAATGTTTTACACATATTGCTAATGATTTCTCATAAGTGAATCGACTGCGAGAAATATTTAGGCAGTTTTGTATGCACAGTAAGTGTGCTGAGTTTTTACTGGTGTAGAAAAACCCTTATAAGATATCTCAGCAGAGCCAGAGGTTGCAAAATATCACTTCCATTCTTTTGTCAAGAAAGGCAACTGGTTATATCAGTCCTAGTACTTCAGAACTAGCCTGCTTTTATTTGCATTCAAAATTTAGAGTCTGAAGTGAGCAGAACTACATGTGCTTATATATGTACTTAATTGAATAAGTGAAAAAACACTTTTTCCACCTAAGATTCTCTAACCCACTTTCAGACTCCTGTGATTCTTTTTTTTTCTCCCTACAGTCATATCATAATCTCAGTACAGATGTTATCAGCACTAAAGGACCTTTAAGAATGGGTCCTGAGGCTGTTTTATATGTAACCCCACATATTCCCTGTCTGGAATGATTGTAGCTGAAGACCAAGACCGTTGTGCCTAGCACTGCAACTTATTACAGTTTAATTTGGGACCAAGTTACAAACACACACACACACATAGAGGCACAGACACTCATAAAAATGAAGTGTTAAACTGATAATCACTTCAGAATGCCCCAGAGTAAATTTTGTATCTCTATACATATTTAAGTTCCCTGTGTAACAAGTGCTCTTCTTAGCTTTCAGAAAGATAAACTCAGTGAGTTTGTTAGTTGAATTGAAACTAAGTTTTCTCTGCTTGAAAATTTTAATTGTGGTCTTAAGTCAGTCACATTCTTCTACTGCTGGAAGAATGTAACAGCATGACGCACAGTTTATGATCGGGCGGTTTACAAGTGCTATCCGGTGACCCTGTCTCAGCAAGTTTTTTAAATACTCCCTACCTACGATTAGTCATTAATGACTTTAGGGATATGTTGTTGCTGGTAAGCACATTAAGGGAATTTATGGTACCATGTATAATGCAATTATTTATATGCCAATTTATAGGTATCTCCCTCACAGAACAAGAATTTTCCATGTTCCAAACTATTTCTCATTGAAGTCTTTTTTCTTTTACATTGCCAAAGTCACACTTTATTTAGTTCTTTTATGGGCATTGGTGGTTTTGACTTCTGCTTGATTCACTACATGCAGAATTCTTGCAATGACACAGTTCTGCTTGCAAGAACTGCACTTGGTATGTGGCAGGAAAACCTGTGTTAAAGTACACTGGCATTCTTTTCTGCAGGAAGAATAATAGTTTGTTATCCTGCACTAGAAGCTGGATTTGCAAACTAACTTGGTGCAAAATGACTCAGGCAGATATTTGCAATTAAAGTAATTTTTCCTAGTCAGTGCTTCTTTCTGCATTAAAATCTGTGAACTAGCAGTAATGAATATTTTTTATCCATGGGCAAACCACAACAAGTTCTTTAGGAGAAAAACTTTAACTGTCTCAGAGAAGTCTCAAAAAATCCTGTGATGTCATTAAGTTGTGTTTAAGCCTTTTTATAATGTTCAATATGTGGGTACTACCTAGTCAAGCGACTGAAGTCCTGAGGCCCACTTGCAACATTTGCTAAATGCATATAGCTATAAGGTTGCTTTTTCCGCATTTTGTGGTAATACTCTTAGTTGCAATAAACATGAAATAAATGCAATAAGTCTTGAACTGACAAAACCAGACCTGAACAAAGCATTTTCTTACAGTTATACCTTATAGTCAGATTGCATCTACATCACAAGTTATAGCCCTGATAAGATTACAGTGTTTCGTACTGCATTTATTCATAGGAAACACCTTAGTCTCAGTAACTTTAAATCCACCACTTGATTTGCAACATCAGATACAAAATTTTCTTAGCTTACAGAAAACTAATCAGATGGTTTTATAAGAAAATATATGGGCTGGTCTAAGTGCTAAAATCCAGAGTTATAACAAGGAATTCAACCACTCACACATCAGAGCCTCTCTTGCATTGACCCCCAGTAAAAGAACAAGGATTTCCTTATCAGGAGTGATAACTGTAGTAGAGCACATGGCCTATCATTCTGCCTCAGCTTTCAATCTCTCTAACCAGGTTCCAGTGCTTACTGCAATGTTAGGAGTTTACTAACCATATTAGAAGATGAGGTGAATGAACTTAGCATTCCTTCTTGCTACTCAAGATGTAGTCTGTGGCCTTGAATGAAAAGAAAGTTCTCTCAGCCCTTGCAATACCATTAACAAATGTCACTGTTTGGCACTCTGACACACATTGATTAATAAATAAATCCAGTTCTTTAACTCTTTAACTCATGTTTTCCTAGGTGCAATAAATATTATTTTGCATTTTTCAAAACGTTAGCTTTTCCAAAGTAAATACTAAGTTGAAAAGGGAGTTTTTGTAATATAATTTTGACGAAAGAGAAAACACCAGTTTGGAACTTAACATTTTCAATTTGTTTATATTTTGACATGCAAGAGAAATATACAAGCCAATTTAATTCTACAAGTTCAAAGTGCTTTAAGTAGGATGAAAAAAGGGTACTTCATACTGAAGGGTAAGAGGCCAAAAGAAAGAAAAATAATTCTAGAAGAATATAGTATGTCTTTAGCTTAATGTTCTTTATAGTGGCTCTATTAACATTAACTTTGGCAAAACTAAGTAAACTGAGCAGCACAAAATTATCTAATATAGAACCTCAAAAAATATTTTTAACTTATTTTCAGTGTTTAAAGAGTGTAAATAGGATTTTGTATTTCTCCTTTTCTCATCCTGTACTGCAAATTTCCTAGTTGCTCTGAAAAGGTGCAGACACCATTTCTCTTAATTTTTAATTATATATTGAAATTGAATTACAAGCTGTCATTGTACTGCAGACTCTGTCAGCACAGGAATCAGGAGTTTAGATTTAGTTATTGTGAGGTAGCTTTATTTCCTTCAGACCTTCCTTAGGAGCATCATTCAGAAGTAAGATGCACACACCTCTTATAGTAGCTATGGAATTCCTGTATGATAAAGATAATTGCATTTAGCAGAGACTGAATTCAGCAAATAGCTGCTGTAAATATATATTTTTCTTCTAAACCCATGGAAAACTAATTCTATGGCAGTGTGTTTTTATCTGATGAACAACCAGGATTATTTTCCAAACACAGTTTTCCTTCCTAAGGAATGTAAAGAAGAATTCCTCTCCAGTTGTTATTCAAAATAGAAATAGTGGAGATGATCTGCTTCAAGTAAGTTTAGTAGTTGGAATGTGAGTTCCCTGTCTTTCAGCGCAGGCAGTTTTGAATTTTTAGTGTACTTCAGCATTGAAACTTTTGAACAGTACATGGATTTTGACAATCAAGGAATGCATTCTGCTTCTGTTTCTGTGTTTAATGGATAAATTCTTTATAGCTTCATGACCTGGACATGGACATATCCACGGAGTCATCTCTTCAGAAAATGGTCAAAAATGGCTTTTGTGGCTTATATGCATATTTTGCAGTGATGCAGAGAAATATTGCCAAGACATCAGATTATGTCAAAGCCACATATGAGGTTACCTTTCTGTTATTCCTGTTCACACAGGTTTGGAGAGTTGATAATTCACATTTCCTATGTTACAACCTTGTCTGAATAGTGGATCCTGTAGGTGGGATGTGGGAGACTCTGTTCTGTCTTCTAGGTATGCTTTATAGTTGGGGTCACACTCTGGTTTCCATGAAAACTGAACACAAACAATGCAGTTCACTTCACTGCGTACTGACTAAATGGACATTCACAAACCATAACTAAAGAAAGTAATGAGGAAATGTTTGTTATTTGAAGGACTCCTTCTATTTGTATAACTGGGTATACATGCAGTGATTGTCACTCAGGTACTTCAGGTACCAGCCAGCCCTTTAACCCACACGTGTCTGAAAGGTAAACAATGACATTTTGTTCCTGATAACAAATCCTTTCAATAGGGTGATCTCATGAACTTCTGTAAAGTTTACTTAAGGAAACAATGAATGGAGATTTACTCCCTACTTGCTTGTAGCTCGTGACTCCATCAGGTTATATAGCACTGCTTTGGATGAACACGGGTATGAAAGAAATAAAGGATGCAACCCACACGGTCAAACTGATTTGGGCTAAATTTGAGGGTCAGTTAAATTGCTTATTTTCAGAATAACCTGCAAGATATATTGTATTGAACTTGATCTGAGCTGGCTGAAAACAAAACAGAGAGTAATTTACTGTTACAAACAAACTTTTTTTTAAATTACTTTTCCCCCTCCCTTAATTTTAGAACAGCACCTGACATAACAGGATCACTATCAGAAAAAGGAGGGATAAAGTTAAAGACAGCAAATTAATAGTATCCCATTTAAGAACAGTCAGTCACTTCTTGTAATCAAAACCATGCTAACATGTAGCCTGTTCAAATAAAAATTACTGGACTAGAGCCAAACGCTAAAAAGTAATTGATAATAGATTTTTTCAGACTCCAGTCATCCATCAAATGTGTCACTCCTCCATAATACTTTATTGGCCTCTTTTGCATTAAAATTAAGAAATCTGGCAGAAAATAAACACTCTTGTTTTCCAGCTGGTCTTCAGAGTTCAGAAGAGTTGGGTGCAAGCTGAGCTTAATTTCTCATTAGAACTAATTTGGCACTATTAAGTCTGGTCACATTCAATAGGATGTTCCATGACCACAGATTCACAAATAATGTGATTTACCAATTCGATGCTATAGGTCAAGTCATGTTCAATAAGAACTTGTGCAATCACAGATTCATGAATAGTGTGATGCACCAATCTGGCACTATAGGTCTGGTCACATTATTCAAGAGCCTTGGTACCAAAAATTCACAAATATTGCAGCTTATTGAAGCAACAGAAATACAGATTAGGAATTGCTGTTTACAAATGCATTAGCTGGGATATAACTCTAACAATAACAGTAACATTGTGTTAACCTGGGTAATAAAAATTAGAAACTTACACTGGTCAGATAAGAGGGAGGACAGTAGCCAGTCCTCTGTCTCAAGGCTTTTTGGGTTTTCCTCCTAAGTGAAATTTCCACCCTTCTTATATGCAGTCCAATCTTATTCCCCTCCTCCTGTGTTACATGTAGCAGATACAGGTAGTAAGTTATGTAAAATAGTCACACATATCATAGCATGTAATCAATTGAGCTTGTTAACATATGCAGAGTGTGTACTTTACAATTTAAATAACCCTTAGGCAAAAGTTAATTCTTCTTTGTTATGGTGTCCTTCAAAGTTCCAGTTGTTGGTCTTTGCCAGTCTGTCATTCTTCAAAGCCAAAACAGGACCATCCTCCTGTCTCCACAGGACTTCCTCCTTCAGTCAGTTCATCCCTTCTTGATGTTGACTATGCAGATCTCCATCTGCAAAGATTACACAGACAGTACACAGCGTAGGCCTTAGATAGTAAGACTTAGCCCTTCCCTAGCTCCTTGGTCATCATCCTACTCCCCTTCTAAAGAAAGATCTTTAAAATGCATTGTGTGCACTTAAAACAAAGTGTCTCTGTCCTGGCTTATAATGATTGTCCTTTAGAATTGATTTGTTTTGTTATTTAATTGCATTCTCTTATGCCATGCATCTTCAGACAGTTGCTGGAAAATTTTGCTGCTCTTAAACAAAGAATCCTTTGTGCTATATCAGCTTGCATTTTCTGGGATTGTGTTGTGCTGGTGTCTTTTCACTGACTTCAGCAGTAGAGTACTGTAGTCATAGCTTCACTAAGTAGACTGTAATAATTATTATTTGGCCCTTTCTCTATGTTGTATCTTATCAACTGATCTGTGGGAAATGCTCTTTATGTTGTTAAGGCATATATGCTAATATAAACAATAAATTAACCTTAACTGGAGGAAGCTTTGAGACTCCTAATACAGTAACCCAGCAGAAAACAGAGATTATAAAAGTTGTATACCTACCAAATTCCATGAATATTTTTTGTTTAAATGTTCTGCACTTATTTTCTACACCAGCCTTTTATGACTGGCTTTACCAAACAGATATAATGAAAAATGCTCTGTAATTTCTTAATATGAGATGGTAAGGGAGAGGTAAATACTGGGTTCATTCAATTGCATTGATAAATTTCTTTTTTTCCCCTGAAGTTGGATGAACAACAGTGAACACAATTTTAGAAAGATTATTACTCTGAATTAGAGGGCAGCATACATACATCTATTGTACTAGTTTATAGGGTCTACTAGAGATAACTGTCAAATTACAGACTGCAGTATAGTTAGGAGGTCAAGAGTGCTAATTGATTCATACTTGGATTCTAATGTTTAGAATGCTATTTCATATAATAAAGTGTTAGAGCTCACAACTTGTGTCTTGAGAAGAATGCAGATTCTCATGACAATGCAGTGGTATCAGCATTTTAAGCAGAAAGAGCTGATGATGAAGGTGCAGTTCTGATAACAGATAGTATGTAGAAGCACACTTGAACAAAGACCATCCATACCCGCCTCCAACAAGATGTGCTTTTCCTCTGGATTCTCGAGGGAGAGGTTTGTACTTGCACACTGTAGCACATTCTGTCACTTAGGAAATCCTAAAAGTTGATATTATGTTTCCAAGTGAAAAAGTTCATCACCTACTTCCTGTCCTGGAAACTAAAGGCCCAAGAAAAATAGGAAAGAATTTTAGAACTACTCCACCTAGAGTAGATTAGCTTAAATGGAATAACCTCAGCCCAAAGTCTGATTTGTCAAACAAGAATATTTAAATCTATGAATCATTTTGCTTTGAATAGCAAAGCAAAGTGAGGATCAAATAAATGGATAGCAAAAGCTTGATACTAGCTTCACCACTCACTGTCTGGCTTTGGACAATTTATTTTCAGTTTGGTTAAAGAAGTGTGAAAATACTTGCTGTAATTGGCATTACAAGGCTGTGGAATCTGTAACTTATTTAATATATTTCAGAAAGAGCCTCCAAGGTTAGCATACGTAAATTCAGGAACCCCTACAAAGGCATGCAATTTGTGTGCTCCTTGGCTTTAGCAGGGATTTCTTAGACATCAACACTTGTTCTAGTCTCACAATAACTATAGCAGCAGTGAAAAGCTGAAGTGGGAAACTCTGATCTGATAGTTGAAACTGAGTCTGTAAAATGCTGTAAGTGTTTGCTTAACTTTGAACCCATGAGTTGTTCTATTAATTCAGGGCAGCTAATCACTACAATACTACTCAATTATGATTAAGGTCATGCCTAAATGCTTTGCTGGACTTTTCGGAGATTGTTAGGTTTATGATTTAGGTATCCTTTACAAAACTTGCTGAGGTCAGATCTCCTGATTTAGGAACTCACAATCCAGCTGAAAGTGGTGGATTTAAATTTCTGTGAAAGTCATTTTGGGGAAGAGATCTCTCAGGATTTTGTTTTACTATCACTTATCTGGAAGCTGACTAATTCCTATTTAGTTAAGTAAACTTTTCAAGTTCTACTGTGTATGACTCATATGCTTGTAGCTCATATTTATTAATTTCATTTTTCTCAAAGCTAAAATCTATAGTTCTATAACTACCATGCCTCAGGCAACTGCAATGAGGCTACTACATGTTACATTTTTGAAGTTCTCTCTCCTGCTCAACACTACATTTAACATCAGCTTTATTCCTTCTAGTACAGTACACAAGAAATGCATGTAAAAATGTATCCTGCATCTTCCACTTATGGAGCAGTCTCAAATTAATTGCAAGGAGCCCATTGAAGATAACAGGCACTGCTGAATAGTGAAGATCGCCTTGTAGAACTGGGCTTACAATCTGGGTTTTAAAGCTGAAAAATAAGGCTTTCACTTTAAAGTAGATATTTGGGTGTTTATCTCCATAAAGACAAATCTCTGGATGGCCATAAGATTTCAAGGTGTAATTTAAAACAGTATAAGGTAAGAAGTATAGGTTTTTGGGTAAAAACAGTTCTCTGGAGTTAGCTAAGACCATTTCAAGCAGTGATCTGAAATTTACCATCACAGGTCAATATTCAAAAGATAGGTGGTTTGTTTGTACTAGAGGTTGCTTTGTTTCCTATTGAATGAGTAAAGGGTGAATATCTGTGATACAGGAATATTTTTACTGAAAAGTTGAGGATTCTTTTTATTACTGCATTAAAATATTGATCACTCAGTATTCTGTGGACAATTTCTCTCTTTTTTTCTGATTAGCTTATGGGAATACATTATTTACATTCAATATGACAATTTAGTATTTTAGAACTGTGCAGTATGGCCACAATGAATCAAAATTTGCTTCAGCCTTTTGGGATAAAGGGTTTTATTACTATCCTAAACGATAGAACAAGAGTTTTAACTGAATAGATTTTTTTTTCCCCAATAGCAATCTCATTTGAATGTTTACATTTATCAAAGCATTTCATGTTTACTTAAAAAACACATTTTCTGCTCCCTAGAGAAGTCCATAATGTACTCAGTAAAGGCTGAACAGCAAAAAAAATGTACCCAGTGACAGAGTAAAATTCAGGACAACTCTTCTCTTTTTTTTGGTAGATACACATGTTGTTGAATGTTAGTGATATAAAATTTTCACCTACAGTAACACAATTCCTTTTGTGGTCATCTGAATAACATACCTTTGATTTGATTCAAAAGATACCACTGCTGTGTATTATAATATCAAAACCTCAGATATTTAATCTGAAGAGAAGAAGTAGAACTTTAGAGAACCATAATCCTTTTTACCAGTGAAACTATCTGAGAAGTTACATATGACTAAGCTGGAATTAAGGCATTTTCTTAATAGCTAATTTGATAAAATCCATATAGTTTTTATGTATGACTTAAGCTTTGCCTGAGTGGAAAATGGCATTGTTCATTAATGAACAGCATATCTACACATCATCTTAGGACAGGGATTGAAAAATTCTGTATCTATATGAAATTACAGAAGAAATTCAGAGAGCCAAAATTAAATTATTAGAACTGGAACATTGCCAAGATCCTTGGGTTAACTTCTCTGTTCTTTTCAGAAGCTATATATTAGATCCCATTTCTTGTCTATCTGTACTGAACATTTTCTCTATATATTTTTTTAAAATGTGATTTTCTTTTCTCTCTTTTTTTTTTATTTTTAAAGAGAATTGCAGTTTCTGTGGCTGGACATATATGTCTAAAGACATGCAGGTGTGCTTGGTCTTCAGAATTTAAGACACTTGCATTTAAACAGTTCTTCTAGTTTAAAAATGCTATCACTGAAAAGTTTCCAGGGCTCTAGTAGGCAAGGTGAAATGAGTAGGTCAAGTCTAACATAGTTTTATATCACCTGTAAAAACATAACATGAAGTCCTTTGCCCTCTCAGGTCCTCCGTAAAACTCTTGCTGACATTGGCAAAGGGAGGATTTCAGCATGACACTGTTGGTGCTTATAATTTTAACACCAACTTTGCACTACTTGGTATTTTTATTATATTGTCACCTCCAAGTCTTGTCATAAAACTCTCAACCTCATTTTTAAAAAGTCTGTGCTAGCACCAAATCTACAAAATAGTGTTGGTCTCAGATCCTGCGAAAAGGTTTCGTGCCCTGTGATGATGCATTTGTGCATTATGTTTTTAGACACGTACACCTTTTATCTTGCTCTCATGTTACTCTCTAAATCCATGATCAATCAGCTGAGCATGTGCACAGCTCTAACAGGAGGAGCCTCTGCTCCCAGCTTGCTGTGGCCACTCTGTCTGGTAATAGTTGTCCTGAATAGACTAAGCAGTACCTCTGTAGTGCAGATCTAGAGAAGCTGACATGCTCATTCCATACAAACCTGAGACTTTCAGAAGTCAAATAGCAATATGTTACTAAGAGAAGCAATATTTTGGACAGTTTAGGCATTTGACATTATTTTTTTAAAGATAATTTTGTCATATTTGTTGTTGTAAACATCAACATGGCCAAAACACATCTCCTCTGTAGGCATATTGCCAACCACAATATAAGGGCAGAGTACCAATAGTACATAAACATAGTACAAATTCAGCTCTGGCACTGCTTTGCAAGAGTGCTGAACTGTGCTGAGTACAGTTACAAGTGGGGTTGGTATGAAAGCAAGATCCCAAGGCTCATGCTCCTTTCCTTTAACCTTCTCCACATGCTGGAGATAGGGCACACATTCAGCATTGTGGATCTGCCAAAGTGTCTACAAATTTTTTATAGAGCAACATTTGATTTTCTAGTTGCAGAAAGAAGTTTCCGTACAACCTTTGTTCTCTGAAGGAAGATGATCACAGGGCATCCGAGAAGAATCTGAATGGTGCACTTAAACAAAGGCTCTGAGAAATCCTCATTATTTTAACACTGGTAGATAACTTTTTGGCCAAAGTCATGATTGTTCAGTATTTAACATGCAAAATATGGAAAGTAGCTTCCCCTCCATCAGGCTGTTGCTTCTCTCTGAGTTGAAGGTATAGGTGTTCCAGTGTGAACTGGCTATAATGACTATAACCAGCACCCTTAAAAGATTTTCCATCTTAGTACAAATTATCTTATGAAATTTCATGACATCAGGAAAATGTTGGTAGAATATGTCTGGTGACTTTTTGTTATTGCATCAATCTCTAATTTTGGCACCAGGGAATATGAGGAGATTTTGCACCATTACTGTAAGCCCTTTCAAAAATGGAAGTTCCTTTCATCTTGATGCACTTGTGGAGCCCAGCCAGAAAAATACAAGTCTATATAGCAATGTTTTCCCCTAGCCAGTAATGAAAACTAAGAGTGTATACAGGAATGCCATTACAAGCTCAGTTCACTATCCCAAAATAGTTGCTTTTATTTAATCCAGTTATCTGTATATGTATTTTTCCTTTTGTGACAACTGAAAGTATCTCCCTGGAGTGCAATCAGATTCCTACCATTAATATACATATCTGAAAGACGCTGAAGTTTTTAGTGTTCCTAGAGCACATACTTCACTTTTAATTGATACACATATTAGCCATGAGAACACTCCTGGTTTCTTGTTTAGAGAACAGACAAAATGAAGGATTGAAAACTAAAGAAAAAAAGAAGCACAGATTTCTTTATACCTTATTTGAGTGAATGTGTATGGTTCTTTGATCATACCAAAAGAAAACTGTTGATGACATGTGCTGAAAAATAAAACAACATAACATATGGCTGAAAGCATATCAGCATAGTACTTCTGTTTTTACACCAATCTCTACAGAGTTTTTCTAAAGCACATTTGCTAATATTTTAGAAAATATATTGAAATGTTCAAATTTTTGCTATTTGCTGTTATGGCAGCATTGGTATTAACTAATTCTTTTAAGAGTCCACCATTGTCATACAATTATTTTAACTTCTTTGACAATAAACTGCTTGCTGCATTAATTGCAGAAAGTACTCATTGCAAGCCAAAATTCATTGTATGAATTTTAAACAAAGTATATATTCTATACCATATTCCCAGGAGTGGCTGACTACAAAAGTGCAAGACAAATTCACACACCGTGATATTCCTGCAATCTTGGAAAGGTTTATGTGCCAAACACCATATCTTAAGCTAGTTTTTTTCACATTTTTATGCTGAAGGTACTAATTCCTATGGAAGCGTGAAGACATAGACTGTTCCGAGCCACTGTGGTTAAGGATGTCTTTATCTGAAGCTGAAAGACATAGCAGGGACCTCTGAACTCTGTGCACAAGATGACTCTGGTCTATGACTCAAGACTATAGGTTTTATAATTTTTATACTGTTCTCCTTAGTCTAAAGAACTTAATAAATAATTATGTACTGAGTGAAGTTCACAAACATTTTATATTAACAGGCACTTTTTAGAATCTATCACCATACTAGCAGACTTTCAGAGACATGGTAGCCTCCAACAACAGGAACAAATTTAGATGTTCATTTGGCTTTACTGTCAACTTTAAATAAAGATATGACGTAGAATTGTTTTATATACTTAATAAAATGTACCAATCTAAATAAGTTATATATAACTATCTGCATTTAAATTCTTACTAGGAATAATATTTATTATCATGAATTTTATTTCAGCAGAAGTACTTTTATAGATTTCAGTCTTGAATTTCAGCATCAGTCTAATTTTTTAATAAATAAATCCAATTTTATTTCCTCAGAATTTTTTAAAACATGGATGACTGGTCTTGTTGCTCTTTGCATAACAGGAAGCCCAAAGCAGCCAAACAGAATGATCCATTTGTGGCAACATGGGGAGCTAATGACATAGCCTGGAAAAGAAATAGAGCATCTTGAAGATCCATATCCTGCTCCATGGGCTCTGATGCTTTTCATTGTTATATTTTCCATCTCTGTAAACTGTAGTATTCAGGAATCATTAAAGAAGCAAGGAGATTAAAAAGAGGAAGAGTTTACATCTTGCAATGGTAGGGCTTAACATCTGTGTATGGAGAAAACTCATCTATTTCATACTCTGAATTTTAAAAAGCCACTATACAATGACAGCTTGTACTTTTGTGCAATGCAAGAAAACTAATAACTGAAAAACTCTGAAGGGCCCATATCATGTTTTTAATGTATTCCTGTTCAGTGTTCTGAGTAGAAATTCTGTTGTTTCTATTGGTAGAGGGTAGACTGAACTGATTACATACTGTGTTATAAATAAGTGTGTTCTGTTCCCTGAGAAATTATTCTTTCTTGAGTAAAAAGAAAAATAAACAAAGGGAAAAGGGTGCATTTTAAAGTTGCTGTTCTAGGCTTTCAGATTTCAGTGGTCAGATACATTATCTTAAATATCAACTATTTTTATTTTTAAGTCCAATTTCTAAATTGTTTTAGAAGATACTTTTCTGAGTTAATCAGCAGCTGTACAGCTGTTGGATAAGCTCTATGTCTGCCTGAACTACAAGAAAAGGTGGGAAGAGCATGGCCTGAATCTATTTTTACAGTCCTGTGATTTTGGAACTGGCAGAGGCCAGATTGAGTTTGGTATAAATTAGAGCTATCTAAAACTGTTCTGTCATTGCTGACTACCTGAGACTGTGGGATCACTCAGAACTGAAGGTCAGAAGGTCAGGTATGTTATGGGCCATGCTCCAGGAAGGTGCTTTAACAAATGGATAATCCTCAACAAGGCAGGTATATTTGTTTTCCAGATGGTTGTACCTCTCAAACAGAGGCAAAAAAAGTCACACTCCAGGTGTGACAGCAATATTGAAAGAAATGCTCAGTTCTGCTATGAAAAAACTTACTTGAATAATAAGTAGTGTTACAGTGGCTCTCTGGAGTTTAGTGAAAGGTGCAAACCATGGGAAAATGGGCACGGTTCATGCCTTTAATTAATTAAGTTTCCATCTCTACAACTACCCTACCAATGAGATCAGAGTTAGTTTAAATCTAGCTTAACTGCATTGATAAAAATTGCAGTTGCTTCTTGGTATAAACTCAGTACTGGTCAGGCAATATCCACTAACTCTACCTTTTTTTTTCCTTTTTCTTTTTTTTTTCTTCCTTTGTGTCTAGGCCATTCTTGTCTCTTCAGCTGAAATGAGCCATTGATCTTGTTATCTATTCTGCCACTAAGAGATACATCACAAGTTGCACAGTGTCTGGTAATGGCCATATCAATTTATGTGTCAGCCTTACAGTTAAATTTCATCTGCAGTCATCAGTAATTATAAGGGGAATTTCTTGACGTCTTGTCTCTTATTCAGGACTTTTAGCCTTGTTTTCTCTTTAAATAGCATCTTCGTGTTGCTAGTAATGATAATGAGTAAGAGAATTTTTAGAGCCCTGAAATCTCAGTGGCCTTCTAAAGGTGCACAGAACTTCAGAAAAAAAATCCCCAAAATCCAAGTGCTGTGTTCCAGTGTGGAAAACAGCAATGAGTTCTTTTAAAAATGTATGGTCAGGAACCAAATAAAGCCAAACAAGGCAAATGTTGTATCTGAGAACAGTTTATGGGTAACAAAAAGACAAAAAAAAAAGGAGTTACCCTGTTTAAGAGGGCTAGAAAAGACAGAGCAAGAGGAAGAAAAATGGGAAAGAAACGGGGCCGTAGAGAGAGAGGGAGAGGGGAGCAGAGGGAAAAGAGGGCGTTAGCCCCGGAGGTCGGGGATGCCGACGATGTCCCGATGAGGCGGCGCTGTGCACGCTGCCGGCCTGGGCGCGGCCCCTGCGGAGCGGGACACGAGGGGAGGGGGTCGGGCAGGAGCCCGGACAGGCGGCGGGACACGAGGGGAGGGGGTCGGGCAGGGTCGCGGCCAGGTCAGGCTCGGAGGCGGCAGGGCCAGACGCAGGGACGGGGCGCTGGGACGAAGCGGGCCGGGCCTGGCCAGGGACTCGGGGAGGCAGCGCAGAGGCGAGGGCCAGCGAGAGCCAGCGAATGCCAGCGAGTCAGGACTCCAATAGCAAGTTCGAAAAGCCCTCCCAAGAGAGTCCAAAGGCAAGGGACAGAACCGCACCCGGAGCTTGGGGTGCAGTTACTTTTCATGCGCCCGGCTCCTCCCCAGGTCAGCCTGCGGACGGGAGAGCGCGGCCCAGCCCGATGTGCCAGCGCAGCCCACGGGCAGAGACCTTCCGCCGTCTGGCGGCAGAGTGTCCCTGGGGTACAGAGTCTTCGGGGTTCGCTTGCTGACTGCCTGTCCCCTGCGGGACACGAAATGGTGCAAGGCAAAGGCACCCCCAGAGACAAGGCTTTCCTCCTTCTCCGGCTGTCTCCTGGATATGGCACACGTGCAACCCGTCCCCCATATGCCTCTGACAACCATTGATGAAGCATAACAAAACTCATTGGCTTCTCACAATAAACCAACAAAAAACCCCAACATCCAAACCAAATAAAACAAAACAACAAAAACAAAACTAGGAAAACATGGATGAGTAACCTTTAATTTCTCCACTGAGATGCAGTTGCATACAGCACAAGATAAAATGAGGTAATTACTAGGCCATTCAGAGCTGCGCTGCATGGTTGTCCTGCAGAGAAAAGGAAACTGAGAACAGCCTCAGACAAACCACATGGGAAAGTTTAGTGCTGGGTTGTTCCCCTCGTGGGGGAACGTCTGTGTGGGTGTGGGCAGATCACTCCTTCGTGGGTCCCGTAGGAGAGGCTCCACTTCGTCCACCGCAAGCACAGTCTTGGATGTACACCGAACGGCACGACCAGGGAGAAGGAGGACTCGAGGCACTGGTGCAGATCCAACTGGGTTTATTAGAGGATGGTCCGAGGGTTTAAGGAGGGGAGGAAAGCAGGGGTGCAACCACAACTGAACGCAGCTGATGTCAGGGTGAGCTCGAGCCGCAAACCGGCGTGGGACCGGGGTTTATAAAGGGGAAAGGGTAGGCAGGGTCGGCATACAAATCAACCAGTGGGGAGAGGGCTTAGAAGAGGGGACAAGGTGGGGTGATCCGGGGTACACCTATAGGAATGTGGGAAGAGGGTGGTCTTGTGGCAAGGTCCAATGGGGGAGTGGGGAATGGGGAATATTCCAAAGGAGAAGGAGTGGACTACAGGTGATTGATGTTTATATAGTAGAATCCTCCCAGGGCGCCCCTGCCCCATCTTCCCTGTCCCCTCCTCCCACAGTAGACCTTGATACCCGAGCTACAGTTTAACTTTGACACTGACATTCCCAAGCATACTATAGTGTCTTTAGTGACCACAAACAGATACATATTTTCTCTAAGATAAAAGGTAGTGCATCCACAGCAGTTGCTAAGAAGTTGAACAAAGGAATGGTTTACATGGCCAGATGTAACATTTCAGTTTCAATTGAGAGCTCCTTAAGTTGTTCTATTTAGCAAGGTGAAAATTATTTACATTATTTCACTATAAGGAGGTAAATTTCTGTATGTGAGCTCATATGAATGCGGAAGAAGTTATTCTCTCTTATACAGAGGTTACACAAACTCTCATATATGCTGTGGTGATACACAACATATCCAGTTTGGGCATAAAGTTGAAGACAGATATGTAATATTCACAGACAGCATGAAACTAAATGCTCATTTATAATATGTTTAGGCATTTCCTTCATAGTCTCTTCCTCTGTTTCTTTTAGTTCATTAATATGATGAGGTCTCTGCCCATTGTCTTTTCCCCTCTTTTGAATGTGGTGTATTTTTGTATGTGCAGTACCAAAATTGCCTGGTTCTGATGTTCTAATGCAGGATTGCACTTTGCCTCCTGACTTGCCCACTTGTCCACTTTGAGCTGTTAGTAAACATCCCTTAGAAACAATCGCTTTTAATCTTGTCAGAGATGGCTGTGTTGTGAGGGTGAAAATTAGTTATTAGCTTAGCTTTTCATCCATGCATAATAGGATGTTAAAATCAGAGACTTTTGCTTGGGGCCATGAGAGGCATCCCACTTTGAGCTCACAAGTTTTGAATTTATAAAATGCAACATATTTAAAATAAACAAGCAAATGCCAGTTTAAAATTAGAAAAGTCTGTTTTGTGTATTTTTGTCTTTGTGCAAGTTTAAGGCATCTTTTTGATTGCAGCAAAAGAAGAAAATTATGCTTTATATTTGCTGGTTTTTCATCTCTTTCCCAACTTTGTTATAACAGGTAATCTACAGAAAAACACTATATTGTGTGCTTCTTACAGTGAAGACTTTCCCCCTGAATAGGGTTTTCACCATCTTGGTTCCTCAGAATTAACCACCTCTGCCCTCACCTTATGAAATTAAACGCTAAAAACTAAAAATATCAAGACAAAGTCAGGCTGAAGAACAAAAGAAAAAGGACATCCAAAAAAATAATGACAATATCTCTTTGCACATGTACTGCAAGGTAAAGCTAATGTAATTTAGAGATCTCCACTTCATTCTGCACAGAGGCATCTGTGGCAGGATGGGAATCCAGGATCCATCTCTGCAAATACCCACAGAGCAGTAACAACTTCCCGGTTTCTTTGTCTCTTACTCCACTTGAGCTAAATTAGCCGGAGCAAAGGATGTAGGGCAGGTGATAGCTCCCTTAGGACTATCTAAGTTAGAATCATGGTAATTGGCAATGAAAGCAATCAGTGAGTTCAGGTGCTTTCAGAAAGACCTCTAAATGTCTCAATGCTCTCCTTTGTCACTGCAGCACCTGCACAGCAAAAATGGCTACCGCAGAAACACAGGTAGGCACCATGGTTCTGAATGCATATGTAATGCAAAATGCCGAGTTGTACACCAGGCTGCTAGATAAGAGGCTTGAGTCTTTGGATTGCCCACCAAGTGTTGATGAAAAGCCACACAGATTCTTAATTCAGAAACTCCAATTTTTCCTCTCTTCCTGTGTTCATTTTCTTTATCAGCAGGGGATAACTTACACTTTCATAACTGATTAACATTTTAAAACTGTGGGAGCACTTTTTGTGGCATTTCAAATTATTTAACTCTTTAAAGCTCCTCTTTGTATGGATTTTTTTCTTTTTCTGCATTTTTTGTTTTGTTTTGTTTTTGGAATGCAGATTATACCAGCATGTCAGCACTTCCAGAAGGTGTTTTGCAGAAGACATTGAGGACATCAGTTATGTTAACTAAATTGGGCAGTACAAAAAAGTGGAGGTTTACAAGCTTTTACCTCATTGTCTAATCTACCCACATAGGTGGAGGAAACAGCCTTGCCATAAGGCTTTGAGAAACCCGACAGATTTCTTAATCCTTTCATTGTCCTGTTTGTCCTCAAAATAATGTCTTCAATTGGTTGTTTGAAATCAAGAGGACCTATATTTTTCCCCTTAATCTCTTCTTTCTTGTTTTGCCCTCTCTCACATTTTATGTATGGGCAAAGCACGATCTCGCTGGTACACAGTCTTCTAACTGTGCTTTTTCTCTCAGCCAGTTGAAATTCATCCTAAAACATGGTTAATAAATTCTATTCACTTAAAAATATTTACGGTATTTTCCATATCCACAGACAAACATCTAGCTGCAATGTACAAGAGAATAATCTGCAGCTGAGGAAAATTATTAAGCAATGCCTACAGACTTGTCTTTGGCACATTCACAATGCCTGCCACCTGTAAATTAAAAAGGCCAACATCTGTTGAAGTCACTAATTGAATTGATAAGATGGCCAAAGATTTAGTTCAAATCAAAAGGATTTAGTTCCAAGGTCATTTGAGTAAGGACAATACCTACTGACCTTGATGGGACTTGCATTTGTGTCTCATGACTCCAAGCGTGAACAAGGACATTACTCCCCACCACTGTTCTGCAGTGTTCAACTGGACACTCAACACTGTAAATATTAGTTTATTCTTCTTATTGTTATCTTTCAGCAAGCAGAAGTCTAGTAACTGGAGAGAGAGTTAAGAGTTTTCCTACTCCCTTATAGTTAAGAGTACAGAAACAAAACTACATTTCTGGTTTCCTACAATGTATTATGACGAAAAGCTGGGCATAGCTATTCTGTTTTATAGGTTATCTGTTTTAGGAATTCAGAAAAGATATGAATGGCCCAGTAGTGAACGACAAGAAAGAAGGAAATACAAGAAAGACAGGTTTTGTCTGCATTTGAAGATGAAGTATTAATTTCCAAACCTACCTTTCTTCTAACTTCTACTGCTTTCCCTTTCTAATTCTGCTTTAGCTAAGATTCATTCCCCTATTCCCAGATTTTCCCACAGGATTTCTTGGATTGGAGATTTCTGTTAGTCTAGTCACTGCATTCAGTAGCAGGGGCATTGATTTTAGAGTGTATTCCTGTAAGTGACTTGGTAATGACCTGCTACCACTCTTCAGCACAGGTTAACCAGCAGACATGGTAAAGAGAAATTCTTTACAGTCACGCCAACAGAACAAATTAAGACGGAAAATGCAAAACACTATGGAGAACCAGTCAGGAATGTATTTAGTGTTCTCAAAGCTCACATGTACTTCCTCAAAATGTAACTGTATTGCAATTAGTATTGGAAAGAAACCTCCTTCAGTTTTACTCATTTCCCTATAGGAAATAGCACAGGATATTTCAATCAGTTATCTTTGTTACATTCAATAGCATCAACCAAGAGAGCAAGAGGAAACAGAAAAATTGTGCTAGTAGTATTGGAAAAGCTAGTGCCTTAAAAAGTCTTGCAATATCTGAAAATCATGATTATTTCTGAAAAGACTAGTTGTTCATTATTTTATCTTATAATTAGTATTCTGAAATATTAGTTGCATTGCAAAAATTAGCAGAGGGTTTTTTTGACAATTGATTAACAGGTGCAAACAGCACTTTTTAAGGTTTGGAGGCAGGTAATTTACAGCTTTTTGTAGGGGAAATAGAACCAGAGGAAAGAAAAGCTGGAATGCTTCATCTACATTTCTGCACCATTTTTTTGAAGTTTCCTGATAATATTCAGGAACAATTTCCCTTTTCTAATGTTCTTCCGCTCGTTGTATTTTATTTAATTATCTTGGTTGCCCATTGTAAATAAAAAGTAAGAAACCTGCCAGTTTCCTTTGATCATGGTTCTGTTCTTTTCCCCAAAAAAACTTACACACAGAGGGGTTTTTTTTTCCTTTCTTTCAGAGGTGAAAAGCATTCCTCATTAGGAAGAACAGATGCATCCTATCATAAAGGGTTGAAGGTTACAGATTCTTTCAAGTAGTTTCCTTTCCCTCCAGGTACAAATTGTTTAATCCCCAAGATTTTGTCAGTGTTCCGGAGTGTTCATGTATTTAGAATATATTGTCACTGGAAGCTCCAGGCAAATCAGGTGTAAAAATAGAAAAACATATTAAAGCACAAAACCTAATGAGGACACAGTGCAAATATTTCTCATAACCATTGCCCAGATTGCTTCCTCAGGGGAGTCAGACTACAGTAGTTACATCAAGAAAACAGGCACACTACAGGTGGGTTCCACCATTCTTCCTTCATCCCTGTATGGAACAGAAACACAAAACTCAACAAAAATTCTTCCTTTACCTTTTTGATAATTCTCATTTGTTTGAAAAAGGATATGAATCCATATTCCTTTTCATGCTGATTCATATTTTGAAAGTTTTTTCTAAACTCCTTTAACTTTTAAAATTAAACTTATTTCCTAGGGACATATATATCAAATATTTTGAAAGTTTACAAAAACTGACAGGTGCAAATGTTGCAGGCATTTAATAAACACAGGACTGAAACAATACACTGAAATTACTTGTCATATGAGATCTTGAAACAAGAGAAATGTTGTACTCTACTCAGAAAACATTTTCTTGAAGTTTGCATATATCCCCTTTCCTTTCCTTGTGAAGTTTTAAAGTTACACACACACATACGCTTGCTTGAAGCCTTATGAAACTGAAATGTCAAGTGAGAGTTGCTTTATATCATGTTCTGTCAATCAAAGTAAGCAAGGCTTTATGCATCTGTTGCTAGTATATTGGCACTTTTTGAAGAGTGTTTCGGAGGGAGCGAGAATAAATAAAGATCCTTCAGGCACTTTCTCATTTATGGATGAGGAATCAAAGCAGTCTGAAACTTCATTTTCAGCCTGATACCCTGAAGATTGTTGGCTGATAATTCTGGATGGAACAGCTTATCTGGGAGGATTAGGGAGAACATGGACTTCCTATTACTGCTGGCTTCAGCCTATTCAGCTGGGCAGACTCTGTCACACATTATCTGTGCCTTTACATATGTCACTAATCTTATCTATATCTTTTCAGCTCCTTCTGTTGGAGCTGTGGTTTCCTGTGCCTAAATCTTCCATTTCTTCATTACACCAGCTGTATAGGCATTAGCCTTCTCTAACAGCCTTTCTGCACCATGTCATTCAGTAATGGCTAGTAATGCAAAGGTATGAGAAGGTAATGGTTGTGCTTTATCTCTGATCTTACAGGCCTCACATCAATATATTAACTGCACACCTCCTCTCCCACCAGCATCCTCCATTTTCCCCCCAACGTTTTTGACCAAATCCACTTGATAAAATAAAATTACCCCAACAGCAGAGAATCTCTGCAGTCATTAAAAATAATGGAAGCAGGTAGTTTGGGGGCAAGTTTATACTGCAAAGATCAAAAGTAGTTCGTAACTAAGAGAACCCAAACATCAGCACCAGAACTGATCTGAAGCTTCTGCTATTGCTAATTGGTGTTAAAAATTTAGTGGTGTTCATTACTAGGACAATATAGCACAAAAGAAAGAAGTCTTGGAGTCTTCTGAGAATCCCTGCCCTTTTAAAATTTCATAGGGAAGCCCCTTTCCCACAGCAGCTCTAAAATACTTACCTGGCTTCACCTGGCTCCCTGCTTGCCAGCTAAGTTCCATCCTTTCTCTCCTTTTCTGCTTTTGACTTCCAGCCTTCCTGCCACACCTCCACTCTGGTGTCCTCTTTCCTTTCTAATTAATTTTCTGCTGTTTCTTCATCTCCCTCAGCCATTTTAAACTTCCTCATTCCCTGTTACTGTAATAAAAATTACGATGAATGAATTTTTAAAAGTGAAGGAAATGAAACCGCTGACATACTACTTTACCCTTGTATTATCCCACTAACTGTTTTTGACTCTAATGTCTTTTGGGCAGGGACTGCTCTTATTGTATGTTTTCCTTGTGCCTAGTACAATACACATCGGAAAAAAAAAAAGAAAAATGATAACTCAGTCCTTATCTTGATGACTTTTTTGGGTACCATCAGAATGCAAACTAAAAAAACACATCGTTGACCTCTGACTACTAACTCCTGCAATAGTACTATTTGACACTTCATTTCTTATTAGTAACTCAGCCACTTAATTATATAATTAATTTTTATTAAATTTAAGTAAAACTTAAATTATTTTTAAGTAGTGAAACTTTCCTTTCTGTTTTTGCTGCCCTCACATTTTGTTTTATAATAAATTGCCAAGTTATTAGGATCTGTATCTTGTCTGTTCTCTTGAGGATGGAACAATGACCTTTATCTGAAACTGACAAACATAATTTCTCCTCTTCATAAATAAATGCCTTGAATGTCATGGTTTCTCCACCCCATCACCACAAGTCCAGTCAAGGCCATGTCATTTAACACAGACACATTTTTTATTCAGTGACAAGCAGCAGCCAGAAGTGTAATGTCTATCCCAGAGCTATACAATTACTGCTGAGTTATATAGATGAGACAGACACAGAGAGATTTGTTAGCTTCAGCATTGATGGCAACTGTAGGAAATGATGTCTTGCAGTAATGGTAGATTTCCTTGACTATTTGCATTCTTTCAGAGATTTGGAGAATCTGCTCACTGTGAACCCTGCAAGAACTTCTGTTTTTCTGCCTACACGAGGCATTAATGGTCTCTTAAGAATGGAAGGAAGGATTTCACTTCAGATGCTCCCATGGAAATTGTTTTCACCCTTCTAATCTAGTTGACTTGTTTTTCCCTACGCAGACTTTTTCACCAAGCACTAGGATCAACTGAGCATTTGGTATACAGTTCATTTTGACTGTGCCAGTTATGCATTTCACCAATTGGACAAGGCTGTTTCTCAACTCAGAGAATCCAATGTTCTATCAAGTGCACCTGAGACCCTTTATGATACATACAATATTAAGAGCTATATAAAGAATCTCTTAAATACTTAATTTATAGTCAGCCCTTTTCTGAGTATGTGTCATTTATGAAAGGATAACACATGGCATGTGGACTTGTCATTAGCCCAAGGTAGCACAGGTTGTGACTTCTAATTCTGTTCTCAGCCCTGCTACAGAGTTGCAACATGACCTTGCACAAATCACTTAACCTTTATATGACTAATTTTATCCATCTCTAAAATGGGGATAGTAAAATTTCTAGCTACACACACCGGAATGATGAGAATTAATTAATGCTGTTGAAATCCCTGAGAAAGAAGACTTTATATACAGGGCCTAATTCCACAAGTATTCGCTCTTTGACTCTCTGTCTTGAGCAGATACTTCTAGCTAAGCAAAATTAGTGTAAAAATGTACCATCTGGATTTATTAGCATTGTTCAGATTCATGTGCTTAGATATGAAGCTCACCCAAAACATTCTAGAGAATCAACACAAAAGAAAACTCAAATGATTAATTACTAATATTAGTTGAATATCTACATACAAAGAGTATAACCAATCATGTTTGTGCATTTAAAATTTCATAGCAGGGGCTCCAAGTAGCATATGAAAAAATGGACATCTGATTAAAAGTGCCTGTCTGTATTACTGCGGCTGCAAGCAAGAGGCAGGTGAGCAAATGCCCATGTGCATGTGGGAGAGAGTGTCCACTGTTCATATAGTTCCTCAGCTTCCTTTTTTTCAAGATTTGACCCTAAAACTTCACTTCTTCTGGATTGTGGACCAATTTTCCAAAAATAAAACTGATAGGATTTTCATTAGAAAAACCAAGTTGGTAGTATCATGTCACATACCAATGACTGGAACTGTATGGGATTGACTATTATAAAATATATAGCAAAAAGAGCTAGCTAGTATCTATGTCTAGTAGTTGGGATGAGGGGGGAGCAGTGGAGCAAAGGTGACCAACCTCACTTCCTTCTGCTCCTAGCATGCTGATTTATCATGGGCATCCCAAATCAGTTCTAATCCAATTCCCACAAATTGAAACATAACAAAATCCTTATATGACATAGAACAACCAGTCTTCAGTATTCTGATCTGTTGTTTTACACAAGCATGCATGGATTTATTCAAAACAACCACTTCATTTCTTTCTACCATTAAGGCAGAATTTTCAAGTTACTGTAGTTGTTGCAAACTTCATCTCATGAACAATATATTCATATTCAAACTTGAAGATCAATCCAAAGTTTCAGAACTGTCAAGAAGGCAGAAAGAACCATTCTTTTCTGTAGGTATCAGTAATACAATTGTCTTATCCTAGACTAACAAAAATCCAAGAGATTTAAGGTTCAAGATCATGTGTGTTGTAACCTGAAGTACTCCACGGCAGGCCCCAACTCAAGTGCACTTTCAAATTAACCTCAGAAGATTCTTCATCATAAGGAAAAATGAATTCTTTATGAAATGGAAATGATTAACCTTGAACCTTCAAAGTCAAGATGATCAGAAGGAGCACATGTGTGTGTGGGGCAGATTAGCAATCTCCAGGGTGTTTGAAAACAGAGACATCTTTGAGAAAATTAAAAAATGAATACAACTCTCTCCTTAGTCTGCTGCAAAACATTCCAGTGTATTTTGCTGTAAAAACCTTTTCTCTTTTAAATGATCAAAGCAGCATGTGATCCAAGCAGTTAAACAACTGCAACAAGCCAGAACAACACAAATGCACTTAAATGTCCTGTTTACTAAAGATGTTCATTGAAGATAATGATGCACAGGGCCCAAGAGATTTGGAGAAAAATAAGTAAACAGAAATTAAACCCAGCTTAATGATGCCTGGGATGAAGTGTGTAGGGTGGAGGAGGGTGGTGGGTTTTGAGGAATATGTTCAGGGCAGGTAGCTAGCTATGGGTGCAGCTGCAGTAGGAGCTGCAGGTTGAGCTCTGGCAGGTGAAGACCCTGGGCAATAGGCTGGGAACTGCTGACCCTTTCCATAACAAAGGTAGCTCAGGGACATGTGGCCTGGACAAGTGAGGGGACACAGGCACAGCAGGAGCAGGTGAGTCCCAGGTTTTCCTTTCCTTGCCTATCCTTAGACTGTGAGTGTGTAAAAGTCCAGGGGATCCTTTGTTCAGGTCTATTCAGAGGCACCCCTCTCAAGCTGTTATTTTTCTTATTTAGTTATTGCACCATAATGAGATTATTCTAAGGATCAAGATGCCTGACAGTGCTGTGGAAATGTGTGGCCATGCCAGTCAAGAAACCTGTTCTCACACAGGCTGGGTGAGCACAGGGGTGTAGCTGCGAAGGAGCCTCAGTCCCAGTTCACGTGGTATGAGAGTGACTGCCAGAGTGGCTTCTGGGTGGTTGGACAGGGAAGTTTCCATAGCAGTTGGTGACACTTTAATCTCCTGTCTTTCATTAGAACTAAGAAAAACTTTACAATTGTAAAGTTGTATAATCTTCTGTCTTTAATCTTCTGTCTTTCATTAGAACTAAGAAAAACTTTACACTGCTAAAATAATTTTGCAAATTACACATTTAAATTAATATAAGCACAGCAGAAGAATATGACAGAAAGGGCTAAACACTGCCAAAATACCTTACCTTTAAGCATACTTTTACTTCTTTGGGAAAATTAAATAATAATAAACTAATAGTAATAATAGTGCAACACTATTTCTATAAGAAGCAAGTAAAACTAAGCCATAAATAAATAAATGCAAGGCATTCTTGAGATGTTTTGGCTTTGCATGTTTGTTGGGTTGGCTTTTTGATAAAATAACCAAAGCATGTAATTGCATTGACTAATTTCTTCTCTGTCTTCTTTATTTATTCTCTGTCTGGCTTTCTTTATTTCCTGTATCCCTTGACCCATTTCAAGAAAGGACTTTAGGAGGTGCTGATTATTAAGTCAATGAATTTTTCAACTGACTCACATAAAACACAAACAGGAGGTTTTCAGATGTGGGGTCATCTGTGAGAACCCCCCAAGGAGGTATTCACCTGCTGGCCTTGCGTTAAATACTACTGCTCCCACTTCATCATGCTGTAGTCTGGGCTAGTCTTCACAGCCATTCACACTGAGTTGCTGAACCTCAAACTGGCCCTTTTCTGGAATAACAGTACTGCCTCCAAACAAAATACTGAAGCTCTAGAAATTCCTCTTTCTCCTAAACACATGGTTTAAAAGAGCTGTTAATCTCTTCTTATCCTTCTGTTGCTCAGGTTGGTTTTCAGTCCTACCTCCTATATAAACCTGACTTTTAAAATGTAACCTTTAAAATGGCAGGAAACTCAACAATTTTGTGGATGCAAGTAGTGCTCAGGAGACTTTTCACATCATGAAGCTTACAACATGGATATGGATTGTCTCTCCTTAGGTTGGCTTCATTTTTAAAACTTCATTTTTAAAACCTCAAATTATTTAAAAGGGATTTTCCTGTTCAGTTCTGAGGTAGTCTTAGCAGCAAGTCTTTTGTAGTATGGTGACATGCAGCTGATGGGAGGATATGTTGCTTATAATACCTTGAGGTGTATTCCAATGTGCTTTCCATTTCACATAGTGAACCAGAGAATACAGGTGGTGCTTAGCCTATTTTTATCTTAAAATAACATTTTCTTAAGTTACAGTCAGTCTTAGTAAAAAGTTAAGTTTATCTTAAATGATCATTCATATATGTATATGTGCCTTGGATCCAGAATTAGTAAGACACATTTCTGCACCATTAGATATCTATTTTCAAATGCCTGGTTTTGATAAGTGGAGTTTTTTTCTCTTATCATGAGTCAAATAGCAGGATTAGTGTGGGTGGGAAAAGATAAAGGTGATTCCTCTACCTGAGGTCTCCTTATGCACTTTGTAAGCATTTGATTTTTATAAATAAATAAATCTGAATGAATGAGTAAGAGACCAATACACTCTGTCCTCAAGGGCCTGGATATACTATACTGGGAACTAGCATTTAACTATGTTGGCTGGGGAGGATGCCTTTTCATTTTTAGTGCTTCTGGATGTATCTAGAAATGTGGCCTGCATCTATCCTAGTAAATGCTACCAATGGTAGAGTGATCCCAGCTCCAGGATCCTGTTGTCATTGACAGTAAATTGTTAGAACATCTTCAACAGACACAAATGACCAATAACAAAGCCCTCAACAGGTCAATACTTATAAGCTGCCTTCTAGTATCTCCATCTAGTGACTTACTAACTGTTGCTTTAGGGTTTGTGTACAAACTTTAGGCATCTTCCCAAATGTTTGGATAGACATTTTCTTCCACACTATCTATATATATATTAAAAAAAAAAAAAAAGTAGAGGATTTTTTCCTGCCTCCTAATTTGTAGATTTCAGAAGTCACATTTCTGAAGAACTGGGGCAAGGAGGTGTTTGCCTGAAAAATTCTATGTATTCACAATTCAATGCTCTAAAAATGCATATTTTTATATTCAGTATAACATTTTATTTCCTACTCACTAATTGGAAGTAAAATAGTATGGTTTTTTTGTGTGTTTTGCAAAAAAGGGTGGTGCTATTCTGTTAAACATTTGCTGTATTTCCTATCAGAGTTTAATTGTGTAGGATTTCTTATTAAAAAAGCAATCTTTGAAGTGATCTGTTGGACTTCTTCTCCCAAGAATCCCATCTAAGAAGGCTATTTATCCCCCCAATAAGCCCTTTTCTAGCCTATCATAAAAGGCAATCACTTCCTATAAAGAGATAGGGAAATTATGTAGCCAGACTTTTTGTAGTTCAAGTTCTATTGTGGAAAACAATCTAATTGAATGATGGTTTAAGTCTGAAAAGTCAACAATTGTACATTCCTCTGTTTAGATATTTTTAAAAATTGCCAAAAATTTGTATTCTGCTCATCACAATGCAGTCAAGGTGCTTGAAATAGGGATTATCTATGCAGGCCTATCTTTACAGTATTAGGATCCATAGGAATGTTCCCAGTTATCTTTGCATTCCCTAGACATTGGGGAAAGCGTCACCAGGAGCAAATAGCCCAACATCCTGTATGAGGACAATGCTTACTCTCAAATCACGGCTCAGTAGACATTAAAAAACTTCTACATGTGAGTAAATTAGTCATATAAAATTACAAGGATGATTAAGATAAATTAATATTTCTATACTACTTCCTCCTACTTGCATTCTTTTTATTTAATATCAGGAAGGCTGAATAGTCTTCCCCTCTTGTTGGAGAGTTGGAGTTGTTGAAATCATATGCACTGGGAAGAAATTAAGCTATGTGTTCTAAGCAGCATTAATCTATGTGAAATACTAATATGTCTTTGAAGTAAAGCAATAAAACAGAACACCACAGATCTATTGGAAATATAGATTTGCTTTAACTGCTGAATAATTGTTACTTCAGGAAATAAACATAAAATATAAAATATGTAGAATCTTGCAAATTCATGAGTATATTTTCATAGGCAGAAATGCCATGACCAAAAAAAAAGAGAAAGATGCAGCAGGCTTGGTGAATTTTGTTGAATGTTTGATGAGTTTACAGATCTTTTATCTTAACACTTTCTACAGTTTGAGACTGGTGAATAATTCACAATGAATCTTTCATCAGACACATGTTGCCTTTTTTTTTGCAAAAAGCTCATCGTTTTCCAGATTAATTTGTTATTTGAAATATTTTTTTTTAAAAGTAATCATTAACCATGTAGATTAATCCAAAACCAATATGCAAGCATTTGACAACTTGGTTGGATTGTTTAGTTGTGACGAGCCAGATGAGTCACAAGGTATTCTTTCTATTCATGCAGTGGAAAAACTAGCATATATTTCTGAAATAAATACTTACACATGCGACTATGACATTTAGTTTTTAGTGAATACCCCTGCATGTGACAGGGGAGCATGTGTTCTGTGACCATTTGTGCCAGTAAAAGGCAATCATTCAAATGTGTGTAGAAAGCAAACACAAAAGGGGATTGTCATTATCACATAGCCAACACAATATACAATCTCATTTTTAGACAGGCGAATGAATTAACAATATGCTGTTGGTAGGGCAGATAAGTGACAATGAGGACACAAAGACAATCCCGGGGGCAGATATTTGCATTCTATTTGTCTATGTCCCCTTTTTGTAATTGTTTGATGCTGTTGGGTACCTTTTGTTAAGACGAAAAATAGTTCCTAGGCAGTAGCAAACTAGGCTGATGACAGTAGCAACAGCCATCCAATAGTCGTCCTCAAAATTGATTTTGTTCCATGCTGTGCTATCTAACCATTGTGCTCAGGGTTGCTTGAGGAGGTGAAAATCACTTCTCGTTTTTGTAATATACTTCTTCTATGACAACGGCTAAAAGGGGCTGTGTCAGAGGAGCTGCTGGGGGGGAGGGGGCTGCTTTAAATAAGTGGAGGATCCTTCCAATCAAGGAAATCCTATATATCAGTATCCAATTAATTTATATCCATTTAACATGCTGGATGCAAACTTACAGTAATTGAGCTTAGAAGGTGGCACCAGTTTTCATAGAACAGTAACATACTGGATATCTACAAGATTTTCCCTTCCTGCCACATTTACTTTTACTAAGCAACTGATGCAAGGTGGACAATCACCATTGCTCTCTTTACACAGACTGGATTCTCATTCAGTCACACCTTACACCTAACAGCCAGTGTGTTTTCCTGTACTGGTGAGCAGCTGTGCATAAACAGAGATTAGGAATACAGAGATACCCAGTCAGCTGTGCCTGAATTTTATCTAGTCACTTGTCAAAACGGGTTTTGCTACTACTCCTTTCCTCCACATAGTACTGCTTCCCTCCACATTATACTAAAAGCATGTGACTGTCACAAGTGGTCAGTCCAGAAAGAGAATAAAAGTATGACAATAGCAGGTGCTAGTATTAACACATTTCAAAAGTCCATTGTTGACAGAAGTACAAGCATCTTGATTTACAGAGGTATTTGAAGTACTGTCATTCGATTTCAGTGGGAATTAAGTACCTGACCTGTTTAGACATTTAGATAAATCTTACTAAACACCCATCTTCACCTCTAGGCAGCTAAATAGCTCTGTATGTTTGATTTATAACATTTAAAAGAGGTTGCTGAGGTTTTAGCTCAACTCTGCCAGCACATTAAATACAGATGCTAGGCAGTATAAAACTCTGCAAAATAGTTGGAAAGTGTTACTTAACATAGGCTACAAACTTAAATCTTTACCTCCAGGGGTTCTTGGAGGGTAAAAGAAGTTTACCTCTCAACAGAAGAGGCAAAACCAAGATTAGATTGTCTAGGAGAAAGAAACAGAAATTGCAAAATCTTTTTTTAGCCATACCAAACCCAGTGGTTCTCTTGCCTGTCACTGAACTACACTATTAAGCATGTGGTTGAATAAACATCAGCTGAACTTGAGCATATTACAATTATTTGGGGATTTCTCCTTAATGACTATGTGCAGACCACCCAGCTGCATGTGTAGTAGATCTGTAAATATCCCTGTAGTTTGTAGATCTGAAAATATCCATGTGTACAGGGAAATTGCAGTCATTAGGACAACAACAGAATTCCATTTCCCTAGCACTGGCTACATTGGGTCTCATTCCCCTGGTAAGGAGAATGGCTTTCAATTAATTCCTCAAAAAGGGAAAAAATTAAAAAAACAGAAAAGCAGCTGCAGTGTGCACATGGCATGAGCAGTTTACTAAGGCACTACAGTGCAGTGTTGTGCTGGCTGTTAAAGGAAATCTGGTACTCTGGTGATAATGTGTATATTCATTCAGTATAAATGACTAAGTTCAAAAAAACGTACAATGAATCAGGGTTGCAAGGCTGGACCTGCTTTGATTAACTACACTAGTATAATGAAATCCAACAGAGCAATCACTGAAACATTTAGCTCCAAATGTAAATTTTCTTGAACTCTGAAAAAAACATGTTAGGCAATGAGAGGGCGTATATAATACAGCTATATTTCATATAATGAAAGTGGAAGCAGTTGGAAAGAAAAGGGAATGTTAAAAAGTTGTTATGCTATGTTTGGCAAGAATGAGTAATTCTGAATATGTCAGTCATGATAATCCAACAAATTTGTATTCTGAAGGTCAATAGAAGCAATTTCTATAGTGGTACACTAGTTATGCCAAATACAAAATAAACATTTATAAGACATTTTCAAGTATTAATACAGTACCATAGTGTGTCTTGGGGAATTAATCTTAGCTTTACATTAAGGGCATAGATTGATCAATGTAACAGAATTTTATTAAAAATGTACTCATATAACCCATGGCGCTTTTATTTCAGCAAGACTATAATGTTAAATTCCAATATCTTAAGCTTGTAGAGATGAAAGGTATCTTTTCTACCAAGAGGTGGAATGTGCTGTGTTTTCAGAAAACCTACTGTTCCACTACGAGTGTGATAATTTCCTCGTGTGGTTACTGGTCAGGCATCTGGACAGTAAGGTTTGTAATTTTTTCAAGGGAGCTTATCTGCCAAGTGCCATTAATGCCAATAAAAGACAACCTACACCAGAGGGAAACCTAGACCTGTGGAATTTTTCTCAATAGACAACTCAAAATGTCACAGATTTTCCATATGTCATCATTTACCTGCTGTCCCTTTTGCCTGTGCGGTTGATTACAGTCCAAGACAACACTTTTTTCAGTGGTCACTAGAATTCCTGTGAGCATAAAATGCAGAACATGGGCAAATTGAACAACATGACCACCAGGAAAATCTTTTCTTTCTACTGTTTGACCAGAAAATTTAATGGGGAGAGGCCAGAGAGCAAAATTTTGTTGAAGACCTCTGCTGTCACTGTGAGAAAGACTCAGGTTGAAGGCAGCAGTGCTGGTTGTTGGGATAATATCCTCCAGGATCCATGTGGCCAGGGGCAGGGAGCTCCTGGAGGACATGCCACAGAGACACAGCACTGGGGAAGCATCTTAGTAATTTTCCGGTACTTCTTCCTGTATTAAGGGAGGAAGAGAGTTCCTCTACCCCTCTCTTCCAGCCTTTCCACCAACAAGGTAAAATACTGAGCTTGCCATGAAATAAATGTGTTCTGTTGCATACATGTTACATATAGGCTACAGATTATCTCATATAAAGAAATTTGATGTTACTGCTACGGGCATGGTCAGATTTGGCAAGAATGGATTCAACTTCCTCCAAGTCAGCAAAGATCTGCCCACATACTCTCTATCTAAATAGGACATCCTGCCCACATACTCTTGATCTAAATAGGACCAACAGCATTCAGCATTCGAGAATTTCAACTAATGTTGAGCTTGGTAGACTGAAATTGTTTACATGAAGCAGTCATACAGAACATTACAATAGTCACTGTAAAATCTATATGGTAAAACTTGGTGGTTTTTGGATCACCAAAAACATCTGGTTTTGGATCTTTAAAAACAGACTGCTTTTGTACAATACTACAGCACTTGCTGTCAAACAGGACACATAACATACAGAAGATTTCTTCAAAATTATTCTGTTCAAAGAAGTTAAAGACTGAACAAAAATATTCCTTCACTTAGAGAATACTGCATTTCATGCAACAAGCCAGAGCTCTCACAGCTGATGCAAAGACTACACATTGTTAATTTGAAGGTCTATATGCATATTAACTTGTAAGATTTAATAGCATTTTTTCATGGCCCAAAGGCCTTAATATAATATCAACAGGAGGCTTCATACAGTGAGTAGAATGAGATTTGGGACAGAGTGAAGATTTCCTAATCACCTTTCAGTGATTAAGAGGTGATGAGACTCTACTGGAAAGGAAGGATAATTTTTTAGCATTATTGTTTTCCTAACACTAAGTAATCTTTTTACAATGAAATATCATAATGGACTCAAGGAACAAAAAAAATTTTTTAACTTGTTTGGAAATCACAATCAACCTCCAAGCCTCAGTGTCCATAGACAGGCCCTGAAATCCATGTTCCAACACCAACACAAGTATCTTGATCAAAGTTACTCATTCACTGTTGCCATAAATTTCTTTCAAAGTACTGACTAGTAAATGGAAAACAAATGTTTTCTACTACGACCGTAAATTTCTCATTTAGCTTTTCTTCTTTCCAATTATTCTAGTTGATAGGGAGCTTGAGACTGAAAAGAACTAAACAATTCTTCTCCCAAACCTCTGCAGACAGAGTTGTACAACTTCACAAGATAGGGAGAAAAATGAACTTACTCTGAAACTATCTTTTCCTTAGAAAATTTTGTAAAATGGCACTGGCTACAAAATTATTTGTATCTATATGCTAAGTTTGGTACCATCACTGATTGTGAAATACTAGAAAAATGCAACACAGTTTTGTCTATTGCACACTTTGAAGTACAGATACTCTATATCACATGGAATTTTAAGCAGGTTATGCAAAGTTTCCTTGACCACCAAATGTGCTCTGACTTTTGAGAGTGCTGTGTGCATGTGTTGACTTCCCATGAGCAGGAAAACAGTGGGAGCAGATTCCCCATGACTGGGAAAATAAGACAATCAAGGAATTCTTATACAGACTGAGTGACAGTCAGCTCTGCTCAATGAAATATTTAAGCATGTGTATAAGAAAGAGACTAAAGCTTGGACATAAGTATTCTGCATGATTTGTAAATGTCACAAGGAAGGTAGGAAAATGGTTCTTTTTGTTTCACTCAAATGTTTCTTGGGGTATGTGAATGTTATTTGTTCAAAATGAAGCAAACCAACTTGGCCAGACTGTTTTAACTTGATTATTCTTCTTCTAAACTCTAAAGGATTTCCAAACCTGCCTCTAATTTTTATAAATGGGAGCACGTGATGAAACTGAGCTGCCTTCATCCTAACCGTAGCATTGAGTCGGAACATACTTCCCGTTCTTTTTGCCAGAGGGGAAGGCTGGGACCACACACAGGCTGCCCAGCCCTTCCTGCAGCAGTGTGTCCTGAAGAGACCTCTCCTGGCAGAGCTCAGGAAGTCACACTGGGCTCCTCTCCTTGGCCACGGTGAATCTCCACTCAATCTTCTGATTGCTGAAAAACAAGTCTTAAAAATATTTCCTTTTTCTTTCTTTCTTTCTTTCTTTCTTTCTTTCTTTCTTTCTTTCTTTCTTTCTTTCTTTCTTTCTTTCTTTCTTTCTTTCTTTCTTTCTTTCTTTCTTTCTTTCTTTCTTTCTTTCTTTCTTTCTTTCTTTCTTTCTTTCTTTCTTTCTTTCTTTCTTTCTTTCTTTCTTTCTTTCTTTCTTTCTTTCTTTCTTTCTTTCTTTCTTTCTTTCTTTCTTTCTTTCTTTCTTTCTTTCTTTCTTTCTTTCTTCCTTCCTTCCTTCCTTCCTTCCTTCCTTCCTTCCTTCCTTCCTTCCTTCCTTCCTTTCTTCCTTCCTTTCTTCCTTTCTTCCTTTCTTCCTTTCTTCCTTTCTTCCTTTCTTTCTTTTTCTTTTTTTTTTTAATTTTTTTTTTTTTTTTAATTTTTGGTGACCCGTTTTTCCCAGCAGTTTTATGGAGCAATTTCTACAAAATCACAAATGGTTGTTTTGTTTCTAATGGTAGTTCATGATAATGGACAACTCTAGATGGCAAGTTTCCATTAATCAATCATATGCTGCCGTGTCAGGTAGGTCATATATTCTTTGGCATTTACCCCAACCAGTGAAGACTGAAAATGTTTTAATATTTGAAAATTTAAAAAATACATGAGGAAGTTTAGCCCAGAGGGTTGCAGCATTATTGAGGTAGAGCACAGTTGAGTTAGTGCTTTCCAATTTTATACTGACAGCAGATTAAAGCAGTGGGAAAATATGTCCCAGCAGAATAAAATATCTGTGATAAAACTTCAAGAGCCCCAATGGTGGAATAACTTTACATCAGGCACCAACTTATGGGGTAAATTTTAAAATATCTATTAGGTGGAAAAGATCCGCATGAGAGATTTAAGTAAGTAACACTGTCTTCTGCCAGTGATACTGCTGTATATCCCACAGTTCCCTTGAGTGATTATGCCAATATCTGCAGCATTAGGATTAGTCACCTATTAATCAGGTGGAGAAAACTTTTACATCTCTTCTGTGAAGAATCATGAACTGGGGAACTAAATGCAGGCAAAGAGATCCAATAACTTTATTCTTACAGCAGAATGACACAAACAAATATAAATCCCAACAGTCTTATTATAATGCCTGCTAAGCTAATTGAGAACATACTCATTTGCTTCCACTAAATAAATTACCGTTACAATTATATGACCCCAAGGTCATCTCCTTTAGGAGATGTCTAGCACTTGAATTAACTATTCAGCTCTTCACAGTAAGTGGCCTCAGACAATCAATGCCAAATAAATACTGCTGAAATATGCATTTAATTATCCTAACACTTTAGCTTTGAAACCCTTTTCTTTGCCAGCAGTATTTTTGTTTGCTAATTTATTCTGGAAGGGTGAGAGTTTTCTGAATCTAGTCCGAGCATCATCTTTGTAAACTCTGATCCCAAAAGAGATCACAGCAAACCATAACAGATAGAACTGGCAACAAAGAGATATTCCTTTGATATGGTGGAACAAAACTTTTTTATTCCAAATTCTTTATATTGTTGGTTGCAAGAAGAAAACACAGGCAATTTTTATGAAGTTTCAAAATCATGTGCCCCCAATGTGCTTTGCCAGCTTAGTTAAAAACAAAATGCCTCTTCTAAATGAAGAATCCATGTTTTACCAAACTCAGAGTAACTACAGATGAATTAAAACTGAAATTTAAAATGTCAGCAAGCTTGCCACAAACTTTGTTTTCGAACTTGTGTTGTACAATTTACACATCAACTAAAGCGTGCTATAAAAAACATTAAAATATAAGCTCTTCTGAAACCTAAAAGCTGCTTTCCATCCTCCTGACTTGTTAAAACTAATCCTATTGAATCTCGGGTTTGTAAAGCCTAGGGCCATGCCTAGAAACCCAGTCTAAGCCCCTTACATAAGTACTGTGTTGGACTCCTTTACTGGAGCACATCATTCCTTGAGGAACACACATTTGTTATTTATGCTTCTCACATTATGTATTAGTTTCTTGAAATAAGGAGGCGCCTGACCATTCTTCTGTAAATTGGAGTAGAATTAAATTTGCCATTTATTTGCACCACTGTAAATAAGAAATCAGCTTGGTCCTGCATATAGAATAATCCCTGCATAACTAAAAATGACTTGTCTTTTATTCTTGTACCCTTTTTTGGATTTCAAACATATCCAACTGCAGTACTAAAAATATTCTAATTTTGCAATTACTTATAATATACTTTTCATTATTATGAATTATTTTAAAGAGAAGAATAAAAGTGATGACACACTGCAGACTAGTAGACTTCATACCTTCAGAAAAAAATGTTTAGTTAATTTTTAAGCAAGAGGCATTCATTATTATGCTTTCTGTGGCAAGATTGACTTTTTTTCTAAATGATGACCATAATTAGGCCTCTCATAATGAACACTGCTATTACTAAACAGTACAATTTATATATCATCTCCACTCTAGGAGACTTTGCTTTTTTATTGAGGAGAAAAGGCAGATAATGACCAAGATTATAGTTTAATACAATTATTTTTAAGGATATTGCAAACAACATATATAGACCATATTAATCTTTAACAAAAATTTAATCAGACTGTGTCTGTTTAGCCAGAAAAAGAACAGAATTATTTGTCCTGACTCTAATGCAGTGTTGATGTTTCTTCTAGTTCTAGAGAAATGTATAAATTAAGTTATATCCAAGTGATATTTTTACACAATGTAAAACATTTCTATGTCATTCATGTACTTAATTTAAGTCTGGCAAAGCTATGTATAGACAAGAATTACTTGAAACTGCTACTAGCCAAATAAGGAATGCGTTCACAATTACTTCTAGATCAGGTGAGCCTTTTATTCAACTGCAAATACAAACTATTTGCAGCTTTGTCTGTGCACATCTTTGGAGATGGCCTGGTCTTGAAGTCAACACAAAATTGTTATCAAAGAGAAGGATTTTATCTACATTTGTTCTTGTTTTTCCAAGCAGAGGAAAAGATTAACATGACACTGGTGGCCACTTCCAGAACTAGCATTCTAAACATAAACACCTGAGACTTTGTGCAAAAAGGTACCTAGAGAATACTTATGATTCGCTTACAGTATTTTCTGGATATTTCAGCTGAGTTCAGAAGTGCTTCATGAAACAAAGAGGCAAATTTTGCTGAGTTTAAATACTGTTCAGCTAATGCCAGCTCCTAGGAAAATGCTGATTTAGCCACGGTTCACACGTGGCACATTCTCTTGCAGTTTCCCTGATTAAATATGTGACTGCATATTCCTATTTGTGTTGTAAGATGGTTTGCAAAATTACACAAATTTAGTTTAGTTTTTTGGTAATGCCTAAACGACTTTGGAACAAAAGTGTTTTTCATATTGCAAGTAATCTATCCTTCTAAGTTATCTTAAGGATAATGACTTATGAAATCCTGCTGAAAACATTTGTACTGCAGCTCTATGATTTTTTTCAGCACAATTTTAGTGAATAGCAACATTATTAGAAGAACAAAGCAGTGTGATTTGGAGAGAACCTTCTACTATATGGATTTGATTCAAAGTGGCATTTTAAAGTTATACCCCAGGCTTGCTGAGCTTTTGGTCAAGCTTTGTGGGTCAGATTATGTTTTGTAGCATCAGAAAGCTAGAAAGGTCAAAGGAGAGGGCTTTACATCATCTCCAGAGGGCTTTCCATCATTTGCAGTCTAAACATCTGCCTTATGATGACATTAGACACAGCTTTCAATCCTTAAAAAACTGGAGGTGGCTGGATATTTTCTATCTAACTGAACCTTTGCAGATATCTGTAGAGAGTCTCAATAAATATCTGTAGGGGAAAAAAAAAAAAAACCACCCAGAAATTGCCGTGGAAGGAAAAGACATTGTTTGGTTTTGAATGAGAAAAATTAAAACAGAATGTTTTTTTTAGCCCATCTCAGCCCAAATCAAAAAGTCGTTTTCTGACAAACTGAAAAGAAGCTTTTCATTTCGCATCAGTTTGACATCAACTATAGTCCGTCTGAAGTGCTGTTACGTGCCATGAGACTTGTAGTTCTTTGTGCTGAGGACCTAAAAGCATGTTTCAGCTGTTAAATCCAAGTACATGTCCTAGCCCCGACCTAATAAACCCTGTGTGTACGTCATCCTTCTCCCACTTTTTTCCCTTCTTCTTTGCTGTGCTTTCCCCCTAGGAAAGAAATTGAACTTGCAAAGAGAAAACCATGACACACAAGCATCACTCCTCTTGTCTTGCCAGCTGTGGGTACAGGACTGCAGACTTTCCATGGAGATAATAGGCTCTTTGGACAGAGCCATAACCTTGCCAGATGAACCCTGCTTTACTTACTCTCTCTCCATTAAAGAAAAAGATCTCTCTGGAGAACAGGTTTACTTTCAAATATAGCATATTTTCTATAAAGGATCGTATTCTGATGTTCATTCTCTAACATGTAAATAACTTTGAAGAAGTTTGTGAGACTGTTGTGGGACAGGAGGTTAATGAGCTCTGTAATGAAGGAAGAAGAGGCTTCCTCATTTCCTGATCTAAGTGATGTGTTTTGCATGTTAGCTGGTGAATTCATTATACCTCTTAGCTAGACTAAAACAATTTTGAAGCCAAATTCCTCATTTAAAAGGGTAGTTTCCTACAACTAAAGAACAGCTACTGCTACAAAATATTTGGATGTGTGAACAAAAATCTTAAAGACTAAGTCTAAAAAGAGATGAACTAACATTCCTGGGAACAAATTTTTCGCATTACCTGTCTTTCTATAAAAATGCACAGACAGCTAGAATGGAAGATTCTTCTTGAAAAATACTTTCTCAAGTGTTTTACCTTTTGTACAACAAGCACAGTTTTACAGTGAGTCAAAGGAGACTATAGATCTGCCATTGTTGCCCTAGTTATACAGCATGCACACCAACTTACTTGAAAGAAAATGAACATGCAGCCTTATAGCCCCAAAGTGCTTGTGGCTGCATTTTTGTGTATGTTTCCTGATCAACCTTGATTCAACTCAACATGTCTTGCTTGTCTCTTGCAAGCATTTTTGACAAAATAAGTTAAACATCTTTTAATATCACCTAGGTACATCCTAAATATATTCTGTGTATTATAAGATTGTGAGAGTGCATGACAGTATTTTAGGTAAAAAAAAAGAAAAGATCAACAGACATTATATATCATACTGTAAACTGGCTGCTTCTTACCAGTGAAATATGGACACACTTTGCAGTAGCTGTCCTTGGCTAGGATTTAAAACTAGGCAGAGTTACAGCCCAGACAGGCTGTAGATGATTTCCTTCCAGACAGGAAAAAAACCTGTGCCACAATAGGGTGGCTGAGGGTAGTAGTGTTCATGCAGGCAGGTTAGCTGTAAGTACCTGTCAAAAAAACAACAGATGCAGGCAGAAAAGCTTTGTCTTGGTGCTGTGTGTCTTTGAATCAAGTCATGTATCCATGTGCTGAAGCATGGTTTTCACAGGAACGTAGCACACATTAGGGAGTCCTCTTACTCCTCTGTCAACTAGGAAGCAGTGAGTGAAAAAGAGCACCCCTGGAATTACCTTTTATCTGGGGATGGGTGAGGACACAGACAGAGGGTCTCTACATCGTCAGGTCTAGCTGGGCCAAGGCTGCCTGGTAGATGTACTTAGTGCCTAGTGCTCACTCCAAACTGGGGACAAACAGTAAAACATAGAGTGATTCCTATTTGCACTGCCCCTTTTCAGGGCTGATGGCAAAGCCATCGTTTTTCCCTTTGGGCTCTGTAGCATTGTGAGTGCTGCTTCTGCATAATCATTCCACCAAAGAAACTGAAGGTGGTTCACTTGGAAAGTCAGAGGGCATAAAAGAAATATTGAGTTGCTGTAATCAGGCAAAAAAAGAAACTTTTGGCAATGTTTTTGTGATGGGAGGATGGGAGACTTTGTAATTTGCAGAACATGGTGTTCTGGAGGTCATTTAGATGAGAAAAAAAAAATTAAAAGTTCATCTCCATTGATTAAAAGCTAAATAAAAAGCTTAGACAGACATGGGAACAGCAAGAGAATACATTCCTTGTATTCAACCAGAAGTTCTCAGCAACCTTTCTTGCATTGCTGAGAATAATTGTCACATTAGCACAGCTCAAGTGATCCAGTTTGAATAAAATTTTTTTTACCATGAGGGTGGTAAGAAACTGGAGTGGCTTGTCCAGAGAATTCCAAATGTTTGTTGGAATTGTACTAGGCCAAGCTGGATGGTGCTGTGAGCAACATGGTGTAGTGGAAGATGTCCACTAGGGTGGAAGGAGGGTTGAAAATAGCAGATCTTTATGGTCCCTTACAATCCAAAGCATGCTGTGATTAAATGATTCTGTGAAATAAGGCTCTTACAGACAGTAATCTCGAGAACAGTGTTAAAGACCACACTTGTTCATGTCTTGTAAACCAGAACACATATGCTTGCAGCACTCTTTCTTTGTGTTTATGGAGTAAGACTTCTAGTGTCAAACACTTTTTTCTGTATTTTTTCTGGTGAGATTGCAACCATTTATTTTACAGTATTAGCTCTGGGGAAAGGTATCTGTTTCTGAAATTGTCGCATTTCGGGGAATACGGAAGATGTTTCCTTGGTCATGGCTTAACAGTGGTTGTTTACTTGCATGGTAAACTGAAGTAATTGAGGGAAAACTAGTAACATAAGTATCAGCCACGGATGTTCTGCTATCCTGGTATGAGCACATTGTACTAACCCAAAAAACCTGGCTGAACCAATTCCAACCAATTCCAACAAACATTTGAAGATCAATAGAGAAATATCATAAAATTATGTTCTACATACAGAATACAAAGATAAATGAAAGCATCCCAAAATGAATGAAAACACTGGTGGCCAACAGACTGAAAATACTGTTTGTTATAGCATATGATCTGGCTTGAATGACATTATTTTGGAATAACTTCACAGGCTCAGTTGCATTTTACAGCTGAAAATATTGACACTGTTGTGACAGCCCATGCTGAACAGAACAACAAATTGGTATTAGAAAGCAGAGAGCTCTAGGAGAGAATGCCAAATTTAATGTTCAAACTACTTTTGTACAGAGGAAATACAACATTCTAGCTTCATACAAATTGATAAGCGAGACTTTGCTTTGTGGTACTAATGGTGAGGATGAAAACTCAATTCCAAACTGTGCAAGGTTCTGTAAAAAGACTCCCTTGAAATAGCTCCAAGCAATTAATTCCAGGCCTAGAGCATACTGATAAAAGCTTACTGTCCTCCTTACCTCCTATTCTTTCTAATTGTTACCCTTAAATCCTTTCACTAAACTTTGTTTGAGGGCACCAACCCAGCTTCAAATATTATGAAGCACTTTATCAGTAAAACAGCTTTATATAGGAAAAATGTCCAACACACACAAGAAGGTTTATCAAAAAGTGCAGTGATTTCAGATGTACTTTCCATCAAAGTGTTGCTCAGGTTTGATATGGAATTTCTGATGAGGAAACAGAGGGCAAGCCATGAATTAATAACCATCTCCCAGGTCAAACACACAACCAGTTCAGAGCTACACCAAGAGTTAGCCTGAGACTTCTGGATATCTTGGTCTTGTATTCATATGGTAACACAGGATGTATTTTGTGGCCCAATATTAAGGAAAAGTGGAAGATGAGTGTAAACACAATTTTTGTGTCTTCAAAAAGTCCTCCCAACTTTGGGATACTTCTTGAAGTAAACAGATCACTGTCAAAAATGCTAGTTTTACACTGATAAAGAATAGAAGATGTTGCTACAGTCTCAGTTAAGATGCACAGGAGGGAAACTTGTTTCTAGTCTTGTTTATTTGCAATATTTTCTGTAGACTGAAGGCCTCCCATTTTCCTCGACACTGAGACTTATTCCTCAGCTACACCAAGTGGAGGGGACTTCTGAACACATCGGGGTCAACTAAACAGAAGGCTGATAAATGCTTTAAAACTAATAACAAAAGAAAATACAAGAAACTTCTAGTAGACAAGCTATAAGCTTCACCACTTGACAAAAGTCATTAGAAAATCTAACTTTTTACATCACTGAATAAAAATAAACTCATGTGGGTTTATTTTTTCCTTTTGTGACTTATGAAAAGGTGTAAAATGACAAATCATCAAAATTTACTTTGAATTCTTGCAATACAGAGAAGGGCATGGTCGATTTTGAAACCAATGCGCTCCAAATAATGGGCTTTCATTTCACATAATTTGTTTCGATGCAAGCAACAAAGTGCACTTTGTTGAATAGCAGGATTGTTATCTTTTGCAAAGTTGAATGTCCTTCACGTGGAGCCTACCTATTTAAGCTGTGATATCAGAAGATCTGAAACAGAAGCTAATATACAACGACAAGATGAAAACATAGCACATGACTTTCAAGCTGAGTAAGAGGATTGTTTTGAGGAATGAGAATTGCTGCTAGCCCCAATGCCTCACTGATGCAGCACTGAAATGGCCAGTGAGAAACACATAGGGAATTACAGTGCTGCAAGGCTTGCTGTGAAACAAGCTATCTTCTTCTCTATCTCTTAATCTTTAAATGTTCACCTCTGACTTCTCAGTGATCTTTTCTTTTGTCTGGCTCCAAGGTCATTGCAGGGCCTTTGCTTGTCAATTCCCTGTATTTTTTCCCTCCCCTTTACTTCTCCTTTTTCACTCAGACTTTCCTTCCTCAAACTCACCCTGTGCTAACTGTAAGGGATGGGGAAGGACTGACTGTTCCCATTCTGGTGCTCTTCATTTGCCTCAGGTGAAGACTGGTCACCAATAGCTCCAGGAAAACTCTCTGCCCAGGAAGTGCAGAAAATGGATAAAGAAAGGGTAAAGATGCTGAAAAGTGGTAGAAAAATAACATATTGTCCTCTAACCCTTATGCTTTTTCTCTAACCTTTTTTCAATGAGGCACACATGTGTTAAGCGCGTGTTACGTATTTTTAGCTTTGGGAAATGGGGGCTAAGCAGTCACAGGCCCACTTGGCTTGAGGTGTGCTCTGGGTGTCAGAGCTTTGGCTATATGAGCCAAGCTTGCTTCCCCCCTCCTGTACAACAGCATCTGAGCTAGGGTGGGAAACAGGGAAAAAAGATTCTAGATTACCAGAGCCCCTGCTCGTGGGGAGCAATGGCTGCACCAGGCTGTCAATGGGAAAGACTGAGGGCTTAGGAGGGCTCTGGGAACACCAGGACCTGGCATAGAGGGCTGTGCAAAGAGCTCTGACTGAAAGGTCTGAGGGGCAAAGGGACAGTGAGGATTTCAGTGTCCATGCTGCAAGACAGGAACAGGACTTTGAAAGCAAGAACTGTGCACTATTCTGAGGTTATCCTTGCTGCAGACAGATTTATTACAAGTGGAAATATGTAGGGGAACAAGTGGAGGACTGGATTTTGGACTAGATCAGATGTTGGAAAGAAATTAAAAATAATATTTTTGGAAAAAACCCTGAAAGTTTGAAAGCTAGAATAAGTACTTTATTGCTGTGGGAAAAAGGGAAGGGAAGCAGAGGTAAAATTGTACCTCTGTCTCCTTGACTCTTACAAACAATGTTCCTGGAGGCCAGGAGGAATAGTAGAGAATATTTTGCACTGAATAGCCTCATACACTTCCTTTGATTTTATCCCTTCAAGAATTAAAACGTGAAAGACCAAAGAAGCATAGAATTTCTCAAGTTGGAAGGGACCCATAAAGATCAAGAATCACAGAGTGGGTAAGGTTGGCAGGAATTGTCAGTGGAGTCATCTGGTCCAACCTCCCTGCTCAAGCAGCAGCATCCCAGAGCACATGGCACAGGATTGTGTCCAAACAGTCCTTGTGGATCTCCAGTGAGAGAGACTCCACAACCTCTCTGGGCAATCTGTGCCAGTGCACAATCATCTGCACAGTAAAGATGTTCTTCCTCGTGTTCAAAGCAGAATTTCCCCGTGCATCAGTTTGTACCCGTTGCCTCTTGTCCTTTTGCTTGGCACCACCAAGCCGAGCCTCCAGCCTCTTGACACCCTTCCTTCAGATACTTGAATAATTGACAAGTTCTTCCTCCTAGCTATCTCAGCCTTTCCTCATAATTGAGGCTACCCCTAATCATCTTCACAGCCCTTGACTAGGCCTGCTCCAGGATCACCACGTCTTTCTTGTCTTGGGGAGCCCAGAGTTGGACCCAGTTCTCCACACATGGCCTCACCAGGGCAGGACAGAGTAGAGGGGCAGAATTGCCTCCCTAAGCCTGCTGTCAATGCTTTTCCCAATGCACCCCAGGACACCATTGCCCTTCCTGGCCACCAGGACACACTGCTGGCTCATGGACAGCTTGCTGTACACCAGGAACCCCAGGTCCATCCCCTCAGAGCTGCTTCCCAGCAGATCAGACCCCAGCCTGTGCTGGTGTCCGGGGTTCTTCCTCCACAGGTGCAGGACCCTGCATTTGCCTTTGTTGAATTTCAGACAGTTCTTCTCTGCCCCTCTCTCCACCCTGTCAGGGCCCTTCTGAAGTGTGGTATTGGCCCCTGCTCCCAGCTCAGTGTCATCAGTGGCCTGCTGAGGAGGAGGCTGTCTCTTCATCCAAGAGGGACAAAGTACTTGTGACAGGCCTCCAGCTAGACTCCGTGTCACTGAACATAACCTTCTGGAATCCTCCATTCATGCATTTCTCAATCCACCCCACCATCCATTTATCTTGTCCACACTTCTGGACTTTGACAATAAGGGTAACATGGTAGACAGTGTGAAAAAACAATCAAGACCTTTGCTCCTTACAGGATTACCTGAAAATAAACTATATATCTAAATCATTTAATGCTTGCCTACAGAGCTTGAGAAATTCTAGCAATTATCTAGGCAAGCATCATAAACATACATTACTTTGAGGTTTCCAAGGTCTAAATGAGAAAAACAAAATTTGTAAAAATTTCTGATGGATGCAAGATTGAAACACACTTTGGACTAAGTGTTATGGTATGGTTGAAAACATCAAAGACTGCCATTTATTTTTGAGGCTAAAAGCTAGAAATTATTTCAGCAGAAGTCTCTGGTTACTTTTGTGTTATGAAGTGCATCATAATTAAATTACTTCAAACTTAAATGCCTGTGTGTTAAAAAAATCCAACATGGTAGACAAAAAGATTTTTTCCCTTGAGGAAAATTGCATTATTAGCATGATAGCTTTAGTGGAAGTTACTCTCCAAAATTAGTGTCTTATTTAATTAGATGTAAAGGATTTTAAAAATGCAGAGAGACCATGATACATATGTGCCAGTCACCTATAAAATAGATATGATGTTGTTATTATTATTATTATTATTATTACGAAGAAGAAGAAGGAGAAGAAGAAGAGGAAGAAGAAGAAGAAGAAGAAGAAGAAGAAGAAGAAGAAGAAGAAGAAGAAGAAGAAGAAGAAGAAGAAGAAGAAGTAGCTAGGCTTGCATTTTCCAGTTGGTGACATTTTAATGCTTTTTTCCTCTACACTAAGTTAATGTCCCAGTCAAACCAATACAAACAGGATACACATCGTTCAGGAGAAGGTTTACACCCTTCACAAGAGAAGTTAACTATGAAGAGAATCCAATGTTCATGTTAAATTAAGGCTTCATCCACTGTGTTTGATTACTGAGTAAATAGGCACTAGGTGTATGCTTTGAATACAGAAACAATTAATTGCCTCCTAAGGTGAGATACTTCTGTGTTACTTCTCTTAGCATACTGTTGCTTCGTTTTGTATACTTATACACAGGTTTTCACTACCTCGAGCTCTTCTCAAAGTATGTTATAAAAAGCTCAAATGGGCTGGTTTGTACATAGAATCTTTTAAGGAAGAAATAACTCTAAGCTCTTCCAATAGATATTTCAGGAACTACTTTTGGAAAAGTCTTCCTAGATAAAATATGCTTAAGACACTATCCAAAACTGGAGAAAGCCCAGTGGATCAAGAAATAGCTTGGTGTTGGCAATTTTCAGTGTACCAGATTGAAAATTATTAACGGCCCAATACAGTACTAGGGAAACTCCACGTGCCAAGGCATTATTCTGCACTTCAGCAAAACATATTGCCTCAGTAAAAAGGAGATTGTAGGTCTCAGATCCTTATCATGATCAGATGAACCTTGCTCAGAGAACATGTATTTTTCTTTTGTCACATTTGTGAATTCTTTGTGGGAATTTGTACTTAGACATGTTTATTTTTCAGGTCATATAACAATTCTACCTATGGAAAAAAAATCAAGCATGTATGAATGAAAGCTAAAACTCTTGTTCTTACACTGTGAAAAAAATGGTAATTTAGTAACTACATGTTAGAGTGCAGTGGTTTTCAAGATGTGGTACTTGTATTGTTTGCAATTCACAAAGACTGCTTTGTTAATCCTCAGAATGACACATGAAGCAAAATTAAAGAGCACAGAGTTTGATGTTAAGAGAACCATTATAGTTCTGTCAGACTAGAAGAACTATAGTTCTTCTATAGAAGAAAAAGGGTCATTTAAGCAGAAAAAACAAACCTTATTTTAGAATGTGGCGCTGAAAATAAACAAGAAGGGGCAGTACTGTATGTGAATGAATATAAGACATGATTTATTACTTAAATGCTTATTATAAAATATAGCACACTAATAGTTTGTTAAAACAAATGTTTGGTGGGACACTGTAGCATTCTTAACCAATTGCAGTTTTCATAATTAATATAAATAGACAGAAACCTTCACTGAAAACTTGGTCCTTGGTTCCTGGAGTTTTGGCAGTCAAATATCATACTGTCCTTTCAAATAGAGAGGAATGATAAAGCATGAAAAAGCTGATAGAAGAATGTATTCCAAATACATGAGCTTTTAGTTCAAATAAATAAGGAGAAGTATTATTTCCTTTCCCTTCCTTCCTTCCTTCCTTCCTTCCTTCCTTCCTTCCTTCCTTCCTTCCTTCCTTCCTTCCTTCCTTCCTTCCTTCCTTCCTTCCTTCCTTCCTTCCTTCCTTCCTTCCTTCCTTCCTTCCTTCCTTCCTTCCTTCCTTCCTTCCTTCCTTCCTTCCTTCCTTCCTTCCTTCCTTCCTTCCTTCCTTCCTTCCTTCCTTCCTTCCTTCCGCCACTTCCTTCCTTCCTTCCGCCACTTCCTTCCTTCCTTCCGCCACTTCCTTCCGCCACTTCCTTCCGCCACTTCCTTCCTTCCTTCCTTCCTTCCGCCACTTCCTTCCTTCCTTCCGCCACTTCCTTCCTTCCTTCCGCCACTTCCTTCCGCCACTTCCTTCCGCCACTTCCTTCCGCCACTTCCTTCCGCCACTTCCTTCCGCCACTTCCTTCCGCCACTTCCTTCCGCCACTTCCTTCCTTCCGCCACTTCCTTCCGCCACTTCCTTCCGCCACTTCCTTCCTTCCGCCACTTCCTTCCGCCACTTCCTTCCGCCACTTCCTTCCTTCCGCCACTTCCTTCCGCCACTTCCTTCCTTCCGCCACTTCCTTCCTTCCGCCACTTCCTTCCGCCACTTCCTTCCGCCACTTCCTTCCTTCCGCCACTTCCTTCCTTCCGCCACTTCCTTCCTTCCGCCACTTCCTTCCGCCACTTCCTTCCGCCACTTCCTTCCTTCCGCCACTTACTTCCTTCCGCCACTTCCTTCCGCCACTTCCTTCCTTCCGCCACTTCCTTCCTTCCGCCACTTCCTTACTTCCTTCCGCCACTTCCTTCCGCCACTTCCTTCCGCCACTTCCTTACTTCCTTCCGCCACTTCCTTCCTTCCGCCACTTCCTTCCGCCACTTCCTTCCTTCCGCCACTTCCTTCCTTCCGCCACTTCCTTCCGCCACTTCCTTCCTTCCGCCACTTCCTTCCGCCACTTCCTTCCTTCCGCCACTTCCTTCCGCCACTTCCTTCCTTCCTTCCGCCACTTCCTTCCTTCCTTCCTTCCGCCACTTCCTTCCGCCACTTCCTTCCTTCCTTCCTTCCTTCCTTCCTTCCTTCCGCCACTTCCTTCCGCCACTTCCTTCCGCCACTTCCTTCCGCCACTTCCTTCCGCTATTTCCTTCCTTCCTCCCTCCCTCCCTCCCTCCCTCCCTCCTTCCTTCTGCTACTTCTTTCCACCACTTCCTTCCTTCCACCACTTCCTTTCCTTCTTTCTTTCAGGGACAAAATGAATAGGAAGGAAAGAAAAAAACATTATGTAAGTAAACAGAAAATGAAAAGACAAAGGATGAAAAATTATGGACCATCCCTGTAGTTGTCACTTTGCATTTAGCTTTTTTAAAAAAATAGGCGGCCTCAAGATAGAAGGCAGATGGATTTAATCTGAAGACACTGAAATGTTCCAGGCTGTTCTGCAAAAATGTGATCTGATTCTCCCAACTTGAGTCTTCCTAAAAGCTGTTGCAGACCTATTCTGTTGGAGCAGCTAAGCCAATATGAAATAAGAGAATAACACTTGCTTTCTATTCTTATACAAGAACAAGATAGGCAATTTTATTACGGCAGATCTCTTTCCTGATACAATACAACAGATTCTGCTGCCTTGTTGCACACACAGATCTATACAGCTGTCAGCAAACTTACTTAGTGAAAGAATTCAACACAATGTTCTCACTTCTGTTTTCAGTTACCTTACAGGAAAAAAGTGTCCTTCTGAATTGCATGAGTAACTGTTAATTCACTTTCCTTATTCTGCTCTTGAGATAACTTGTTAAATTAATCCCGTCTTCATTTATTTTATAGCGCCTTTATGTTTAAATGCTGACTTTGTGAACATCAGTTTCAGTCACTGTTTCTAAACCATGACTTTTATGAGCCTTACGTATTTTAGATAGATTTACTGTTGACCTTTGTTAAGAAATTGAATGTTTTTGTTGCTACTAAGATTTCTGTAATTGATATTGTTGATATCGTTCGTGCCACCAGGGTACTTCCTTTAAATGAAATAGGATGTCTTTGCTGATAATCTCACTTAACTATACTAAATCAGATCATTGTGATTTAATTTTTCTTGGCTTTGAAAAAAAATGTATCTTTAACCTCTTCAGTATTAGGCAACTATAAAATCCAACTCATTTTAATGACACCACTGCTGTAGTTTTTGGGGTTTTTTTCTTGTTTCCTGTTCCTCACTTTCACTTATCATCAAATAATAAAAGTCTGATAATAATGCTGCTTAAGTCACTGCTACATGACTGCTGAGAAATCCAACATATTCTAAGATAAATAAGGAAATAATTTTTAATCTTTTAAAAAAAAAAAAGCATTCTGGTGCAGAAAAGCAGCATGAATTAATTTGATTTTCAGAGAGGAACTGCCAGAATCAGAGGAAGTGTCTACTACAAATGTTTGCTTCATGGCATATACGGCCTGGCATATTGACTGTGGAAACTTTCGTTTTCTCTAAAGCACAAAGTATTCTCACTATCATCCATCAGCCCTTTTTTTGTAAATTCAGATTCAAGTGCACAGTTTCAGAGAAACAGTATGCCACTTAGAATTTTCACACTGAGGCTGAATTCAACTCAGTCATCCTTAAATAAAGCATAAACTGAATGTCCAGTGCAAGTGGTGAATACTTTAAAGCTTTCAATTTATTGAGCACATGGGATGAATTCTCTTTGCCTCCCACAGAAGCAATCCCAGCTTAACATGTGGGCTGGTGTTTCCATTTGGTGGTCAATGGAGGCTGCTCAATTTAAATCATATCAGACAATATGGAATAAATCCCAGCCTGGTCAATGACAGGATGCCACTTATCCAACTGCCTGTTCCTTCCTGTTTCTTTCAGCAAATCCATGGGCAGAATCACATCACAGTGATGAGATAAAAAAGCAAGCAAGCTCATATTACACTTTCCTTTTGTTAGTTATTTCGTACTTCTCACTATAAAATCATGTTGATAATATCATCCAGTATGGGACTGAATTTATACTTTGCTATTAACCACCTCAATATGAACTTTTTGGCAAGTTTAGACAAAACGTTTGGGGTGGTTCTGAAAAAATTGTTTGCTTGTATTAGAAATTATTATTTTAGGAAACTCTAAAACACCAGTACTTTGAGTGATCTCCTTGAAATATAGCAGGTGAACTTGTCTGCATTGAAACACACTTTCTACCATCTGCAGAGAAATGTATGCAACATATCTAGCCAACATATAAGCCTTTGAAGCCTTCAAAAAATGGTAAATGTGCACTGAGTTTTTTTACCAAATGAGAAGTTTAGATTTCCCAAAACCTTGAGGCATTTACCATTTATTCAAGATGCTCAAGCCTTTTATAGCTCAGTGTCCTAGGACTAAGAACCAGAGTCAAGGAAAATAGAGATGGAGACTTCATGGAGAGCTTTGGAAGCAGAGTCAGTGCTGCTAGCTGGCCAGGACAAAGCAGAATGGGACTCAACAATACAGGTAAGAAGTTTTTGAGGAAAAAATACAAAACAGTAGAGATTGTTTTGAATGAAAGACTGTGAGCAAAGCAGTGGGTATGATGGCCTGCAACAAAGAGGAACATTCATAGGGTTTGAGAGTAACTAGGCCATGGAGAAGAAAGTAATGACGACAATTAAGTGGTAGAACTGAAAAAGCAAGCTGGAGTGGTTGTGGCAGGACTCAAAAAAGTCAGAAGGAACTGTGCCTGCTCACATTCCCTAAAGTCCACATCAGATCTAAGACACCCTTGCTGCCAGCAAGTACAGCAGGTATGATGGCTATTGCTGCCTCTTGGATCCAGTGATACAGGTCCAGGAAGGCAATGCTTTTCATGTCTCAGTTTGATACCATGTGATTTTTAGGGACAGAAGGACAGAGGAGTCAATGCTTTAAAATGCTTTTTAAAATTTCAGAAAATTTTATATAAAGTACTCACTGAAAGAATGATTGTTGGGATTATGAGCATGAAGAAGTAAAGAAATATCAATATTAGGAGTATTTTCAGTTTTGGTCATTGAAGCATAATTACATAACTCTGCATTTATTTTCACCTAGCTCTCCTTCAGTATAAAGAAAAAAACTTGATTTGGGTATATTACTCCAGTTGTCAAGTAATAGAAAGAGTGCTGATGGTTACCCTCTCACATCTGTGGCAGGAGTTTGCAGGTGACCCTGAACAGAGTTCATGAAAGGGCTAGTGGAATAGAGCTAGTGGATAGGGCTAGTGCAATACTAAAGACAGCCTAGCTCTGAAAGCAGTGCTGTGCCAGTATTTATATTTCCAAGATGTCCTGTCACTGCAGCAGCAACTTTGCTGTTTCAGACAAGTTATAAACCAAAGTTTCCACAGGCAGACACCAATTGTGCATTTCTATTTTATGGGTGGCATTTTAAGACCATACCGAATAATCTGCAAAGTGCTGAGCATTCATGGCTGTGAGATCAGTGATCCAATTCTCTGCATCTATTAAATTATAGAAAATGCTAATTCTGCTGAAAAAGCTAGCCATATAGTTTTAAATTAGATACCTAAAATGACTGTACATTTAATAACAAGATTCCCATTCCTCAGTTGGACATCTTAGAGTAGAATTGGTAGTATTTTTGAATGAGGAAGTCAGAAATGAAGCCTGGACACTTACTCCCATAAGTCTGTTTTGAAATAATTGACATATACGTTGTTTATGTCATGGAATAAAAATTTTTGCTCTGAATATTTCAAAAGTTAAGTTTGCAATAAAAAACAAAAAATAGAGCAGAAACACAGGCAGTTATGCCCAAAATGAAGTATGAAGAGCCTTAGTCTCTAAAGCCAAAACTTGTGTAATTATATGGAATAGGTTTCCCAACTGCCTTAAGATGGGTAAAACCACAGTTATTAGCTTGCTGATTGTCAGTATTTTAAATAAGCTGTTGCCACGTTTTCCACTATGAATGTGAACGTGCAGCTATAGGTAGAGAAGTGTGAGCCCTATCTCTCTAGTAAACCAAGGTTCTTTAGGTTCTTTTGTTTTACAAAATACTTTGAAAATTTTTGATTCTCTGGGCTGAAGTCTGAGAATTGGTGAGCAGCCTCTGCTATAGAATAGCATGGAACTCCAGCCTACAATTCACTTTGTATCCTTAAAATGAAGCACATCCTCTGAAAGAATTTTCTCTCATTTCTAGAAGTTGCATGCTAATTTATTTTTGAAACATAGAGTCTAAATTAAAACCACCATGCCACCAAGTGTTTTTGCAGACAGGCAAAACACTGGAAATATGGTAGAGATTCTGCTCTACCAGAATGGAGCACTTTGCTGCATCTAAATGTATTGGCACATCATAAAGTATTTTGCCAATTAATTCTGCCTGCAAGTGGGATTTCTTTGTAGGCTACCTACAAATGTCTTGTTTTCTTCAATTAGTTTTTCTGTTTCTTTGTTAGAAAAAGACAACAAAGGTTTTATATCATATACATCAATTTGAAATATCTAGTCAACATATAAGCCTTTGAAAAATTGATAAATATACACAGAGTGATTTTTTTCCATATCAGAAGTTAAGATTCCCAAAACCTACAGATGTTTTTAGTTTCATAAAATCAAAACACATTACTGTCAGAATGAGTTCCTTTATACTTTTGACTAATAGCTGAGCTGCATACTTGCAATAATGATAACACTAGAGAAAACACTGGCAGACGTTCTCATTTGCAGTACCTGCAGTGCCAAAACTGCCCATCTGACCAATACATCAATATAAGAAATTAAACTAGTACAATATTCCCCTTATAAGATACTCACCAAAAAAAAAAAAAAAGAATCCATCTGTCTTCAATAGTTTCAGTAGATTGGGTGTTCAATACCTGAATCAAATGCCTGCATAAAGCTCTACACAGGCCAACCCCACCTGATCACACTAGAAATAATCATCAGCATGGTTGAACAACCACGGTTTTTCAGTGATAACTTCATTATGGATTTCAGTGGGGCACAGTAATTTTCATATAGTGATTTGCCTGTAAATACTCATGGTAGGACTTTTCAACAAATTGGCTGATTTACAGAAAGCTCTTTCAAGCTTCAAGGATTAAACTTGCTACAGCTCTTCAATAATCAAAGGTACAATTCTTCGTTATTTTTCTTCCCATTGCACTTTGGAAATAGTAAACCACAGCCCAGCAGAGACACTTTTTCTGAAAGTATTTAAGTGTGTTTCTGAAATTCAATAGTCATTTTCTTGGACTCATTATGCTATTGCCTGTAGTTAAATATCCAGGCATAGCTGTAGGAAAAAGGAAGTCTCCCACAGCAGAGAAAAAAAAATCTATGGAGCCCTAATACAGTTGCTTCCAGAGATTATAGAAACATAAACACAGTGTAGGAAAAATCATGGTTATATTCTGATATATTTACAACCCCACTTACAAGAGCAGAGGAAATTATACCCTAGGGACCAGAATATTGCTATGGCTTTGCATATATATTTATTTTGAACCAAGATCCAATTTCTTCTCTTGGTGCTTCTGCCTCCAAATACATGAACCCTCCAAGATACATTTAAAGTTTCTTCCATTTCAATCAGATCCATTTTAATGGATTTTAATGGCCTAATAGGAAGGGAATGGGCATAAATGTATTGGTCATATAAGCCAAACTGAAAGGAAGTTTGGTATACTCTTATTATTACTGAAAATAAAACAGTATTTAAAAATAAAAAAATTATTGTATTAGGTTTGCATGGCCAAGTTTTGTATCAGGGTGACTGCAGGGATAACTTCTGTGAGAAGCTGACAGAAGCTTCCTCTGTCTCCAGCAGGACCAACTCCAGCTGGCTCCATCATGGATAACCAGGCCAGGGCTAGGCCAATTAGAAATGGTGGCAATACCTCTGTGATAAAAAATCTAAGAAGAAAATTATTGGGCAGTTTTAATTGTGGCCAGAGAAGAGTAGGTGAGAATATGTGAGAGGAACAACTCTGCAGATACCAAGGTCAGTGGAGAAAGACGGAGAGGAGATGGTCCAGGGCTGAGCCAGAGCTGAGATTCCCCTGCAGTCTGTGGTGTGGCCCATGGTGAGGCAGCTGTGCCCCTGTAGCCCATGGAGGTCCATGGGGATGCAGAGATCCACCTGCAGCCCATGGAGAAGACCCAGGCTTGAGCAGGTGGATGCCTGAGCAGAGGCTGTGAACTCATGGGAAGCCTGTCCTGGAGCAGGCTCCTGGTAGGGGCCTGCAGACCTGAGGAGAGAGGAGGCCACAACCTGCTCCGATTTTGTTAGTAATAAATTCAATTAATATCTCTAATTCCAGCCTGTTTTGCCCATGACAGTATTTGGCGAGTGATCTTCCTCTGCCCTGACCTCAACTCATGAACCCTTCATTATACTTTCTCTCCCTGTCCATTTGCAGAGGGAAGGAATAGAGCAGCTTTCAGTGGATGTCTGGTGTCCAGCCAGGGTCAACTAATTACAATTACATTCTTCATTATTATTAGAGAAGTGAGTTGCAGTATTAGGTTGATGAAGTTTTTGCTACTACAAAAAGTAAATATATCACTATTTGCTCCTTCCTTACTGCAGGAAGGTTCCTAGCAGTATATTTTCTAGTATTTTATCCTAACTAGTTTAAAAAATCTTGTGACAAATGGCTGAAGCTTCAATGGAGAGGGTAATAATATCTTATGGCTGAACTATATCTCATTGTCTGCATAAAAAATAATAAAAATCCCCTTTTTTCTGTTTTGAATGTCATCATCTTATACCTCATTATTGATTTAGTCCATCATGGTATTTTCATCTAGTATTTATCATCATATGTGAAAATGTAGGCTATTCGTATCTCTTATTCTGGTCATTGTTTATCCAACTTCAGAAAATTATATTAAGATTTTCAAATACTGCAGGAAGTTATCCACAGAAGTGCTACTAGAAATCCTCTCAAATCCTTTTTCAAAATCCATTGCACTGCTTTGAGAATTTCAGTCTCGATTATGAATTTCTGCGGCCTCACCAGCTTTGCCATACTTCTCTGGGTTCTTTGTAGGTCCTAATGCATACAATGTTCATGCAAGGATTCTCAGTTACTATATTTCTCAGTTTCTATTTCTATAATTTTACTATTCTAACTTACTTCCCACTCTGAACTTCGTGATTTCATTTTCATAAACCTGAAATCTGCTACTGACTGGTTCACCTGACTGATCAAGCAAACTCAGTTATCTCCTTCCCCCATTATGGCTTTCAAACCTGATTAAAATGGGAACCGGGTCTTCCCATTAAATTCCCACTAAATTACTCAGCAGTAATTTAGACACCCAAGGTGTCTAAATTACTGCTAAGGTGGGCTAAGTTGCACTTTATGACAATCTGATGCTAGAAAGACAAGATGAATCTTTCATCTTTGCTTTTATTATCTTTTAAATGGGATGCAAGAATAAAAGCCCAGCCCAAATGGTATGTATAAGTGTAAAATGCATATCTTTTCTGAAGTCATCAATCATGTGTTTAGTGATTAAAGACATATTTAACAAAATCACAAGGAAAAAGCATATTAGACTACATTCTTGACTTCCTGATTAAGTACATTAAAAATGCTGTGCTCAGTTCAACAGGCTACCATACAACAGGCTACCATACAACATCCAGAATGATACAAATGTATAAACTATGCAGTTTTAGAAAGTTCCATTCCATAATCCTGCTTTACCCTTTGAAAGTAAAAGGATAAAAGCAGCATTAAGAGAAAAAATATTATGTCTATATAATGGGGAATTTACATCTAACACCAGGTATTTTCAAGAAGTTCTAGCACAGTACAATGTAATCAGAAATAACATATACCAAGATACAAATGCCTTTTTAAAACTCCTGGAAAAATAGTTTCTAATTGCATTTATATGATGTACAAGACACCATGAATGGGACTCATAGGAAGAGAGCACTGTCCTCACATTTTCCAAAATATTCCACAGTTTCTAATATCAGATGAGGTAGAAGTAGGTAGGAGGAACAATCTTGGCTTCATTACCTGCTGATGAGATACAAGTCCAGAGGATGGAGAACCTGTTAAGTTTTTACAAAGCTGAGTCACTTTATCCCCTGTCACAGCAGGTAGCGAAGGGAAAGTGTGATCAGCTATGATACTATCTCAGAATTACAGAAAAAGAGGAACATTTGTGATTTTTATGATAGCTCATGGAAAGACTCATTACTGAAAGACATTAAGGAGCCTCTGGTAAGTACTAAAAGAACTTTCTTTCACATTGTGGCTGTGACAAACACTACATTTTCCAGGTTTGTTCTGTTCTAAGGGGAGTACTGTGAACTATACAGAATTTGAAATAATATGTATTTTCCTGACAAAAAAAAAAACAACATGGAAATCATGTGTTGAATGTAATTTCTCAATATTAAGCACCCTAGGTTTGACCTCATTATGTTGAAAAGCATAGTAAATAAACTCCTCCCAGTATGTCCAATAAAGATATTCCCAAATCTCACCCCAATTTCTACTGCATCAGAAGTATTGTGAGAAGCTGATTTTGATAACCATGCTGATAAAGCAACAGTTGTTCATAAAGAACCCATATCAGTAAGCTAGACTAACAGTGAAGTACTGGAAATACACCTGTAGTTCAGAAAAAAACTCCATTTCTCATTTAAAAACCTACAAATATTTCAAACTTGCAGGAGTAGAGGTAGAACTAAAGACAGAGATTTCTCTTTTTTTGTTTTTACACAAGGTAAAGTATAAGATCATATAATCAGCAATTCTTATCTACTTCATTGCGATCTGTGGATGTGCATTAGAATTTAAAGAGGGCAGAGAAGGAGCTTACTTAGAATGATCACCCCTATGGCATTAAACACTCTAACCAAAGAGCATAAGGGTAAGTGAGGAAAATCTGCTAGGAAGTGTTCTGAATGAGTGATGATAGAGAGATCATAAAGACTACAAGAACATCAGGCATAAAGGTTGACCCTTCATGTCCAAAGTGTTGGCAGTTGATTAAAAGGTTTCCAGGGGTATATTTTGTTAAGTATTATTGAATTATGAATAATTATAGCTAATAAATGTCCAATTTAAGAAAAACAGAATGTGTGAGACATAGAAAATATTTTCTAAAATACATTGTATCCCAGAAAAAAAAAAAAAACAACAACTTCACATTGAGAACTATGATATTTAGTTTTACAAGTGCCTTAGGATATCAAGACTTCCTTGAAATGAAAATGCTTCACATTAACTTCAAGGAGCTAGAGACAGACCAGTTACTAGCCCTGCAACCCTCTTCACCTGGAAGAAACCATCATCAGGCAGGGATACAGAACAGTTCCTTTTATCCTAAAAAAGATGAAGAAAAACTAAAAGGAAGTCATCACTCCACTGCCACCAGGCAGCTCTAGGAACTTGGTAGCAGTGATACAAAATTGTCTGAAGAGGCAGGACACTCACCAAATTTTGCAGACTAGTTCTGTGGTTAGTCTGTCCTGCAAGTTGTCCTCTAGGATGAGAGGGATGGAGGGAAAAATAGCCCTAAGTACCCTTTCTCTCCATAAGCAGCAAATGATCAGGAAGCAGAGAAGAGCAAACTTCCAAGGAGGCTTTCCTTTCACATTAGGAGCATGCTGAACCTTGTAATCAGTAGGGGGCTATGGACAACCCAGCCACTTAACAGCTCTCTAGATACTCATAATTGCTCACTGACCAGCAAGGACCCCCACAGCATGCAGGTTTCCACCTGAAGCATTTGGCTTGAAGGGGCCTGGGAATAACACCAGGCTCACTTAAGATGAGCCTGGGGGTAGGATGCCAGGATTAGGAGTAAAATCAGTAGTCCAGCTGAAATGCAACTACACCAATGCACAAAATATGGGTAACAAACAGGAGGAGCTGGAGGCCACTGTGCAGCAGGAAAATAATGACAGAAATGTGGTGGGATGAGCAGAGTGCTGCACTGGATGGCTACAAGCTCTTCAGAAGGGACCAGGAAGGAGAGGTGTGGGGTGGCTCTGTACAGTAGGAAGTGTTTTGAGTGTACAGAGCTCAAGGCTAGCAATGAGAAGGCTGAGTGCCTATGGGTGACAATCGGGGGAAGGCTGAAAAGGCAGAATCCTGGTGGGAGTCTGTTACAGACCACCCAACCAGCACGAGGAGGTGGATGAACTATTCTATGATGTGATGCTGATGTTTCATGATTGTCAGTCCTTGTTTAACTGGCCAAATGTCTGCTGGAAACTCACCACAGCACAGAAGAGGCAGTCTAGGACATTCCCAGAGAGCAACACAACATCTACCCTGAACTTCCCCAGTACTGACTTTAGCCTATACTGACTTTAGCCTACACAAACTTAGCCTAGAATACTGGCTGAGAGAGAGCTTTGGGAACCAGCCTCTGAAAAAAACATGGGCCAAGAAGATGGGACATACTTTAAAAAAGAAGTATTGAAGTTTCAAGGGCAAGCTATTCCTATGTGCAAACAGACTGGAGGGAAGAAGACTGCCCTGGCTGAGCAGTGAGCTTTCACTGGAACTCAGGGAAAAAGAGAGGGTATATAACCTCTGGAAAAATGGGCAGGTAACTTAGGAAGTCAATAAGGATGCTGTTAGATTATGTAGAAATAAAACTAGAACGGCAAAACTTTAGCTGAAACTTAATCTGGTTGTTATTGGTTACGCCAGTTTTTAAAAATACATTAATAACAAAATGCCAGCCAAGGAAAAACTCCATTCTTTATTGGACAAAGAGGTGACCAATATACAGTGACCAATGAGGAGGGAAAGGCTGAGATACTTACTGCCTTCTTTGCCTAGTTATGCGCAGAGCAACTGCCCCCCTGACATGGTAGGCAGGGATAGGGAGCAGAACAGACCCCCTGTAATCCATGAGGAAGTAATTAGTGACAGCTGTACCACTTAGATGCTCACAAGTCTATGGGGACAGATGGGTTTCATCCTAGGATGATGAGGGAGCTGGTGGAAGAGCTCACTCAGCCGCTCTTCATTTATCATCAGTCCTGGTTAACTGGAAAAGTTCCAGATGAGTGGAAGTTGTCCAGTGTAATTCCTATCCACAAGAAGGGCCAGAAGGAAGATCCAGGGAACCACAGGCCTGACAGCAAGATGAGCCTGACCTTGATACCTAACAAGGTTATGGAGCAGATCATCTTGTGTGCTATCACACAGCACATACAAGACACCCAGGGGACCACACCCACCTAGCAGGGGTTTAGGAAAGGCAAGTCCTACCTGGCCAACCTGATCACCTTCTTTGACTGGGTCACTGGTTCTGTGAATGAGAGAAGGCTGTGGGTGTGTCTATCTGAACTTCAGTAAAGCCCTCAATACTGTATCTCACAGCATTCTCCTGGAATGCTGGTAGCCCATGGCTTGGAGATGTGCAGCCTTTGCTGGGTTAAGAACACTGGACAGCCAGGCCCAGATACCAGTGATGAATGGTGCTGCACCTAGTTGTTATCAAGTCACTAGGGGTGTCCCCCAGGGATCAGCATTGGCCCAGTCCTGTTCAGTACCTTTATTTATGGCTAGGATAAGGGGACCAAGCGTGTTCTCAGTAAATTCACAGATGACACCAAATTGGGTGGGAGTGTTGATCTCCTGGAGGATGGGAAGACCTTTCAGAGGGACCTGGACAGGCTGGATAGAGGTGCCAAGACCAATGGTATGATATTCAACAAGGTGAAGTGCCAGTGCACTTCGGTCCCAATAACCCCAGACAGTGCTACAGGCTGGGGACAGAGTTGCTGGAAAGCTGCCCAGTGGAAAAGGACCTGGAGGTGCTGGTCAACAGCATCTGAATATGACCCAGCTAGGCCCAAGTGGCCAGGAAGGCCAGTGGCATCCTGGTCTGGATCAGCAATAGTGTGGCCAGCAGGACCAGGGGACTGATTGACCCCGTGTACTCAGCACTGGTGAGGCCACACCTCAAGTGCTGTGTCCAGTTCTGGGCTCCTCAGTGCAGGACAGACATTGAGGAGCTGGAGCACATCCAGAAAAGGATGACAAGGCTGGCAAAGGGTTTGGAGCACAAGTCTATGAGGAATGGCTGAGGGAGCTTGTTTAGCCTGGGAAAAAAGAGGCTCGGGGGACCTTAATGCTCTCTACAATTAATGAAACGAGTTTTTAACCAATTTGGGTTTTAGCCTCTTCTCCCAGACATCCAGCAGCAAGATAAGAGGACATAGTCTTAAACAGAGCCAGGAGAGGTTCAGGTTGGACACTGGGAGAAATTTCTTCACAAAAAGGGTAATTAGACATTGACATGAGCTGCTCAGGAAGGCCGTAGAGTCACTTTCCCTGGGGTTTTTTAAGGAAAGACTGGATATGGTGCCATGGTGCCAATTTGGTGACATGGTCTAATTAACAAGGTGGTACTTGGTCATAGGTTGGACTTGATGATCTTAGAGGTCTAACTGATTCTCTGATTCTATGAATATCTAAACATAAGCAAGAGCTCTTCCAGACCCATGGCCCCTTTTCAGTCTTCACTAGTCTTTCACTAGTCTTTCATATTAATATGATTTTTACCCTAGATATTTCCTGTCTTGGCTCATTCTCTGTGATGAGGTGTGAGTTTTTAATCCTATCACTTTAGGATAAAAAACTACATACCAGTCTCTGAACAGGTTGCCTGTATGGATATTTACTCCATTTTAAGGACTTCTTCACCCTTATCTTTCTCATTGTCTATCAAGATGTATGAAATGGAAGGAATCAAGAGAACAAACTAGGAGAGAAAAGTCTGAACTCACTTTGAAACATATTTGGTTTAAAAAAAACTTACCCTATTCTGAAAAATAGTTTCAAAAGCTGTTTGAGATGTTCTCTTCACTAGCTGCATCAGTGCCAGTAATGGGCTAACACTTTTCCTGGCACGCCTCTCCCTCAACATTGACAAAGCATGCCAGCTGATGTCCAACAGCAAAGGTTCCACCCCTTCACAATAGCAACACATGACAAACATAATTGCATTGAAAAGAAAAATATCAAACAAACCCAAGCCCAAAAACAAACTCAAAGAAGTTCTAAAATACTTTGTAGCATTTAAAGGACTGCTGAGGAAGTATCAACAAAAGACATAGCAGGAATTTATTCCCTGTGATTCTAAACAATCTGTTTTTATTATTTTAACTCATTCTTTTTCCTTGATGTCATGATAGTGTAGTTCGCCAACAAGTCCTGAGACAACAGAGTAGACTCTGGGAACTGATTTCTTTCAGCTGAGCCACACAGAGCTAGAACTCAGGCCCTTCCTCTAATTGCAGTATGCCCTTCCTCAGACCAGCTTCTGACAACAGCAGAATTATGGATTTTCTGGCTTCAACTTACACATTTAAAAAAACACAAACAAACAAACAAAAAAAAACCAAAAACCCCTCTCTCACAGTTCTTACTTTTCTAGATCTGAGTGAGCATTTAAAGACAAGTACCTGCCCTTGGTCCAAAGATCTCTTTAACACAAACATAATTTGTCTTTAAGATAAGTTAAACTCAAAGAAGCTGACCTCAGACTTATAAAAGGTCTGTAATAATTTAAAAAGAAATACAACATGATCATGTAGAAGTTATCTGCACCTCATGCAAATAAAGAGAACTATCAAGAGCTTAAAGCCTTAACCTAGGATTCACTATACAGCTGCTCACCTACCAATGCTGCCAAAGGCTTCCACTGCAACTTTATACAAGCAGTTTTCTCTGCATATTAGCAGCCATTTTCCTCTTGGAAGAAGAAACTGTTTTCTTCTCACCGGTGATCTGTCACATCTATTTAGTTTTTAGAGGGCTGAGAACAGGGATGCTGTGTATAGACTAGGACAGTGATTTTTGTAGTAGTTTGTCAATACTGATATAGATAAATAGTCCATATGTACAAGCTTCAAGTGATTTGGTGATAATTTTTTTTGTTTTGTTTTTGTTAGACATCTCATGGAGTTTGCAGTTTTACACCCCGGCAAATGTCTACAGACTTGGCAGATGCATATACATGTGTACTTTCTGTACAGTCAAAAAGTTAGAAACGACAGTATTACAGTGATCTCAACAGTTGTCCATCTGTCCATTTGCTTTACAGAGTCAAAAGATTTCTAGGACTCAGCAGTGTCATTTAGGAATAAAGAACAGACCTTTTGAAATGAAAGCAACAAGAGAAAAAGAGTAGAAACAGACTTCCAGTACTTGAATTACCTCAGATCTCCTTAGTGATGTGGAAAGTATGATGGGAATTGTCAAGAAAGAGCAGAAGTAGCATAATTTCCTCATATATTACGTAGGATATAACAAGAAAGGTATGAGATGCAGAAGAAAGAGGGTTGCTGCCAGATGCATGACCTCCAGCCATCATCTACTCCTATGAGACAGCTGAATTTTTCTATGGTAGCACAGCATTTAGTGTTGCTTTACCATCAAGCTGGTGGCAGCTCTGGAGTGGGTCTGCCTCTGTGGGTTTATTACTCTCCAGCTTACCTTTTGACAACAAATTCTCCTCTGGGTCACTGAAGTCCTGTTGACAAAACTGTCATTCATATGAACTTTTTTCCATAAAAGGTTGCAGTTTTGAGCAACTGGTATTTTCTGCTAAAACAAAGAAACAAGCAAAAAGTTTTTTGTTAAAAGAAATTCCCATAAAGCTCTTTTTTTTTTGTCCTTATGCAGACCACAGCCTTACTCAATGTATAGAGAAGAGCCTGCAGAGTAAGCAGTTATTCACTATTTTGCTTTACCTTCATTCTGCAGTGTGCAGTCCAAACCTTTGTTTATTTTCCACTATTTAAACTTGCCTCTAAAGCCAGACTCATTAATTTCTGCATGTGCTTTTTATGTGTTCATTAAAGGGCTTGACAAACAAGAATTTATTTTTCTAGCATTGTGCTGACAGAGAGTTGAGACAGAGGATTAAAGTCAAATGTGCCATTCGTATTGAGCGCGTGATCTGATACCTTGAAACCTGGATCTCCTAGGCTATGTATTGTTACATAGGGCCTTCTGTATCTGCAGCTCCCTCCCACCTAATTGCAGGCAAGGCAGTCAGCAGTCAGGATTTCCCAGTCCCTCAGAATCCCACTTGGGCACCCAGCTAAGGAGGAGCATAATCAGGGACCATCCATGGAAGGTACTTAGCCAGAATGAGGGATGCAGTGGTGGTCAAAAGGAAAGAGGACTGGTTACTCTGGATGGCCTGAGGATTCTGCAGCCTCCTACCCAGTCCAGTACTGAGTTTTTCACAGGAGATACCCCACATGCATGTGTGTGCATGTGATCCCCCTGCTAGGGGACTTCTAAAGACCACATCTAGTGTATTTCCAACTAATTTCTCATGGTCTTTGGAGATGTGAAGTTGTTTAAGGATATTGCAATTTGACTAACCTTGCCTTTTTCTTTTTATTAAAATGGTGTAAAATACTGCTGTATATGAAGACTGTGTATTTTGCCAACCTTAAAAATTTTTGCCTGTAGCATCTAAAAATTCTCAATGAAGAAGCCCAAGAATCAAAATTTTTGCCATATACAAACACAATATGTCCTGTTAGTTGGGCTTTTTTCTCCCCTAAAGCAGAAAACTCATTTTTCCTAGAAATTTCTGAAAACAGAATTATTTTACATAAGTCTATTTAATATATTGTAAAAAAATGTACCAAAGTAGATAGAGTTCAGTAAAGTTTTAAACCAATGTAGATAAGGTGTTAAAAATATGACATACCAGGGAAAATATGACATAGCATATTTGTTCTGGCTATAACAAACAGAACTTGAAAGCAGAGGGACTTGGGACAGAAGGGGAAAGGACTGTCACCAAACTGTCACTGACTTCTTACTTCAAATCCTTTTGTTAACACTTATTAAGCATTATCACCCCCATGCATGCTACTGTTGTGTTGTGCTTAGAATGGCACTAGCTAATCGTAATTACACAGTATCATATTCCCTGCTTCTCTCACCTTGTCAAAGCTCTGAATGCAGAGAGCATGCCCTTTGCCAGCCACAGAGAACCTCAGAATCTCATCCTCAACTGTTTTTATTTGGCACCATGGTCAGCTCACAGGTCTCCTCCCTGCTCTTGTTGCATCTTTCCATATCAAAGCCATCTTTCAGTTCCAGAAGGACGGATGAGTAGGTGGAAGACACATTGCTGTCTCTCTACCCAGTAATACTGTCTCCCTCAATTGTTTTTACAGTTCTGTTTTATCTATGGGACACAGAATAGGTGTATGTGTTGCAAGATATTAAACTTATCTCTCTTATAGATAAGAATAACACAGATGTTAAGACTCTCTCAACTGCACTTATAATGTTGAATAGTTTCTCCTTCTGAGACACTGCTAACCTTTTCTTCCTGTTGGCAATTTCTTGTTTCCCCTCCCCCACCTCCCGTACCCTCTAAATGGAAACACAAGTCTGCCATTTAATAAAACCCCAATAATGATCCTGCTTTAAAGGACAAGGGCTAATCACTTACTGCTTAACATTCCAGACACATGACAGTGGAGGAGACTAAATCAGTTAAACAGCAAGATGCAGCACAACTAATTTTCATGTAAAAGGGGGTGATTGCCTTCTTTTTTTTAACCATTGTGATTTCTTTAAGCTGTTAAAGCCCAAACATTCTCGTCTATCAGTTTATGAATTATTAATAAAAAAAGAGAGAAAAGAGGCTTTCTTTTTCTAAATATCATCTGCTAAGCCACCACAGACTGAAGTGCCTCACACTGATTCCTGATTTACATAGTCCCAGTTGGAAGTTAATGAAGACTGCTGAGCCACCTTTCAACATGCAGATAAACCTTCATGTATTTAAAAGCAGGGAATGTGTGCTTGTTGCTGGCAAATTATTCATCTAAGATCTGAAGTTTCTGACACCGCCTGCGTCAGATAAACTGTCACCCAAATTGCAAACTAATTAGTGATTCAAACATTTTTGAGCTGATTGATGACAGAATAATTTACGCTTGTTTCTCAGTTTCCAGCTGGCATAGGCTGCTGACTGGAGCCCTAATTAACGCTAGTACATCAGTCATGTTCTGCCAAGGCAGCACATACAATTAAAAGGCAGTTTAAATGGAATATCACATTAAAAAGGCTGGTAGATGCAAATGTGAGGAAACAGCACTTTAGGATAAAATGACAACAGAACCCCAGAAACCAAAACAGAATAGAACAGGGTTGGGGTTTTTTTGTTGTTGTTCTTAGGGCTTTTTTGTTTGAGGTTTTTTGTTTTTTGTTTTTTGTTTTGTTTTTTTTTTGTATGGTGTTTTTGTTTTGTTTTTTAATGGATAAGTAAATTGTTTTCTGCATAGGCTATTTAGCAGAATAAAACAAGTGTGGAGGCAAAATATGCACACTAAATTCTTCATAGCAAGTTTTAGCTAGATGCAATCTCTTAATATTTGTTACAAAATTGATGTGTACTTGCATTTTGGATATCAAATCTGCAAAAACTAGATAGAGGGCGTCAGTGATGGCTGTGAAGTTATTTGCAGTGATAGTATAAGACACAACAAATATCAATATGCTTGTGAAAAGCTCTACTGAAGCAGCCTTATTTTTTTTTTTTTCAAACAGAACGAATTAGCTCTTTTTCAAAAGAACTAATCCAAAACTCACTAAAGTCAAGGGAAAACTGGATGTGGGATGTGTAGGAGTGCACTGCAAATACCTAGACATCCCTATTCTTATTTTCAGGTAAGATTTTGATAACAGCAGAACTATAGAGTAAACACACAATAATTTCTAGGGTTGTTTCTCTGAATGGATCATAAAACATTTTGGGAGAAAGTAGCGATAGTATCAGTTTTAAATATTATCTTTATTGCCACAGGTACAAATACAACCTGTGACCTGATTATGTGTCAGGCACATATTGCAGCCTGGAACACAGAAAGACAGTCTTCTGCAATGCTGCTGTCAGGCAGTTGTTTAATTTTATTAGGTCTATTTTATTGTATACATATTATAACCACGACACTTGTATATCCGCTCTTCACTGGGTATTAAGCAGTCAGGTAAGAGAAAATGCATTTTGTCATTTCAGTACAGAGAAGTGAGGATAGCAGTAACTTCTATTCTCATCTACATTTGAACTACTAGAGTGCTGGCCGTTTAAAACTGCTCATCAGGCTAAGGACAAAAACAGTCCTCCTTGACACAGCTCAAAAAAAGTCTTCAGCCTGCAATGCCAGACCCCTATTGCAATGTATGCTGCATATTTGATGACACGGTTTATCTCACTCAATGTGACCTCTGTGGGGGGAATAGTTTTCATGAATATAAACAGCCCTGGGGTTCATATGTTGTCTGTTAAGGTGTTTTTGAGATTATCTATAGCACATGACAGATGAGCCCTTGACTCTTACAGCACTCAAGTACAGAACAAAGAGAAGCCACTGTAGTATCCACAGACAGACCTGGAGACTGGAGATATGTGAAAGCAGTCCATTTGTTTCTAGGAGCATAGCAGACTGAAAGCTCACATCAGTCACTGCAGGCACATTTTGCTGTCAAATGTCATTTTGCAATGCCATATATTTTCACCTTAAAAAATTTTAGATAAGTAATAATTTACATTGGTATAGTGACGAGGAGTTCATATATTGGCTTTGACAGCGAAGCTATTTTAAGGCACTTTGTAAACCAGTGAACTGGAGATGAGGGGTGAAACTCACCTTAGACACAAGCCCAAGTTTTTTGACGTTGCTAGAGTTTGGTGAAATTTGTCTTTGAGGCATGGTGAAGGCCATGTGCTGCTGACCCCGCTATAGCCATAGAGGAAGAGTCACCAGTAAACCATAGGTTTTAGATGCCTCATCACATAACTTCTGCTGATTTGACTATGTGTCTGACACTAAGCTCACCAATAAGCGTTGAGAGTGCCCAGGGACAGCAAAATCCCAGTGGGCATGGCAGATGGGATGCCTAGCACCTGGTAGAAAGTATGAGGTGGAAACCATCTGAAAAGAGAGTATTGGGATGATTAGCCAACAGCAAAACAGCCGTTGTCAGGATTGCTATATAGGATCTAGGGATGTAAATTTTCACACTCCCACTTCATCGTCCTCTTTTTAGATCTGTCTTTTACAGCTGTAGTACAAAAAAAATATTTTCTTGTCAGTTGTAGAAAAGAGTTTAGGACAACAGGATTATGCTCTCCTTTCTTAAAAATATGTCAAAATCATCACTGTATGAGCAAACTGGTAAGAAAGAAAAATACCAAAGAGTTATTATTAAAATCTTACATTGAAAAAATAAGACAATTTAATAACAATTTGTGGTTTTAGCTAGCATATTCTGCATACGGCAAGACAAATTTTGATTTTTATCGCAAGACCTTTCTTACAGATGTCACATGAATGACTTGCAAACTATTCTAAACAGTCATATACACAGAACATTGGAGGGTAGAGTCAGAACTTGTGGTTTAAACAAGTGGAAAAATGAATGTTTCTACTACTGCAGATACTGCCCCTGTCTCCATGCTGCTGCTGATCACAGTGGTGGCTTGTTACATCTCCCCAGAGAAAAGCAGTTCCGTTAAGAGGAGGAATTCTGAATTCCCTCTGGAACCTCAAACTTTTAATGTGCAGTGTAAATTCAGCAAGTGCCGGCCCGTTTGTGTTTATAACATATTAACGAAGTGCAGAATCACATCCCCAGTGGGGAATCCAGAAAAGCCTCAGTGCTCAGACTCTTATGTGTTTTCTCTAAAGCTCTCTATCTAATGCTGAACACATGCAAATCTGTCCAATATGAAATGCCTTCTTCCCTTTTAAACATTTTACCCCCAGGTTTCCTAATGTCAAGGTTTACTTTCTTTGCTGAGAATAGAGCCTATACAATTAAACATGATCATAACACGATTTCCTATGGTAACCCAAGGGACAGAAAAGCATTCAGGAAAACAGGTTGGGAGGGCTATTTAAGGATTTTGGCTTTTTAAAGAGATTTCTTAATATTCTCTAAGATTAAAAGGAAATTCTAAAAATCAGGAGAGATTAAATAAATACTGTGGGAATATAAATAAAGACAGCATTGCACTGTCATACTGTGCACCTTGGAGAGCTAATTTCAGTTCATTGTTTTGCCACAGACTTATATGACCTTTGGGAAGTTACTTATTCCAATGGAACCTCATTAACCAATTTGTAAAGAGGGTAAAATGACATATTTTCTCTATGACAATCTTAGCTGTTCATTTGAACTTGCAAAGCACGAACTTCTCTTCAAGATGTGATTATATACTCTTTGGTGCTTAGCTTGAACAGTCTTCAGCATTGTCTCTGAATGTAGGAATAACTACAGTCAATCATATTTGTAATTTTCACCTGCAGTTACAGACAGGTGAAATGACTAAAAGTTTCCACAGGCAAAGCCTGGACCATTGCAGCTTTTTTGTGAACACATATTTTTTGAACATTGCTACATCAGACTCTCCCAAGATTTCTGAATATTTTTAACACAGAAGATTTATTTAAAGGAGATATATTTTTAAAATGCATTTTACTTAGGATAATCTTAGTTTTTCCACATATTACTGTCCCATAAATTACACTCTCCTCATTCATCCTATCGTAGGAATCAAACCATACATGGCTCTATTTCAATGTGTGTTGTCTAATAAGTACTGTCATGATCAAAAAAATCTGAATTCTTTCTCACAATCATAAAGGAGTACCTCATTGTCATCCTTCAGCATTTGAATTTCCTTTAGGCCTTATTTCTTATTCTTCTGCACTTCCAGAGGCAAAATGTTAGAAAATATCTACCAAATTTGGCCTCTGCTCTGCGGGACTTCAGTCCCCAGTTATGTCAGTGGGCATCATGCTTGATTTTAAAGCAGGAGTAGCTCAAGAAGAAGGTGGTGACCTACTGGAAATAGTAAGGCATGAAAGAAAAACTAACCCTGATGTACACCATGAGTAAAATGAGAGAAAAATGAGGAAAAGGAAAAGAAGGTAAAGATCTATGGGAAGCAATGAAATTGAAAAACATTTTATAAGTTTATCAAACATACACAAAGGACAGATTAAAGAAAGTGCCAAGTATTTCTGGAACATAGTACAGTGCAGATGATCAAGAACTGGCACAGATTGTCCTGAGTTTGTGGAGTCTCCTTCACTGAAGATACTCAAGAACTATCTGGACACATACCTGTACCATGTCCTCTGAGATGCTTCTACTTGAGCAAGGAGCTGGACCAGATGACCCCATTGTGGCTCCTACCAACTTTATACTTTATGATATTTTGTGATAGTATTGCAAATCTCAAGATGCAGTGTGTAGTATTAGCAGTAGGCCAGTCAGTAGCACAAAGAAAGACCTGTTAATTCTACACTGGAAAAAATCATTGGTTCTAACTAGAATTGAGATCACTCTTTGGCTGACCTAGATATCTTCTTTTTCTTTAGGTTTTGCAGTTTGTTCTTCAATGGTACATTTCATTGTAATATGCAATTCACATAATACTCTGTCACGCTGAAGAGGTCCATTAAAGCAGTTACTATTGATGAATCATCCTCTTCTCTGTCACTTATGGTGGTCTGAAGGTACAAAATTTGATTGCATCTCACCAGCACTTAACACCAAGACAGAACAAGCTATCCCTGGACCATGCAAGAGATAATACCAGTGCTAAACAAGAACATGCATTAGCAATCACAATAGAAGTAACAAGTAGCCTAGAGGCTTAATATAGATAATAGGAAGCTCAAAGAATAACAGATATCCTGCCTCTGCAGGAACAAGGCTGTTTTTAACACTCTGCAAAATAATGGTACTATTCTATCCATTCATTTTGACAGAATTATATTGGTTTTATGAAGGTGTAGCTTAGAAAAGAATTAGGTTTGTTGTCCACTTGGGAATAATTCATGGAATGTTTATAAAGCATAACAACAAACAAGCTGAAAAAAAAAGGGAAAAAAAGGAAAGAAAAAAAAATAAAGAAACAAGACTTTCAAGTATGGAAACAGCTATCAGGAAATCAGTAGTTTGTGTACATACAAGAGGAGAGAGGGAGCTTCTGCCTCCTGAGATGCTTCCTTTAATTATTTGTCTATCAACCTCTTCCATCTTTTAATCCATTGCACCTGAAATTTTATGGATAACTTTTTCTCCTTCAAAAGGTTTTTGCAAAAGCCATCTACTTTCCTTTTAAAGTTGCTCAAAAGTTTTCTCCCCGTCAGTATCTTCTCTCCCTTGAAGCGGCAGCCTCTGGAGGAAAAGGAGCCAGCTCCTGCCCTGACACCTTGTAGTTGTTGCAATGTGAAGGTCTCTTTCCTTTATTCAACCACAGTTCTGCAGATTTTACATAGCAGGTACCATGTGTATACTAAGGCTTTATAAATAGTTTTTCAATAGCATACCACATTTTAAAAGTCATAATATTAACTGAGTGTATTCTCTATGGACAAATTCAGTGAAATTAAACTTCCATCTTTCCTCCTCTCCTCAAGTCTTTTATTTCTATCATTAATGACTTTCAGACAAATAACCTTGGCACTATTTCAGCAAGGGACACCCTAAAAATCAGAAATTATAAGAAAAACCATATGCCTCTCATAACCAGAAATAATTAATATCTAAAGTACATGAAGGCTTTCCATTTTTCCAGTCTAATGAAAAATTTACTGGCAGAGGAAAGAAATTCTGTGTGATTACACTGTTACATGCACACATGGTTTTAGGGCCATCCCATGTAAGCACATGAGTGTGTTACAAGTACATACATGTAGATATGTGCATATGGCACAAATGCAACAACCTCATCTGCTATAAACTACTAAGTTCAATGGAATTGCATTGCTTCACATTGAAGGTGATTTGGTCCCATGTATGTGCCTCTACACACACTTACATTAAAAAGTGAGAAGTATTCTACATTCTAAAATTATTTTAGGTCTGTTGGCTGAAATCCACATCTGGAATAACATGAACATTGCAGTAGACTTTATATTTTTATTTTATTATTTCTAGTTTTTCACTAGATCTCTTAATATAGGAAAGTATTTATACTACTGTAATGCATTAAATAATTGGTGAAAAATTGTATGGAAATGTAGGTGATATAATGGTTTAAACATTAGTATTCTTAAAAGTGGTCATGTTGTCTAGTAAGTTTTTCAGGAATCGGTAACTGCATCACATATCATGCCTTTTTGACTAAGTGTCAAAAGAAGATGCAAAACTACTGGTTTTTACATGGCTTTTAAACACAGCTAGGTTACCGGTGTTTTGCAAGAGCAGCATATTCACTTTGATAAAACTGATAATTTCAATTTATTGCTAATGGCCAGCCTATTTTCTTCCTCTTGAAACAAGAATGAATATTTTTTCACTGGCAAAGGATTATTATTTATCCCAGTGGAATTGTGAAAAAACTAACAAAGGAACTCTATTTCCCACCCAAATTCTAATCACAAGTACTATTTGCCTATTCAACAAAATCTTACACTCAGGTAAATCACTCAGTAATCATTCTACAGAACTAATTAGAGCTGAAAAAATCTAGGCAAGAGTAATTTAAAAAATCTACTGAAGTTAAGATATTAAAAAGACCCTGTATCCATGTCGTTTCCTTTTGGTGCTTTTTGTTCAGATCAAATGTTGAAATGTTTACTGATAGCTATGTTGGAGGAAAACAGTAAATTAAATGAAAAATGAACAATGTCCATGAAGAAAGAATTCAGAATTTCTTTAAAATAGAAGCCTAAATTTAAATATATAATTCAATTTACCCTCCAAGAAAAGTCCACATCTTTCCCCCCAAACCTGGTATTGTTCCACTGCTCATTTGAAGCTATTCTTACACCAATCCCTATATTGTGCTAGTAAAGGATTTGTAAAGTAACTAGGTAGGGAGCCTGATTGAATTGAAAATGACAGTAAACAGCGGAACAAGAGGAATTTTTAGCTGATTGGCTTATCAGTATGGTTTTCTACAAGGCTATGCAGCTAGTTGTGGTGGCATAATACAGAAGTAGGGCACATGAACAAGGACTTGGCAGAAGAGATGGGATGGCTGTTTGGTAATAATGCTGTTTTAAATGAGTATCAAGTAGTAACTGCAAAGTTGTTCTTATTCTACCAACAAAAACATGTATCACTGGAATTCATCATAACTACTTTTACATCTAAATCATAGAATATTCTGAGTTGAAAGGGACTCAAGAGGTTCCTTAGAGGACTCTTAAGTGAATAGCTCAAAACAGGGATTGAACCCACAACCCTGGTGTTATTAGGACCATGCTTTAATCAGCTAAGCTAATTTCATAACTAACCATTGCTGAAATTTGGAATTCCCTTTAGCACAATCTCATTGAAATCAGACTGTAGCAGTAATCCTTATAACATGATCCATGGATCTGAGATGAAGAGAATTTGCTTATGATTTCCAGAAATCTGATTTTAAAATGCGACCTTTTCCCCCATAATGCATTAAACAAAACCACTGCTGGTACCAGATAGATACCACAAGTATCAGGAGTGTTGGAACCTACCTTCCATGCGTAAAGTATCTAGGACCTTCAGTGTACTAATCTGTAAGATTTAGTAGAAGGGCAGGACAACATTGCTTCTAGGTCTGCCCTGTCACACTGCGAGATTTTTTTCTCCATGTACAGGTGAAAGAGTATAGTATGTGCAGGTAGTATTTTAGTGATAACATCCACCCAAAGGTCTGACAGTCTCTGCCAGAAGACCAAGTTAGACTGTTGCTAATGGTATGGTCTTGAGTGCGCCAATGCTTTCTATCCAATCCTTGGAGCAGTTAAAAGAGAACTGTAGCGTGACAGAGAGATGCTTTCACTTAAAGTCAATTAAAAAAAAGAGAAGCTATTCACAGAAATTACAAAGGAAGACATTTGTCATTTTCTCACTCCCACTTACACATACAATTATTTGTATGAATACCACTATTGAAATAAAAGTTACTATTTGGGTGTTTACCCATTCACCAAGGAACAGATACAATTCAAATAATTTCATGTTGCAAGTGTTTTTAAGAAAAATCAGCTTTTTCTAAAAGCAGCTCCTCAAAAGGAAAAAAACATTCAGCCAAACATGCTAGGTATTTTTCTCCCCAAATTCTAAAAGAAAAAATGAATTTTATGTTTATACCACCAATATTATTATCTGTTATTATCTCTATTATGTGTGGTAGTTTTTTGTCTTCAGATTCACATTTCTAAGTTCACTACAATAAAACTCCTTCTTCAATTCCTTAATTTCTCTCCTACCAAGAAACAGATTTACCACATTCTTGTTTTCATTTACCACTATTTCCCAAAAGCAGAACTAGGTGTTTAGCTCTTCTAATTGTGTTGACAAGCTGCAGTCAAAAAAGTTGCAGTTTATATTTCAGAAGAGGCAATCCGCCCTCAATCCTCAGTCAATACATATCTTCCCAGACAAATGGGAAACATCTTTCCTAAAAAACATTTTTTCAAATAGCTGCCATATGATGGTCATTAAGATAAATGAAAGTTCAACTCTCCCCCTGTTGCTTCAAGAAGAGCCAAACTAGCATGTTATATAGGTAATGCCACCCAAAATCAGAACAAGCCCGTAGAAGCTTATGTTTCTCGTTTCCTAATTAAAATGCTGCAGACAAGTGTTTGAAATCATTTGAAAAGATACAACACAGTCTACTCAATTTGTTTGTTCTTAAAGCAAACTCTGTTTGGAATAAAAATGTACTGATTTTAGTTTAAAACATCTAGTCAAAGAATGTACTTTGCTACTGAGACTTTTGTTGGAGCCAATATGATAATTGCTGTGGCCTGTTTAGGTCCAATACTAAGTGAACAGTGCTTCAAAGATGCTTCAGAAGAATAATTTCTAAAATCTAGAGTTCTAGCATAATCCATCCACTCTTTTTTCCACTCTTCTGTATATCTTCCTACCTACCTTTCCTATACCTGCCATTTTTAACATAAACAGGTCTGTTTCCAGCACCTTTTCATATGGGCAGTTTTTTTCAGACTGATCTTTCAGTTCTCTTTAGCTGTCTCTGAGGTCCTTCTTTTTGATAGACCATTCCTGAGGTAGAGTGACACACATTTGTTACTCTATCCTATACATTTTCACCTTCTCATTGTGATGTTTTTTTACATCATTTGCTACTCCATTCTTCCTTTAGCAGGAGATTAGTACCACTGACGCCAACAAGGAAAGCTTACAGAGCACTATTTTGTAAGGGAAAACACCATGGAGAACTCAGGATGAGAAAGAAAATTGTGTTAAACCCACAGCCTACAAGATATGAACACATTAAGTCCTAGCTGTGAGCAGCATAGAAGCTGCTAGTCCTGCCAGTAGCATGTGCAGGACAAGAAAACAGATGTAGACAGTAAAATGTCATCTATAAATGAATACACTGATCTGAATAGAACTGATCTGAAGTTTGAACCGTGTGGACATGCTGAACCTAAGCCAAGCCACAGCATAAGAGCTTGTGTCTTCTCTATTTGCTGTGAGATTTTCATGACAAGACAGTTGATAGTAACCCAGTCAAGGAAATAAGAATTTCATGAGTACAGATTTTCTTCTTCAAAAAAAGGGAAAAAACCCCAAAAACCTTTCAACCTGAAAAGTATGAAAGCCTGAAATCACATCATACCTCGGGCATTCCAAAGTGAGAGCTGCCAACATTATTGTCACTGACAGAGCCTGACTGAGGAGGAAAATTTTTGGCAGAGAAAAAGATCTTGCCTCCTATTTCCACTTCTCAAAGTAGTGGTGTCAGTATTTCAAGAGCCAGTGTCCATCAAAAAAAAAAAATGCATTGCAAAATAAATGCATTCCAGGAGTCCATAAAAGTAGAAGTAAACAATGTAGGTATCAATAAAAGATTCTGACCTGAAAGGAGTATTTAACCTGGAGGTAAATGATATTGTTTTTCTGTTGTGCAAGGACTGTATTTGAATGTTTACCTTTTACAGGAAGGGTCCAAGCTTTGTTCCATGTTTGCTAAGTTCTTTGCACAACAGAACCCATTCAAAGCCAGAAGTAAGACTGTAACTTATGTACAGACCAACTGTGATTAGATCTCATCAAGTGCCTTCCCAGTCTCTCTTAAACCATTTCTCAATAGGCACTGTCATCTTTTTGGCACAGATGTCAATAACCCTTATTAAGCATTTCCAGTAGGCTGTGATTTCCACAGCATCAGCATTTCCTGCAGATACCCACTCTTCATGCTGCTGAGCTGCATTGAAACTCATAAAGCAAGAGCCAGACCCATAAGGAGCCAAGCCCAGTTCAGTCATGCCATGAACAACATGGTTGTCCAGGAGCAGGCAGGACCATTCCTGCCAGCAAATCTTTCACCATGTAAGACCATGGACGGAAGAGAGGAATCATGAATGATGGAATAGAAGTATCTGCCTAACTGGGAGAAGAAAAAAATTCTATGTCAAGCTCAAGGTGTGGTGAAACTCAGACATCACCTAACTTGAATGAAAGTAATGGCAGAGGCATCATGGGGTCCTTGGGGAGCTCCTGTTATTGCTCTAAAGGGCTTTCAATGGGAAATAGCTTGCTCTGCTCACCATGAGGCACAGAGGTGAGAGCAGTGAATATCAGAACAATATTTCAGCTTCTTTGAGGGAGCAGGGCAAAGCCTCTGAAGATGGAGGCCTGGCAGCATTTTCTGAGTCAGCATGCTCAGCTGATGACATTTACCCGGCTGCTGGTCCAGCTCTAAAACACTGCTGAATTTATCCAAAATGTAAATCACCAAGCTGGACAAAAATATGTAAGCTTCAAATATCGCACAAAGTCACAGGACCTGCACCAAGCACTGGGAGTATGAGAGAGGGCAGGGAGATGGAGGACAGAAAAGCATTTAGTTATGAGGATTGAAAGAAACAGGGACAGAAGGACAAAAAAATAGGTGAAAGTGGCTCAGAATAGCAAAGATGTAGAGCAAATGAGGAAAATAATGGAAAGCATGAACAAGGTAGAAATGTCAGTAATAAGGCAGTGTTAGAAAATTAAGAGATTTAAATGACAGGTGACAGGTTTTGAAGAATAATGTAAACTTTTTTTTAATGTGTTGTGAAATCACAGCATCTGACTCAATGGATAACGAAAATATATGATTATTGAAACCAAGGTAAGAAAAAGGAAGGAAAAGTATTGAAGCAAGGTCAGAATTATATTACTATTTTTATCATTAAGGATATCTGTTTGTCAGATCCATAATTCACTTGCACAGTGGTGAAATGCGGGAAAGTTGACCTGAGATGACACCATTTAACCAGTGAGACACCAGCATCAGGACTCTTCTATCAGAAATTAACTGTATTGTCTCTACTGTGGGAATGGCTGTGCCTTAACCAGAGTGCCTCTGCTTTTCCACAGAGGAGACAAGCATGGTGTGTGTGGTCTCAGCCTGAAGAATTACAAAGCAAGCCAATGTGAGACTGCATCACCCATCCACGACTATGCACTGTACAGGGACACAGTGCTTCCAGTTTATCTCCTTGTAATACAGTCTCAGCAGTCAGGTAGATATACCTCAAAGCAGGCAGCTACTGACAGTGGTCTGCTGTTCTCCAAAGTACCAGTGAGATGGAATTTTAAACAACATAGCCAAAGGATATTATCCCTGATATAATTACTGAAATGACTATACAACTCAATAGTGTTCCCAAAATATGCTTAGAAAATAACATAGTCTGGTACCACCATGCCCATGGGATCATACTGCAAGGGTGTGAGAGATCAGAATGTTAATTGTTAACTACTCAAAAACACAGACCATTAGCAAGGCCAGTAGGGTGCTTTGCTGGGGCAGGGTTTGCACCCTCGAGGTGGGATAATGTTTTGTAACCTGACGAAGCCCTTCTTTACACAACTGACTCAGTCCTACAATGTCAGAGAAGGTATTGGGGCATTCCCTCTGATGGGGCATAACTGGCTCAACTACACTGATGTGAGAGGCAGCTGTCATGTCTTGGAAGGTGTCATATACCATTAAAGATCCCTAATATTCCCCCAGACTCACCTCTGGAGCCTTCCATAGGAGGGCTGCCGTGTTCCACAGTGTAGCACCAGACAGTGTAAAAGCTCCCCGCCACCAGGAAAGATGGTTAGGCACTCCCACCTGAACCTGGATGTATATAACCCATTGAACCCTGGGTCCTGTGGGCTTCCCCCACAACCAAGGGATCAAGACAGCCACCATCACTTCAACCAAGGAACATCTAAACTGCAACAATCAGCTCTTGTCACTGAATCCACGAGCAGTGGTCTCTGTCTACTCTTTTCCTTCCCTTTCTTTCTTCTCCTTATATTATTTCTTAAGTGATATTTTCATGCTTTTATATTGCTATATTATTATAGATAATAATAAACAAAACAGCTACATACCTACTTTCAATTGCAACCAAGTAATTTTAAAATAAACCCTACATGTATACATTTATAAACGCCAATCATTGACTGTCATTTCACACTAATCCATTTGAGGGATCTGTCTATCATCTATCTATCTATCTATCTATCATCTATCTATCTATCTATCTATCTATCTATCTATCTATCTATCTATCTATCTATCTATCATCTATCTATCTATCTATCATTTCACTCAGTCTATCTAAGGGATATAATAACAAAAGCCTGGGTGACTCTCACCTTCTGGGGCAGGTTATAACAAACAGTCAACCTGGGAATGGCGCTATTATAGAGAGAAAAGAAATATTAGCTCAGTTCTCCACTCAAATATCTGGTCTGTCACTGGCATATGTTTATTTAAAGGTTACATCAGAGGTGGGAAGGGAAGACAGTAATCTCAGATTGAGAAAAGCTGCCAAAAGTGAACTATTGAAGCAAATGCCAGGCCAGGCAGTGTGCCAGTTCACTTATGCTTACTAGCCACCTGCAGTCTGTATTATCAAGGCCCCTGAAGTTTATTATTTCAATATATTATCCCTTCATTATGATATAGAAAAAAAGGTATTGATGGGAAAAAATTTTGACAAGTTTTTCTCTGACACTTGTCAGTGAAATCCGTTAATATTTGCATAGGAACAGGACGTAGGAGAATTTATTTTCTCTCTCACATGCTACAGATTTTATCTCTAAGCAGATGCTCATGCATATACCTAAATTCTCATTGTTGCCACCGGGGGAAAAATTGCCTTTTCTATGAGAAACAGGCAAAGCAAAAGAAAGAGGCACCTTATCAGGTAAATATTAAGTAAATGCATCCTAGGAGGGGAAGGTACCCTCATTGAATCAGTGGAATTGCAACAAACAGCTTACGTTCACTGGCCTCAGCAGATAAAGAAAGGTCTCACAAGACAATGACATGTAGAAAAATAGCATCAAAACAAGTCATTCATATTAATATCCTTCAATTTCAAAACAGAACTCAAGATAGTAGCCCTCAACTACTGCCATTGCCAAGCCAGAATGGCATTTTTTGAACCACATCCTAAGGCACTGATGGGGCATTTCTAATAGTCAAATGATCTTCTGAAAAATTGTATCTTGAAGATCTTCTCAAACTACAGTACTAAGTGCAACAAAGCATGTGACTGTGTGGTTTGTTTATTCTTATTTGAAATACAGGTTTTTTGCATTAAAGCGGAGGGATCAGACATCCCATATTTTATGGGATTATTTATTTTTTAATCAGATGAGCTGTTATCATCTCTAGCACTGATTTAGTACTGTTATAACTGTAAGAGTCTGAGAATATTATAAGCACAACAAGTTCTGTAAGGAAAATTTGTATCTGTTATGTAGACTAACTGACATGTTTGAGAAAAAAAAAAAAAACACCAAAAACAACAGACCAGCTGCAGATCTGTCTTCCAAAAGGGCTCATCTGTTATTCTCACTACATCAGCCACTCTATCGAAAGACAGAAGTTCTCCTCCAAACTTTGCCTACTGTCACTTGTAATTTAAACTCTGTGAGTCTAAATTTTGTTCTTTTGGCAAAAAGAAGATAGTCAGAGAGGAGGATATAAAGGCAAAAATAACTTGATCTGTAAATAGTGGCTTCCCTAAATTGGGGCATAAGCATTTTTCTTTTTCTCCTATTTTTGGGGCTACTTAGGATCCAGTCCTTGGCTGTTTTTTCCCACAAAAAATCAAAACTTTCCTCAATACTAGCATGAGTTACAAAGCAGTAGAGAATACCTAGAACAGCTGGACCAAACTCTGAGCTCCTAGCAAAAAAAAAAAAACAGTGGAGCCCAGAAGCAGCCCAACATCAGTGCCCTTTTAGTTTTGTGGGGGGTTTTTTGGGGGTTTTTTGTCTGTTTGTTAGTTTTGTCTTTTAATTTATGTGCTACCCTTCATTCTTTAAGGATTGGTACATTTTATATCATGTCTGCAGCTAGTTAAAACAAAACAATGAGTGCTAAGCATTGTTGACCAGGAGTGTGACTAGCATAAGAAGTCGTTTGTACCAAATACTCTGTCCCTTGTTAGAGTCTCTTCCAGATTAAAAATATCATTAGCACCTGCATTCTAACAATAAGGACAAAGACATAAAAGGATTTGCTCTCAGAAGGTAAAAGCAACAGTAACAGAGGGCAAAGCAAAGAACCTCACTTGACTGCAATGAAATGGGATAATACATCCAGGATCTGCTACACTGTCTTCACAAGGAAATTTTCATTTTAATAAAATGAAAAAGTTATCTTATTAATTTAAGAAAAAGTTATTTTATTATTTTAATAAAATTAATAAAAGTTATCTTAGCCTGAGGGTTACTATCCTTTGGATGCACAAAGTATTTACTGAAGCTGGACAATTCTAACTACACTTTCTTGCTCTTTGTCATGTGTTTATTCATTTGTTTGTTTGAGGTTTTTATTGTTTGGTTGGTTTTGGGGGTGAGGTTGTGGGCTTTTTAAATTTGTTTTTTGTTTGGGTTTTTGCTGCTTTGGTTTTGGATTTTGTTCAATCTTGTTTTGGTTTTTACCAAAAAAATAAAAATACACAGCTAATACAGTAAACAAAAAAATCATCTTCAGAACATCACTAGATGGTTCTATTTGCAAGATTCATTGTGATTTTCTTTGAGGATAATAGAGCCTTTCAAGGTACAAACAGCATGGTCCAAGTTAATCTCAGCTGTGAAAGGACAGAGTTCCATCAGCTTTAGCTGCCATTCATGATTTGAATTCTCCATCAGATCTCATTTAGCAAAAAAGAAATTATGGTTCAAATTTTACTGATGTACTTCTACAGAGGGAGATCTAGATAAATATTATTTCATATATATTTATACATATTATCAACAAAGGCCTCTTCTTTTTAATTTTGTCAGATAGAGAGTACTTAAAGCTGACTTTCAGAGGGATGTGTGTATTTGCAGGTCAGCTTCATCAAACATTCATTGTTCAATACTGTGACAGCTGGTAGCAGGCGTACATACTCTTCCCTTGTTTGGTTTTCTGATAGAACCTGTCAAGTACTGGTTGTCTGTATCTGAATTTGTCACCCTCTCAGCAAGGTTACAGCTTTCTTACCATCAAATCAAACAAAAAGAAAAACTATACAAACTCTAATGCTAATTTCTAACCTCAACTAGAAATGCAAAAACATAGGGTTTTAATCAAAATAACCATTAACAAAGAGGTGCAGTTCATTTTTGTTTATTCATTCTAACAGGCTTTAAAATCGTAAAATCATGCCCCTAGGAGCAGTTGTTGATCCTTCACTAGCAATAAAGCAAACACTAATCATAACAGGTGTTATATATTCAGGGATGCCAGGCCAAGATCAAATATTTCTGTCTTGTCAGGTGTACCTATACAGTGGGACCAACCTGTCAGTGGTACAAAGGAGGAATCATTCAGTACAGGCAGGGTCAGTTTTTGCACAGATTTGGAGACTCTGCCTGCATTTCAGTCCCCAGGACTGAGCACATTATGCACTTGCTAAGTGTGGAGAGTCTTGACAGTTAAATACAGATGTATTAGTGACTCAGGAGCAAGCACATCAAAACCTGGGGCAGCGTGATACATGTTGTAAATAGAAAAATTCTCATACAGAGAGAGCAAGAGAAATGTGACCTGTTTGAGACAACCTACTCTGTCTTGATAGAGGCCACAGCTCTCCAATGCAGCTCAGCTGTGATGAGGAGGGTGGCACCTACACAGTAAAGTTGCCAAAAGAGATTTGTATTTTTGAGTGCAATGTAAATTCCCAATTTGAACCTACATGTAGTATAAAGATAGCGATAGTTATAACAGCCTAAAGTACTGCAAAAACACCACCTGTAATAAAATCAAAATATCAAGTTTAAAAGACTTTTAAATACCTAAAGCTCACAGAACTGAGCTGTAAGTGTATTGGGAAGTGTATCAGGAAATTTAACAAATGCTGAAATTCCTCTGACATCACAAAGTACGTACGTGGGCTGACTGTATGTTTTTGTATACTGCACATGGCAGTTTTTTTTCCTTTCTCAAGACAACTTGATAATATTTCAGTTCAGAACTTCTCTCTATTTCTCTATTAACATTTATCCCACAACAATTAGCAAAAGCAGAACCAAAGACAGAATAAGTGAACACCAAGAAAAGAAGCATAGGATGATTCAGAAAAGTTCAAATTGCATTTTTCTTGAGGATAACATTAGAAAAATATTATTCAATGCACCTCTAAATCTTAGAGGAAAAAGGTTAGGGAAAAAAGAAGGCATTTACATGTTTTAAGCAACATAAAAAGAAGATATAGAAACCATATAGTAGTACTATGAGACCAACATTCCACTTTACACAAAACATGTGAGAGAAACCTGTCTCACACTCATATCCTTTGAAAAAGATAAGAAGTCCACAGTCTTCCTAATAAAAAACCAAGGAAATAAATAAATAATTAATGATAGATAGATAGATAGATAGATAGACAGACAGATAGATAATGTGTATGTGTACAATGTGTGTGTATGTGTCATCATACAATTGATGCAAAGTCCGGTTGCAGAGCAATTTAGCTTCATGATCCTAGTTCAGCTGAGTATTTAAAGCACAGGAGTGAAGATTTTTTCCTAAGATTGAAACTAAACACAGGCCTAAGTACCTTGTTAAACAGAGACATCTGCTCTCCTCAACATAAGACTTTACAAAGAGAACTTTACCCTTTGTTTTGTGAAATGACCCAGACACAAGAGGAAAACCTATTGTCTCCTGAAGTCCCATAATTTCACTCTGTATTCAGGCACTTTGACAATTTCCTTGAAAAGTTGTTCAGCTTTTTGTTCTTGATCTTGAACAGCTACAGGTCACATTCTGCTTTCAATTACTTCATGGCCATTGTCTTCTTGAACTACTTGAACAATTATTCTCCTAAGTGTTAGTATAAAACTTCAGGACACACTAGTGAAAGTATGAAAATAAAGGCACACTACACTTTGAAATCTCCACATAGTATCAGTATCGTCAGTTCTTTGTTCAGAATTATGTTTCAGAAATGAAATGTACTGCTCCCACTGAACACGTGCAAAATCCCAATTACTGCCTCAGATTTGAATAGTAGCTCTGTTGCACCTTTTGTTGAAAGGAGCATCCAGAGAGGCAAGGATGACTTTTGGGATACTGACTTGTGTGCCACAAAACCACTCTCCAATATACTCTGCTTTATGCATGGAAACAAATGTATTCATGTTTGATCTCTTCAAGAGCGAGTCTGGTCTCTGCAGAGAAAGAAAAGAATTTCACTTTCTGCAAGGGAGACTTGAAAGCAGAATAGGTGGGTTTCACAAGGTCTGAACCACATTTTATTTTTGAGCTTTCTTTTCTCTTGCTAGAGTTAGACTGTGATAAGAACTGACTGTGCCACCAAAGCATTTTCATGACCTACAAATTACCCCTGGTTTAAGAGCTGGTGTATCCTACACTGCAAGATATTCTGAAGGGAAGTGTGCCTACAAGAGACATCCAGGCATTTTTATAAACTCTTTAGGCTTCTGGTGTCTTGTGGTATCATATGTGAACAATCAAATCAGTTCTGATTTGAACGCTGTCACTTGGATTAGGGTTTATCTATCGCATGGTAGCACTGAGTTAGCAGGCCGCGGAGATGAATAGAAGTACTGATTGCTGAACTGACAGCCTTGAAGATGAGTAGCATTATTTTATCACATCCTTCTTTGCAGCATGTGCCAGTGGGTTTTAGCTGTCACATTTTTTTAAATTATCAAGCCTCAGAATAAGAAATAGGGCTGGTTTCTTAGTGCATAAAAGTCCCCTCCTCTCCTTCTGATCCTACCAAAGCTGCTGGCTTTTATTTTTTAAATCGTGTACTTATAGTTAATTTGAATAAACAAAATACTTTCTTCTGTAAACCACAACATATGTGGCTACTAATTTAGTGGCTGTTTAGTGCCCCACTTTCCAGTGCACTTCTTGTTGCCAACATGTTACGAAAGAGATAAATCACAGCAGAAATATTTCAACTTATTTCTGAAGGTAAAAGCTGTATGTGTTTTTAAGCCACCTTACTCATCACACATATTAAGGTCCATTAGCTAGACACCTTTGGATGGCAGTGCAGTTTCTCACATTCCCTCCAGGAACTTGCTGCCCAAGCCTATGTTATGTTGCCATTTCTCATTCAGGTGTTCTCCTTGATGCATCTACCTGCCCTCTGCGTCCAAGTCTCAGTTTCTGAAGACTGCTTTTGACAGTGTTAGGAGGGGCTACAAAAAGTTGCTAGAAAGCTCAGACTCCTGACTGAATGACAAGTGCCCACCAGATCCTCAGGAGTTTTAGCTTGATCAGGACAAGGTGAGTAGACAGCCACCAGCAGTATCAGTAAACAATTAAGACACAGTGATGACACATCCTGCCCCATGCTAAGAGCCTACCCTCTTCCCATGGTGGAGTACTATCTCTATTCCAGCTGCGAGCTCCACATCACTGGGGGATGTGGGACTAGGCTGATGGCACAAAGGGGTTGCAGCAGTTTAGTGTCATAGGTCTGTGCTGCGCCTGACTAGGGGAACAGGTGTGTTTGTGTGACCTCTAGCCAGATGCATGACCCATTGCTCTGCTCCCCTGGCACAGTGCAGTGAGGCATAGAGACTGAGGCATGGGAAACCCCTTGTGGCCCTCAGCTCGGCCCTCTGCCCAGCCTAATTAGTCAGATCGATGGTGTGTTAAATCTGAAAATGTCAGCCTGCACAGAAAGGATCTACTAAATGAGTCAAGCAATTTTCATGGATGTGTGATACAGTTCCACTTGCTGTCGTCTCATTCAGCATACACTAGCCCACACCAAACCTTTTCATGTGGAAGTACACACCAAGAATGAAACCAAAATCTAAATCCTTTTCTCTACTGAAGATACATATAACAAGACAGTGTTCTTTAGCAAAGAGACAGTTCTAGGTTTTCTAAAATGTTTTTGACATTCCCTTCCTGCAGTTACTACTCAGCAATACTAAAAAGCATATCCTCCTGAAATAGTAAGAAGCATACCCCTGTGAAATTGTAATTAAAGATGCCCCAGAGGAAAAAAAAAAAAGCCAAAACCAAAATCAAACCAAAAATCAGTGGAACCCAGCATCAGCAGCATTAGACCTTCAGAGAACTTACTTTCATTACTTCTTAACCGCAGTACCCAAACATCCAACACCCTAAAACACAAAAACTGATTGGCTAATTGCTTCATTCATCATGATTTCATTTTCTGTAGGAAGCAATTTAATTCTTATCCTTCCTAATAAGAGAAGCATTTTATCATCTCTCTCACCCGTCCTGAGTTAGACTGCACAGATACCACCATGACAGTAAATCAAATGTCATGATATTTCTTACCTGAAAGGGCATTACAGCTACAGATATCAGGAACTGCACTCACATTAAAATAGATTCTTATAGCACTTGTGTTCAAAAAGATAGCATTTTAAAAGATTCTGTCATTTTTGGAAGCTTCTTAGGATTAGATCTTACAATGTGGGTAATGACTAATAGAAAACACTCAAAAAGAAAATCCTTCCAATGGGGGAATGAAAAACACCACAAGGCCATTTACCTTTTAAGGAGAGAAGAAATGCCTAGACAAGGGATTAAACGTGCTTTTGCAAAGAAAGAAGTCTCCTCACAAAGAGGAAATCATTTAGTCAATGTAAGAAAAGCAGTTTTTAGATTCATCGTCATAATTCTGCACTGCAGAGTTTTACAATTTACAGTGGCACAAAGGGAAGTACTGCTTCTTTCAGGCTCACATTGAATGAAAGTTTAAAAGAGGAAATGCTTTTACACAGTTACAGAAAGCTGAAAAATTCTACGAGAGTGGGACACAATCTTACTGCAAATCAATTTAGTAGATAGCTGTCATCTATTTCTTTTTGTTTTAAAACTAGAAGCAGTAGTATTTAAACTTTTTAAATCTCAGGCATATTTTAGTATAAGGAAAGACTCTGAGTTGCTGAGCAAAGTGCAAACGTTTGATAAACTAGTGTTTTCATGAGACTGTGAATGGAAATGATATATTTTTCCCTTTGGAAATACTTTATGACATAATTTGACGAAATAAAAGAAATCCCTAAAGACACATAAAAGGAGCAATTCACAGAGGTGGGAGAAAACAAGAACAAACATAAACTAAACCATGATTTCAAATGACAGGATAAGGTTTAAGTGCTTTCTGAAGTTCTGTCCCCAGCTAAGCAGAGGTGCATGAGGTTGGCAAGATCCTGTGTAACAGATGCTGGAAAATGGTGCTGGGTAAGTTAACATGTGGTGGGTGATAAACAAAGCCAGCAAAGATCACGATGCAGCAAAAAAAAAAAAGAATTACAACAATGAAGGAAAAGAGAGACAAGAAAAATGAGACTTTTACCTCTCCAAGGTTCTATAAATGACCTTTCCTGTAGAAGGAACGTAAGGATTCAGGGTGGCAAACAGAGGTATCTCCCTCCCAGAGATTCAAAGCATGAAGCCCCTCACACTGGTTCTTTCTTCACAGCCACATGATCTGGTAAAGACTGGGTTTATCATTTGAAGAGTGAATTTCTCTTGAAAAAGAAGGAGGGACGAAAGTTGGGAAAAGGCTAAAGAAAGATGTCCCGTGTTCCTTGGTCCTAGGGACCAGCACTCTGGTGTGGATGAATCTCGTTTAGATGGGGTACCTGGCAAAAAAGATAAGCTTAAAACTGTGGGAAGTAGGAGGATAAAAGCTACTTAATCTACCTGATCAATTTTTAATGCAGAAACATGACTTAGCAAGGAACAGTATCGTGAGAAGCTGGTTTCAAAGAAGACTAATTTAAACCTGCAGCATTCAAACTGATTTGCAGTGAGAATGCTGAGAAGGTGCTAAGACAGCTGAAAGGGCTGCAATTTCACCTAGAATTAACATGTGTCTGTGTGGAAAGTAGAAAGCTGGTCACTTGGGTGGGCCATGGGGTGGGAGCAAGGAGACTTTTTGGAAGTCATCTCAAAAAGTGGAACTAAAGGTGAGGGGAGACTGCAGACCTGGAGAGGCAGCAGTTTTCATACTGATCTTTCTGAATGACAGAAGCCCTTGCAAAGCAGGGCAATGACTCATAGTGACCATCAGCCCCTGCCCCAGTTGCCAGGGGCTCTCTAGGAAAATATATGCTCAAATACTCTACTGCTCTGAGGCCCAGATGCTTAGCAGCTCTCTTGGGAGGAAACTGGTACTTACCTTGCAGAACTGTTATGTTCTCCCTGTGATAATAGATCTCTCTTTCTTACAGTCCAGATAAAATTATTTTTCAAATGTTGAAAGAGTACCTGTTTAAGAAATGTGCCATTTTGTGACTAATAAAATCTATACATGACATACACGTGTGGACAAAAAAATGTTTAGGGTATTACAAAACTTGAAAATTATAATTTCAATATTATAATTTTCATTTTATTTTCAAACTCTGAAATCACTTTATTTGAGATGAGATCTCACTTTCTAAAGCAGAGTTCTGAAGTCTAAAATGTGTATGTTTACAAGAGAGCATAAATTTAAAACAACCTAGGACTGGAACAACATTCATATAGTGAAACATTTTCTTGTTGTTTTATCCTGGAAAAAAAGAAAAATAATATCCAGATTAACACTCAATGTAGAAAATATTAACCTGGAGAAAAATTTTATGCAGGCATGTTATAAATCCCTGGAAATATTACAGTAGCAAACCACACTGACCTTCAGCTCTAGAATTGCAAATGGTAATGCTATAATAATTGTTGTACGTCCTTTTATTGTGTGACTCCCAACTCCCCCAGCCTACTAGGAAATGGGAAATGATGGCCTTTAGCAATCCTTTAAATTGAAGGTATAGGGATGCCTTAAGATTATTCCCATTTATATATAACCATGTAGCACTATTATTATTTATATCTTGCTAGCAGCACTTGGAACACAGCTGTTTCTGTGGGTAGCTTTGTAAAGGAAGGTGCTCTGGGTTTTGAGCAAGAATTAAATCTGTGCAGATGATGATGATGCCACATAAATGTCTTCTTTTCATATTTTTGTAAATTAACACTGCAGTCTCAGAGAGAGGAGGATTCCATGCAGCATTCAGCAGTATCAAAAACAAGCAAGATTTAATGATGGAAATGGACATTTACATAGCTATAAATACTCAGCATTGCAACAATTAATGCAAGATGAGAAACGACTAATCAGAAAATAAGGCTGGATGTTTGGCATTTAAAGCATTCTCTAACCAAAGTGTTTGGACAAGATCTTTTTTTTCCTCCCATTGGCACAGTGTGGGGATGGATCTCTTACACTTTTCTGGAGAGACTGGTGTAACAACTCTATATGAAGTGGGCATGAGAGCTGACTGGCATTACAAATTCTCTTGTTCTAAAGATTTTCCAGAGACTGGCACTACTAAAGATCAAAAATGCAATGGAATTTTGCCAAAGTCAACGAACTAAAGAAAAATTACAACACCCTGGGATATGTTCTGTTTGGTGTCATATATTTTTAATGTATTTTTAATAAATGTTGCTAACAAATTTGAAACAGATACTGAATTTAGTAAGCTTTTCTCCTTTTCTCGAGAAGATATATATCCAAGAGGCATAATCTGTTCCTTTATGCAGGCCTAAGATTAACATATAAAATGTATAAATGTATAAAGTGTATAATGTGTAAAATAAAACTATTGAGTTATTTTAGTACTTTTCCTGTCATGCATTCAGGATCCTCTGAAGTTGTCACCAGCTACTGTTTCATTTAATTCCCTAGCCTTCAGGGTAATGTAAGAAAATTGAAGAGATTAGAAGCTCTCTCTTTCCTGTTCAATGCATTTGTGTTGCAGTAAATTGGTACCAACCTTCAATCTCATGGTCAGGGCTCTCCAGGGTCCTTCCACTGATATGACAGAGCAGTCAGCTTGATAAATGGTGCACAACCCCTTCAGTGCAGCAGAGAACACTTTCCTCCCAGCATGTGCAGTTGTCTCTCCCACACTGGAGGGAGAGGAAACAATTAGCTGTCTAACTGCACTAAGGAATGCCACTATTCTGTTTATGTTGTCTGTGTTAATTAGAAGATACATTTTTTCCCCCTTGATTAATTATTTCCTGGGCAGTGGCACACAGAGACTATGAACAGAACCGAAGGAAAGGCAGAATACTTAGCTTGGAAAATTATTAACTTTAGAAAATGTTAAATAAACATATTCACTAAAGAGACAGCTTGGCAAAGCAGTTAAATATATGCTTAACTTCAAGTTTAGGAGCTACTGGTGATGAAGTAAGGGGACTGTGCAGTGTCACATTATGCCTTTACTTGATCACCTTGCTGTATTGCAGCTAATAGGTACTGAATTAACACAGGCACTAATCTAAGCACTGAAATAAAGTGCATTAGCAAAAAAATTAAGCAAATATTCCACTCCTATTCTGGTTTATTCTGGTTCAGCAGTTCTCTAGCAGTCACTTCCCTGAACTGGGCGTACTTAAACACTGAAAAGGGGCCATGTTGGTTCTTTTCACTGTGTGCAAAAATATAAAGGGAAGATGGAGGGTATGAAAGGCCCTTACAAGTCAGATTTTCAGATTCCTCTTTTACAAGAAACTTGGCCTTAAACAGACAGGCATGTATGTGTTTGTGTGCACAACCATATATTTCAAATTTGTTCATGCAGGCAGCTGATCTATAATGTAAAATTTATAATAGATGGTTGTCTACAGCTTTTAAATAAACAAGCCAACAAGACTTAAAGCATTATTGACATGAGATAAACATGCAGAGGATCTATTTGTTGTGGGACAATAAATAAAGGATCATTTCCTGTAAATGATTAATTAATTAAATCATACCTGCTGACGATCAAGCAGTGTATGTCCTAATTTTGATGCAGTTTCCTACTAAAAATCTGTAACAATTTTATCCAAAATAACACACAGCATTAAATAATGGTGTTAAGCAAGCTAAACATGCACTAAATCAGTCATTTACTAAAGAGTCCATGAAAAGTGACTGAAAGTATTTGGGAAGCATGTAATTGAGGGGTAACTATCAGCTTGTTCTCAAACTGGGCTGTTTTCAAACACTGCAGATTCCAAACCATATCAAGTGTTGCACACCAAAGTCATGTTTTATATTCCTGCCTATTCTTAACCCACAGAAGAACTGACCTGCCATTTCACTTCAAACTGAGGATTGATCACTTTTCTCTATCTGTACCTTTGTGCCTCTGGCAATGCACAGGACTGGGAGAACAGTGTGTGATACAGGCCAAACAGTGAATAGTAGTTGCTAGTAAATCCAATGGGGTGAGGTAAGGACAAAAGGAACAATCTCTATCTCTAAAATTCCTTGCCTTAGTGCATTTGCTACAGCCTTCAGGCGAGATGTTCAAAGCAGTGTGTGAAGAGTCAGATGACTGTAGCACTCTTAGGGAATACAAGTTGATTTTCAAATTGCTGAGAATAGATTGTGGTGTAAAAACACATATCATGCAAGGTATATGCATGGAGGAATCCTAGAACTGTGGTTGGAGTTAAAATTTACTTTTCTAAAAATGCATGTTACCTGTCCCAAGTTTACAAGGAAAGTGTAGTGGGTTGAATCTAGCAAACAACTGACCACCCACACCACATGTAGGATCAGAACAATAGAAATAAAGTGAGTGCACTCATGGATCAAGTTAAAGACAGTTTAATAGGTGAAGCAAAAGCTGTACATGCAAGCAAAACAAAGGAACTTGTTTACAACTTGCCATGGGTAGTCAGGTGTCCACCCACTTCCTGGAAAGTAGAGCCTGAGCACACATAACAACTAATTGAGAAGGCAAACACCAGAACAGATGTCTTCCTTGTCTTCCCCTTCCCTTGAACTTTTGTTGCTGAACATGACAAATTATGGTATAAGATATTGCTTTGGTCAGATCTGATCAGCTGTTGTGGCTGTGTCTTCTCTCAATTTCTTGACCTTCCTAAGGGTGCTCAATTTGGGAACAGAGGGTAAAAACCAGAATGCCTTGAAGGTGTTCAGGTATTTTCCAGCAACAGACAAGAAACTGGTATATCAACAGTTTTACCAAATACGGACATAAAGAAGCAGCACATTATGAGTTACCACATAGAACATTAGATCTATCTCAGCCAGACCCAGCAAAGACAGCAAGATCGCTGACACCCACCAATGAAGCCTCTTTCCATCAAATTGTCACCAAAATGTGGGAAAGAGAAATGCTCCACCAACATCTTTTCAGTGTTACAGGATCAAGGATCACTTTATTCTGGCTGGGATGTGTAACAGAAATAATTTCATCTACACATGTCTGGGCTGCGCAGTGAAAATCATTCCACCACACATGGTTCTTTACCAGACTTTTCACATACGTATACAGACAAAACCCAAAGAAATTCTCATACATTAGTCTTAAATTACAAAGTTCTTAGTATTCAGTTTCCTATTGGCTATCCTCACTTCTCCTTCAATCCTGCTTTGGTCCTCCTTGTTTGCTTCTCTTACCAATCTTTTCCCAGACCAGGCATCTCTTACCTCTCCAAGGGGTGACGTCTGGAGTTATGTTCGTTAATGTTTACCTCTCGTGTATCTTCTGTCTACTCCAAATTTGTAGCTCATCAGGCATCACCAGATGAACAGAGAAAGTTCTCTTTCTTTTAAAGAGAAAGTTTAATTCCTCTGTCCCTGAGCAAAGGAGAAAAAAACCCTGACTAAAGTTACATAAAAAGTTCTTGAAGTTGTATCATTTCCAACAAAGTCAGCCCTTGTCCCTGGGACACATCCTTTCATTAGATGATAGGAACCATCATTTGTGTGGACAAATCCAGTTTATCACCAGTCATCTGATATATCTGATTCCTATTCATTTTTATTGAGGCAAATCAATCTCCATAGCAACTTGCACTGGTCATGACAACAACATCCTCTCTTCTGGCCTCTGCCAACAACAGAGGCCATGCTGCCACAGAAGTATGGGTCAGGAAAAGAGTTTGTTGTGTGAGGTGGCAACTTTCACAGGCAAGTACTTGTAGTCTGGTTAAGACCAATAATTGAATATTTTATATATACTGATCAAGAATTCTACATCTTTTATAAATAGGCTTAGCAAACATGAATGAAGAGCCTACTAAAGGAAAAGTAGTAGAAGATCCATGTCATTGAGACTTAAACCTCACCTGTAATTTCTCTGTCAGACCAAAGAAACTTGAAAAAACCATTTGAGTATATTTTTGACTGCAAATCATGATTGAATTTGATTTTTTTCTCTACAGGCCCAGTTTGAAAATTTATAAAACCTGTGACATTATGGAATAAATAACACAGTTGCAATAGAACAGAAAAATTGAATGTGAATAAAAATCACTCATGCCTCTACTCAGATGTCTAAAGATGACTGTCCCTCATTGTTTCTAATACTAAGTTCTACGAATGGTGAATGATTTGGGATTAGCAGTTTAAGAGAATTCTAAAATTGGCCTAAGGGACACATGCACTGTCTTAACATCCAAAGGAGTATCCCTAAATTTCTTTTAAAACAAGGTGCTGGTATGCTAACATATTACTGAACAAGCTTTTAATTTTTAAAGGATCACTGGTGACTTCATATTCATTGTTTTCTTAGTAAGAAGCTAATATTTTTTTTTGCCTACTGCTGTTTTTTGTCACTGCCCTTACACATCATGGCATTTAGCCTGATCAGCATTCACACAGTAAACAAGCAACTCCTCTGAGTGCCATGAGGTCTTCTCAAGACATTTAATCAAACATTTATTTCCAGTGGAGCCAGCTGACACAAATGGACACTTATTCACTGTTGATCCTGAAATAAATGTTCCAGAAAAAAAATGTTGGTAGATTGAGTAAAATGTCCAGAATAGTAATCTAGCGCAGCATATATTCATTCTCCAGGGTCAGGTCACCATGGGTCTTTTATTCAATGCAGAATAGTTGCTGCAATTTTATACTACCTGTGTAATAACTCATGACCTGAGTAATAAGGAACTCATTAAACCTATTTCCTGATTTTCCTTTACACGTAGACCTCCCAGCAGTTTAAGCCATACCTAATGAGTCCAAGTATTTTAAGGGATTGTGTTAAAATTATCTACCATTCTTTTGTATGTGAAATCACCCTTTTATTTTCCACCACTACATTGCTAGCATAACTAGGAAACAATATATTAACCTAATTACATGTTATTTATTAGGCAGCAAGCAAATAAGTCATTCAAAGACAAATCCCTGTAGTTATTCATAGAGCTGCTTTGGATGACAAAGATATAGTAAACCAAGCAATCTTTCATTGTATTTACTGCACACTCTTTGTACTAATGAACAATAACCAGCTTTAGTTAAATAATGGCTTCTGTTCTGAGTTGTGGTAAATGTTATACAGACCATATTCATCAAAAGCATGTCAAAGCTATGGATGACCTTTATTTCTTTTGCTTGCACTTGAAGAATTTGGGTAGCTGGTGAATAGTGATGATATAAAGGGCTTAATAAACATCATGTAAAATAATTAGTGTCTTTAAAAAAACAACATGCATAATGTACTAGTGGCAGCTTAGCCCCTGAGAAACAAACAGTGAAGATGTTGGCAATTTATTTTTATAACCCTTACCTTTCAAAGAGCCTATGCATTCTCTTTGCTTTCAGTTTGAGACAGGCTTCCTCTGTGTTTTTAAGCATGCATTAAATCTGCACCTCAGTGGGAAGAAAACTTCCCATTAACTTCACTCATCACTTGGAATTAATGAAGGCTATAGAGCAAAAGAAGTAAATTTGAATATGAATTCACAGAAAGAATGAAATAGGCAAAAAGAAAAAAAAAAGAACAGGGCTTTGGACTTGACTGTTTTAAGTCAGGTTAGGTTTTATGTGTTTTTTGGAGAAGAAACTGGAATCTCTATCTTCTACCTCTCCCACATAAATCCTATGAGATGAAAACACTCTTTTTCTGCTGCTGAATATTTATGCTTGAAAGAAGCTGGCTCAGGACAAGACAGTATAAAAGTGTCCTTGAGTGTGATGGCTGGATCATCTCCCATGAACAGTGCTCAAAAACCTTTTTATGATCCAGATATTACTGAACATGTTCTCCAACAGACCTGGTAGAATACTCTTCTTGAGCATTGGGTCAGGCTCTAGTTGTCTTTAAGTTGCTCCAGGTCTGACCTGACAAAAATATACTAAGAATGTCTACTGGATAAGACCTTTCATGTGGGACAGATAAGACACTGTAGTGAAATATGCAGGTGTCTAATGTTACCAAGCTTTGAGACTCCTGAACAACTACAAGAGAAACATACAAGAAGCTTTGCAGAAAATTGCTAGGGGAAATTAATGGTTTCCAGGGTTGTACAACACCTGTGTAAACACAGAGGATCTAGATTGATCTACATTTTGAAGTCAGCTACACCATTGGCAATTAACAAACCCTCAGGTTCTTTTTTGAAATTAAATAGAGGACAGCATCTGGCATGAATAACATTTGCTGACCCACCTCTAAATAAGGACTATCACCAGTCTGATACCCAGGTTTTAGGGACAGATACTTAAAAGTAATTGTACTTCTTTCATTCTAATTCTCCTTACACATTCTTAAATGAGGAATTCTCTGGTGTCCATTAGCAAAAGAAAAGTCCAATTAATTCTTTCAATGAGCCCTCATCTAACTTATTAAAGCCAACATTATGTATTTATTTTTAGAAGAGTTAAGTAAAAATTAAAACAAGCTGTTCCTAACACTGCAAAAAGTGCCCGGTAAATATAGTCCAGTAAATTCAGTCTAAAAAGTTTATTTCTTATCTTTCTCTTGTCATCTGAAATTTGAATTGTGTAAATCAAATTAATTTATAACAATAGGCATAAATTTCTATGTCTAATTACTTTGGAAACTTACACATATTGTTATAGAATTAACTCTGAAATCATAAAATTTTTAGGGTAAAAAAAGACCTTATAGGTCACACAGTCCCTGCTGTGGACAGGGTTACCACTTACTAGATCAGATTGCTCAGGACTCCATAGAACCTGGCCTTGAACAATTCCAGAGATGGGGCTGTGCCTCTGCCTTCTCCCTTTCCACAGTTACCATTTACCACTTGTGTTCATCAGTGTGGTTGGTCTTCATGTTATGGCTGATATACCTGCAGAAGTTTTTATTATTAATCTTGTCAAATTAATCTTTATGCATGCTTTGACCCTCCTCACCCCATCCCTACCCAACTTGATTGTGTCCCAATGTTCTTTCCCAGTTACCTGCTCCTACTTACACAGATTGTGCATTTGCTTCTGATGCTTAAGTCTGACAAACAGCTCTTGATTCATCCATATAAGTCTCTTGGCATGCTTTGCTGTCACCCTACATATGAGATTTGAGAGCTGTTGGGCTCTATGAAAAGTGTCCTTAAAGATCTGCCAGTTCTGTTCTGCTTTCCTGTTGCAGAGGGCAGTGTCCCAGAAGGCACTATAGATTAACTCCTCCTCCTAAAATTCAGGGTCTTGTTCCATATTCCTCAGATTTGCAAACTCTACCCATGCACGATCACTGCAGCTCAGGTTGCCTCTTGATGTCCCCAGCTGATCTGCAAACCAGCAAACTTACTGGTGATACTTGTTGGTGATAATCAGGTCCAGTATCACATCACCTCCAGTGACAGATGTGTCTATTACCTGCCTCAAGAAGTTATCCTCCATGCATTCCAGGAGTCTCCTGGATTGCCTGCAGTTTGCCTCTACATTGCATTTGGTTTACTGCTGTGACAATTATACCAACACTATAGCATGAAGATTGCAAATGGCTAAATTCTCTTTTTAAGGCCCCAAAATCTTGCCTGATGACACTCTTAAAAGAGCTTAAGGTTTTTGGTTGTACCCTGAGTTAGATGCAAAGGAAAAATATTGACAAAATATTCTCAAGAGGTCAAACAACAAAAAACTTTACTGACAACCTTCAGAAAATCAGAGAATGCTGGTAAAAGTGTAGAGCAGCATCCAATCAGCATAAAACATCTCACAAGGGATTAACTTAATGCATTCAACTGGAGTTTGCAAACTCTAAGCCCATTTGATTTTAAGTTACTCAAAATTCCAGGAAGAGGGAATTAGAAGAAGAAGCAGAAAGGGAAAGAGAGAAAGACATAAAAGATGTAAAAAGAATAAATATAGCTACCAGTCCTGGTTCCAGCGGTGTTCAGCTCATAGAATCTCCAAGAGGAGGTAGGGTAAGGACATGTGCTTACCGCAGGCTCTGGTTTAAATATCCTTTGGTTTAAATAGCCTTTGGTTTAAATACCCTTTGGCCCTCCTGGGCCCTTCCCCCAAGTGGGACATCCGGTCACTCGGCCACTGCAAGGCCAGCCGGGGCTCCAGGCTGGGTGTGGGCACGGCCTCCGGCGGGCCCGGGGCTGGCGGCACCGCGGGGCCGGGACAGAGCCCCGGGGCTGGGCTGTGCGGGCAGGGCAGGGCCTCGCTCGGCAGGGCCGGGCCCCGCCTGCCCTGCCCTGCCCTGCCCTGCCCTGCCCTGCCCTGCCCGCACACACACCGCGGGGTTCCGGACAGACGTGGTTAGAATGCCTCACGCTCTGCAACCCAGCCTGTGCAACTTTCCCATTCCATGATCAGAGAGAAAGAAAAGAAAAATAAAAAGTTGGTTAACACAATGTCACTGATTTTAGAATTTAGCACAGAAGTTTGGGCTGACATGCTTTTGGCTTTTTGGTAGTGGGAAATAATCTCACGAGTGAAGACCATGTCACCAGAACTGCTGACATAAAGTGCAATTATTCCATACAGTAATCATATTAACATGATATGCTAATCATCTCTAAGTCACCTGTAGTCATCTATGCAATTTCTTGTGTCACCTTTAAGGAAGAGCTTGTCTTGACTTTGTCTGAAACACTTGCTGTTTCAGTCTGCTTATGTTGCAGAGGTCATAAGTCTCAGTGCCATGCTTGGAAGAGAGCTGTTCTTTTCCAAAATTCTAAACATATAAACAAAATACTCAGTCCAACAGTGTCTAGCCCCATAAGCTAAAGTAATTTCATCCACCCATAGATTTCAGGGTAGCTCAATGGTAATGAATTATGCTATACAAATATATTTGCCTTCATTTATTTGTACTAGTAATTAGGGCCAAAAAAATACCCTCACCCCTCTCTCCCCTGACCCAATAAATAGAAAAAATGAGGTGAATTCACTCAGACCGGGAGTGTTAGCTGGACAAACAGTCTGCCAGCTAGATGAACTATACCATGTTCTATGTATTTAACACACATGCGCCATTTCAACAGTGTTATAGTAAAATGTTTATCTAAAGTCATGTAATTCCCCATATCTGTTCTTCTCCAAGTCAGCTTGGAAGTTAGGCAGCTGCCATATAAACTGCCATATTTGACACTTTATATACACAGCAAATGGATCATCATTAGAGGAAAACCTAAAAGCAGCGCAAAGCCTCATTCACCTTTCGCCCTGTAGAAGGGGTGTGTTCTCAAGAATAAGGGCCCACCCCACCAGGACACAAAGGAAGCCTATACCATGATAAATGACAAGGAAGATGGGCCCTTGGACTGCAGCATAATGGATGATTAATGCTTGTGAACACAAAGAGTTACCACTAGGTCCCAAGCACAATGAGGAAAGTGCTTGCATTGTTTCAACATGTGAAAAAGCATATAGCCACATTCAGTTGTTGACAATGCACAATGAGACACACCACCTAAACACGTATGAAGCTTTTTAGAGGTGTAAATGCTCAGAAAAAGCATTGCTTATGAACTAAAGAATATATTAAATATGTCAGTACTGACTTATTTCTTGCTGCTAACATATAAGATAACTGCATCTTCATGTACCCAGTAATTCTCTATTGAAATAGTGAATAAATAACTCTGACAAATGCTGCCATCGTGTAATAGGCATAATGAGTTTCAATGAGGCTGAGGTTCTGAGAGTTATTTCTAGCTGGAGTAGATTAAGAATAAATCATGGAAGCCATTGTAGATTTAACTCTGACATCACTGACACAGCAGTCTGACATGATTTTTTGGGGACAGTTTTAGAACAGAACAGCTGAAAATAAGAAATTCCATCAAAGCTTGACCATGAGATAAATAAAACATTGTAAATCAGGTGCAAAGCATCTTACAAGCTACTTAGAAATAATAAAAGTACAAACTGCCACCTGAAATTAGACCTACAAAAGGTCTTGTTAGTTATTGCTTTCATTTGTTCTACCAGGTTTTAAAGGATGTTCAGAAATAAAGTGTAAAGAGAAGCTTGTGCTCTCAGCAACAAGCAGGACAGCTTCTTCTTTCTAGGTTCAGTTCTGCTGTGATTCTGTTTGTGCTCGAGGAACTTTGAGCTGAAAAATTGCCATTCTTCTCTTTTTATGGATCTGTTTCCTTGCTGACTGCATTTTTATCCATTTGGCTGGATTGAGAGGCAAGTACATTTCTGTAGAAGTAATTCAGCAAGTGTTTGATATAATAAGTTCAACGCTCCTTTAGTCATAAATTAAGATGTAACAAAAATCCTACAAACTTCCTAATTCTGTCCCAAATTAAGCACCACAAACATAGATAATACTTGTGAAATTTACAAAATCTTATCACCATTTGCATTATACTTTGTTCTCAGCAAAGAATAGTGAAATTGCTTATTCATTTCAAAAAATAAGCAGTAGATACTATGGTTTACAGAGACTTTTTTCCCAAAAGTAACACTAGAATTTAGAGTTCAGGACGTCTCTTCAATTTTTTTGCCTTAAGCTTAATTTCTTCTCTAGAAGCTTTTTTGCCCTCTCCCTACCTAGGTGGTTTTAATAACTTTTTAATGTCTAATGCTGACTACAGAAAGTTACAGGGGACAGTATAAAGAGATGCTAGGGCATTGTGATTTTTTAATTTTAATTTTAATTTTAATTTTCAATTTTTTATTTTTGTCTCCCTTAAAAATACTGTAAAAATAGATCCTTGTGAAAGAAGAAGGAGGAAGGGAGAGGACAATTGAATGGTAACTGTAGTGTCTGTGAAGGTTATATCCCAAAGGGACAGTTCAAAATAAAACACAGACTCATATTTAGTCAGCTGCTGGATCCGTGTGACATATGAATGTGAAAACCATTCTGTGGACAAGTTCTTAATCATCTAGGGACAAAGGAGCCCTATGCAGGTGCATGTGGAGATGCAATGCTCATTAAAACACAAGATGTTTTAGACATCTATATTGTCAATTTTCTGTTATCCTGAATAAACAATCAGACACCAAAGTTGAGAAAAAGTGTCTGAATAAACAGAAATATGACATAGAACATATGTATAAATGAGAGGGAATGACAAGGAGGATGTAAAGGATATAAGAAAATTAGTGACAGCAGGTTGTGGAATACAGATTCCTGAATTAGTGACCAAACAAACAGATGAGCACACAGGACAGATTGGCTGAACTTGGGTATATTCTCCTTCATATCAGACTGGTGTATATAGAGCCAGCCAAGCATCTTTGACCCACAGCTGACCTCCTCAGATATTTTATCTACAAAAGCTGAAAAACTGACTGGAGCAACCAAATGACAAAAGACATGGAAGAAAAAGGTATTAGCAGCATATGCATTAACCACAGTGAGTTACTGATGACCAGTCCATGCACTGAATCAATGCAATCGAGCATCTAAGTTGAGAAAGGTACATTTACATATCTCAATTTTAGTGTTGTTTCATTAAAGAAAATTAACTTAAAAAACCCCACAAAGCTGGAGAATGTTTACACATTCTCCAGTATAGAAAGTTTGTTTGCCTATCATTGTTCCTATGACAATGCTCCTATCTTTAAGTTTTTTAATTTTTCCAGTATTCTCAAATTCATTTCCTCAGTATCTGCTGCATGATCTGAGACAGCTATTCATAGATATAATCAATCTATAGCCCGACATTATTAGGATGTTTGCACTAGTACAGTGGAAAAATTGAGTGTTACTGTTTGTGTACAGAAGGAAGAATAAGCATACACTCTAAGGATATAAGCCACTGCAACTGAGTGAGCAGTGTAAAAGGAAGATGGAATCGTACCATTCATGCTGCCAAGGTGGCAATGACAAACATGTCACTCAGAAGAGCAGTTTCTGAAACTGTCTTTGAACATGCCTTCCTTTTCCCTTGGCTTACTCTACTACCTCTCCAATACCCAGATGAAAATTGTTCATTGGAAAATAATCACCTGGGTGCGCAACCTGGTCTGGTGCAGTTGTGAGAAGATGATAAGCAAACATAGAGCTAAGGGATTGACTGGCATTTAGATAGACATTCCAACGAGTGAAGAGATAGTCAAGGAGCCTATTGCTGAAAGTCAAAGTTCAACATCTATAGCATTTGCTGTTGTTGCATTCTGCCCATCTGGGGTAACCAGTACATCTCCTGGTTACCCCAGGACCCTGTCCCTGCGGTCTCTTCAACAGAAGCCTGCAAGAAGCTGTAAGTCTGGCAACAATCAGGAAGAGAAGTTCTGAAAATTGAATGAAAATAGTTCAGCACTCTGGATTTCTACTGGGAAATTTAGACCACATCCAAGTTTTGAAATCACAGAGCTGCAATCATCTGGGAGGCAACTGAAGAGATGAATGTGTCAAAATCACAATGATGAAAATGTAGAGAGGGTGCCACAAAGACAGAGGACAAGACTATCTGGAGAGTTTTGTTTTTAAAACATTTTTTGAGGACCAGAAAGAGGGGAACTGTGGAAAGAAAGTGAATGGATTAAGTCCTTAAATACTGCTTTTGAAGGGCTTTAAGTGCCTTAAGTATCTATGAAACTAAGAGATGAGTGAGTACAAATCAATCACCAAAGCCACTTTAGAGCAGAAGCATTTTTATAGTCATTCTTACTAATGCTAATCATTGTAAAAAGAAAAAAAAAAAAAAAGAAACAAACCAAAAACAACAAAACAACCAAAAACCAGTTACTGATTTAAAGCTGGTTCAGGCCAATTATACCTGTCTTCCTCCACTCACAGTGCTGCAAAAGGAAAAGGATTTATTGGCTAGACCCTTCAAGACCTCTTTCTGTTTCACATGCATCTTAACCTTTCTTGGGTGTAGAAATATGTCAGAAAAGGATAAGCAGGGATAGGCATCAAACTTTGCTTGTTGCTGCTCTCTCTGCCTAGACCTAATGCCTCTCATTCTAATTCTGGGATACTTCAAATTCAGAGGAAAGGTCTTTTCTAAAGCAAACTCTTTTCTCTTCTTCCTCCCCTTCTCACTTCTACCTATATATTTCTCTGTGATCAGTCAATGAGAGAAAATAAGGGCTTTGCATTTTGATCACAAGGATGCAAGAAAAAGAAAAGCATCAGAAGAATATCTAAGTGCTTCACTGAACCTCCAGAAGTTTTTCTTTTATTTTGCCCCAAATGAATTTCTGAGTTCTTGTGAGACTTATGTGCTACTTATGACTTAGTGCTACTTATTTTAGTTGAAGGTAAACTTTGTATTGTTGAAGACCTGTTACACTGAAAACAGGAAATATTTGACCCAGAACACAAGAGCAAAATGGCACAAGAACCTCAGAAAGATCAATATGGAAACTGGAAGAAAAGGAAGACCTTGCAATTTGAGGCAGAAAAACCCCAGATATCTGTGTTATACAGAGCAAATGCAGCACCATTAACATACGAGTGAAAACAAGACTGCCAGAGTGAAGTCTGCTACAGGTCATTTCAGATATTTGGGAGTCCTTGGGATTGACCTGCAATATGAGAAAGTTCCCTTTTGTGAAAAACTGAGAGATCTCAGCACTTTCTTCGTGTGAGGTTGGAAGAGAAACATAACATTAGAACAGCCAGTTCTGTGTTTGTGGCTATAGATTTGTTTCTATATATTTTATAGTCTTTGTACTTTATAACTTCATCTCCTTGATGCCTTTGATTCTTTAAATCAATGATGAAAAAGTTCCAAGAGAGTAAATTTCAAGTAATTTTATAATTCATGTTCATTAAAAGACTTATGACAGAAAAACAGCCTTTATATGATGCTCAGTGGAACAAGTTAGACAGGAATTATTGTAAAAGAAATGTTTAATTTCTCTAGTGCTGAATAAACATTACTGTAATGCTTCTCATGTTTTCAGAAGCTGAACTCCCTTTCTCCCTATAATTCTATTCCTGGATGGCTATAATGCAGTAATTTTCAAATATAGCAAATTATATCACAGGTTTTGAAACATGAAATAGTCCAAATGAGACTCGGAATCCAAGGCAAGTTGTCACTGAGGTCAATAGAGACAGTCCTACTCAAGTGTGAATAAAACCCTTGGGAAAGATCACTGTATTAATTTCCATTCATATTATAGCCTAAGGAAAGAATCCAAATCTGCAGAGGAAAAATGCTAAATGTCATCATCTTTAGGGTTTTCTTATTCCCAAGTATTTTCAAGTACTTTTTTCACAAAATGTCTCTAGCAGTATTTGTTCAGTCTTGGAGGTAACTGGTTCTTAGTTTATCTTGGTTTATCTCGCGTTCTTGAACTATGCTCAAGAAGCATAAGAGAAAGTAGGGGATTAGGGAGATGCTGAGTTTGTTGAACAATTCAGTTTTCTCAGGTTCACACAGGTCTGCACAAACATGATTCTGAGATCCATGGCAGACACTTTAGCAGAGTGTCATTGCAGGCTCTCCATACACTGTTTCTCCCTTCCTGCCACACTGAGTACTCTCTGAAGAACTTACAGAGTATTTGTTCTACACAAAGCTTAATATCATTCTCAGACAGCCTTTACAGAGCTACAGCTACAGGCCACCCATCTTGTCTCAAGTGTTTTTCCTGAAGATTTGGGGTTCAAAAGTTTTGAACCCCACTGATTAAAGATCTCTCTGTGGTGTTTTGTTTGGGTTTTTTGGTTTGTTTTTTTTGTTTTGTTTTTTTTGCTTAAGTCCACCAAAGAAGCAAATCTCCTTTGTGAATATTTTTGATATTTGTTTTTTTACCAGCAACTGTCAGAGCAGTGCCATTTTATCTGACCCTTAAAAAGCCAGTCTGAGCACTGCCAAATAAGAATGATCAGGAAAGATATTCAATATGACACTGGAGAAGGAAGAAGGGTGAACATAACTGCTTTATGGTATAAAGCTGTCAGCAAAGGACTGCCAGTAAAAATATGTTCCTCTTTACAGGTTTTTCAAATTTTGAAGATTACTCAGAGAGAAGTATGGGAGTAAAGGCTCCTAGCTAGTTTTGTAAAGTTCAGTCAAATGGATGAACAGATCACTGGGATGCCCTGGCTATTATGCAGGAGTCTGGTACAAACAATCAGGAAGGAAACATTTATCTTGCCAGTGGCTGAATTCAACATAAAAATATGTCTAGCTCTTTGTACTGTACTAATTTAAACTGTTTCCACCTTTGGAGTTTTGAAATAATAGTGTTAAATCATTGAAATTTCACCTTGCTTTACCTCTTATAAATTAATTTGTTCATTTAATTGTGAATCAGGAAAAGTTTGCTTCCTGAATGAAACGATCTTTTTCCCTCTCTCTCTATATATGATATAAGTTTAAAAAATGCAATCATTTAGCTTTTTGAGGAATAGGTGAATATAAAATTTGGCCTTCTTACAATTTGGCCTAATTACAATTTGGCCTTGTGGCAGTGTGTTGCAATATCCTCTTTCAGCTAACCCACCTCCTCCCACCTGGTTGTCTCACCTGTCCTTCCCCTCCCCCCATCCCCGGGCTTAAAAGGACCTGGCGAGCACCTGCCTGGGCATTCTGTTGGAGCTGTTACCATGATTCAGATCTCCACGCCTCTGGAATAAAGCTCTGGATTTTAACCCTCCATCAGAAACCATCTCCTTTCTCTTCACCTCGCCTAAGGACCTTCACCAGAGGTAAAATTGAGTTCCCACAAGCCTGGACTTGTTTTCTGGTGCCTAGCTGCGATTCCCAGTTGGCCAGAGGTATCCCTGTGGTGGTTGCCACAGCTGCTGCCTCCGGCCAAGAAGCTAAGGCCCAGAACAGCCCAGGCACGTTCCACCCAGATATATTGGGATCTTATTTCAATACTTATTTAATGTGAATCACTTGGTAAAAACAAGATAGTAAATGATGTGTAAATATGAGCATTCCTAAGATAGGGGGTTTTTTTTCCCCCCTATAGATTACCAAGATATGGACAACCTGAACCAGACAAAAGTTAAAATAAAGATTACTCAGATACTTGACTTGAAGTGAAACCTAAGACATGAAATTATGACTTACCTACCTTCTCAATTACATTGTCACAGATTTTCACAGCAGAGCTAAAACACCAGGATCTGGTGAAAAGCTCATCTAATCTAGCTTCCAAGCTCTCTTTTCTAATCCGTTCTCATCTAAACTTTAGTCTTTAGAAGACCAAATCTGCCAGCCACAAAATTAACAAACCAGGAAATTAACAAAAATATCTTTTGGTCACCTGTCTGATGTACAAACATAATTTTGTATATGACTTAAAATTACATAGTCAAAGAAATATTAAAAACCTGTGATTTATGGACTAGTTTTCTTTTAATGCAAGATGGAAGCATTAAAATGATACCAGATGTAGTAGGAATACTAAAAATTAAAAATCATTAAGATAAAGAATTCATTTTAAAGATTATTATAATATAATGTACACACATAGTGTTCAAAGGGCATGTCTATATGCCTATATGTCATGGTTCGACACTGGCACAATGCCAGTGCCCCCATGAGAACATCCTCTCCCTGGAGTCTGCTGTGAGATGGTACCCAGAATAAGCAAAGCAGGCTCTTACTTAGGGGAAAGGAAAAAAACTTTATTAACTAAACTACAAAACTAAACTACAAAAAAGGAGAGAGGAAAAAAAAAAACCACCCATGGAAAATGAAAAACCGCACAGAAACGCTCCCCCTCCTCCTCCCACCAAATACCCAATACATTTACATTCTCCAAAATTATCAACCTTCGGTCTGGAACCACCTTTTAAATAATCAAATCCTCAGTCTATTAAGAGTAGACGGAGTCCTTCCTTGTGCCATGAACTTCTTGTCACAATCAGCACCGCCTGGAGAGATCCTTTTGCCTTTGTGACATCTTCCTCCCATGCCCAGTGCTCTCACCACCTTGCATGGGGCCAGAGGCTGCTCAAGGGTGGTCTTTTTAGGATGCCTTGTCCCATTCCAAACAGAGCACAGTCTCACCTCTGGGACCTCTGTCCCCCCCATTTTCCCTTACACCCCCTGGGGCCGAGGGGTCTCAACACTGAACTCTTTTGGCTCTGAACAATTTCCTCTCCCTGGATGCAGTCTCTGCATTATAAGGAAACAGTCCATGGCTATACAAAAAAAAGAGTCCAGCAAAAATGCCACTCCATCTTTCCCCATTCCTCCAACATCTCTCTCTCTCTCTGCCGCGCTTTCGACTCCGTCTCTCGCTCTCCGCTGCACCACTGCATCCACGGCACTGCCCCGGCGAGGCCCGCGCCTCGCCTCCCTCTCTCGCCCTCTCTCTGTCTTCCTCTCTCTCTTCCACCCTTCCACCCTCGGGGGAATTCAGGCCTACATTCCCGGACCGCGTGGCTTTTTCCCCACCCCCTGCCCAGCTAGCAGCTGGGCCGGGGGGAGAGATCAAATGCCTCTGGCCAGAAATTCAAAAGAGACCTCCGAGGGGCGATAGCCCTGCTTTTAACTCCTGTGTGGGTGTTCTCAGAGGCGTGTCCAAACATCCCCAGTGGCCACACCAGCTGCTAATATTAAAATCTGAGCACCCATTGGCCTGACGACAGCATATCCCAGAAATCCCAAAAAACATATTTCTGGTGGAACCACCACACTATAAGAAATGTCTATATATAAAACACGAATAAATAATTCACCCTGGCCTCTGGTGACACAAGGATTAAAATCAATTAATATGAAGATTTGTTGTTGCTGTTGTTTTGCACAAAGCAATAAATATGCTACCTTGCTGGATCTTTAGATTGGGGATTTTTTTACATCTTTAAAGTAGTTTAAATCTATCAGTTTGTGTGTGTATCATCACATCACCTGCAGCAGAGTTCTTCCACATCAGCATTTTATGGACTACTAAAATATGTTCGGCAATATTTTGCAGTGTAAACCATTTCCAGGCATTCTGGCAGTCAGGTGCCCAGTGAAAAGTTCTTGACATGAACAGAAAGGATGAAGTAAAAAACCCCCAAGCCAACAGCAAATAAAGATGGATATATTCAGATAACTATATTATCTTTTCTGGAGAAATCACTGATTAAATGATAACTAAGCTTAAGAACTGAGTCAAAAGTCCTAGCTGAAATTGTCCTGGATTGTTTCTAAGAAAGAAGAATTTCACATTCTTATGGAAAGAACATGAACAAAATGAGGGAAACACTTTCAAACTTGGAGATGTGACACATTAGAATTCCAAAGAAGACACTGATCAGTATTAGCAATGAGATTTCATTTGCAGATCTCATGTAAAATTAATTTCATAATTCTCTTAGTTCCTGTCTACATACACAGATTTTTTTTCTCATTATCTACTTTATTACCATATTTGAATTCTCCTGTTCAGTGTCTGGGAAGAAAAGATGAGGGGTAAGCATTTACTATGACTCAAAGAAAAATGCACTCTCAAATCTCAAGCCATTGGTCCCACAAACTGAAGAAGAGTTTCCTCTAAAAATGTTAGGTGTCACAAAAAAGGGGACAAAGTATTAACTGTTCCATTGAATAATCAATTTGAGTGGAATTACTCCAAAAGTTATGTAGGTATGTTGAGATATAACATTTAAAGTGCTTCTTATGCAATGAGATTTTCCATTCAAAGTTCAAAATTCAGTTTGACACGTTCTCCTAATAGCATATTTAGAAGCCACAGACAGCAATAATGCCATCAGCAGTGACCCATTAGCTCCACATCAGCAGGCAAATTCAGCAGAGTCACTCCTACTAAATATACCTGAGTCCGTCCACTTAAGGATCAGGAAATGCCTGACTGCTTAGCTAGCAAGATTTAACAAGATTACAGTCCAAGGAAGTGTGGCTACAGGCTGTTGTCACATTCACTCTAACTCATATTCATAATGTCTTCTGATCTATCTCTAGGCTCATGATATGCATAGCGAAAACGGATTTTACTTTTCTGCCAGCTTTATATCTAAAGAAGAAGAAACAGGATCTTAGGAATTTATGCCACTACTTCATCAGTTTGGGGGGCGTGCACGGGGGAGAAAGAGACCACGTGTAATCCATATAATATATAGGTTATATGAGTGAGGTACTTACCTTAAGAGGAGCTTGAACATCTTTGGCAAACCATCCCTGTCCCATTCTCTAGGGCAGCAATGTGTTATCAATAGACAAACAGACTTCTAAGTAAGTTAAAATGAGCATAAGCATGGCTTCCTTCTGTCAAGTCCTTTTATTTTCTTTTCGCTTTGGAAGAAGTTCAGGACATTGGAACAATTTGGCTGAGTTATGCTGTTTAAACACGTATTTTCTCAGAGGAAAGTCACAAACAATTTGTGTAGTATGGTCATATAATATTTGCTATGTCTGAAGACGTGTTAACTGGAGTTATCAAAACCATGGGTAAGCCATAATCTGAGCACTTGAAATCTTAGAAGTTTTGGAGACAAGGGTCAGTGAAAACAGCAGTAGTTTCCAAGAAGTTACTTAGATTATCCACCGCTATCTGAACCTTAATTATCACCAAAGTATACGCAACTATATGCATGTATATATATATTTACGTGATATCCAGGATTCCATATACAGAATGGAGGGAGGAAGGGAGAGAGGTCATGTCTGTTAGTTTAATTTTTTTTTTCCGATGGTCCTCAGCTAAATTGCATGAAAAGCAATTAAATACAGGGAGGTAGACAGACAAGATGACAAATGTACTCATTGTCTATATTTCAGAGCACTTGAATTTTATTCATGTGAGTTTCTAGCTTTATAAAAGGAGTAAACCCAGAGTGCTTTGTCATTGCTGCCTACGGTGGAGTTACACACATGGACGAAGTTTCAAATATTCAGAAATAAGTTGGACTTGGAAATTCTATGTGAGACATTTTCATTGATAAAAGTTCAACTACTACTCACTTTCATAGTCACCGGAGCCTACGCAGGAATCTAACATATTTTGAAAGCTCTAGCCCACATGTATGATGTGATTTCAGGGTATGTTTCTTGTCAGGAAGGTAAAAAAAAACAGGCACACCCTGTAGGATGTATAAATATCTCTTAAACCTACACATACTCCAGGTCATTATTTCTGTGACCCTAGAGAGCCACACAAAACCTTTGCTGACAAAGTGAAGAGTGGGCATCACAACCGTGGAAGTTGGCCACATTAGAAACAGAAAGGAAACTGATTTAGATACTCATTCAGCAACTTTACTTCACAATATCTGACAGCAGACATTTCTGTGAACCCCAAATAGATTTTGGAAGCATCCACAATTGATTGTAAATGTTTCCTCCAGTGTGGCAACGTTTGTCAACATGAAAGGTACCAAGTTGACTTTTTTTGTAGAAAAAGAATAAATGGAATTTAGTGTGCAAATCTCCATGATTCTTGTGCAAAGGGCAGCACTGAGGCCAAACATGGGAACATCCTTCAAATGTCTGATTTCAAGACCATCTAGCATTTCCCCTAATTTTTGGAGCATAGCTATCTGTCCTAGACACAGTTGAAATTCCCAGTCAAAAGAATATGCCCTTTCAGTGAATTAGGGGGGAGAAAAAACAACTTAATTATTTTCCTAGATACCTGAGGAAAATAAGCACTTTATTCTGTATTTGGCCTGCCTTCAAGTTAGTCTTCCCTTGAATAAGCTTTTAAAAATACTGAGTAGTTCTTCAGAAAAGAAGTTTTATATCTGAGACAAAACACCACATATTGATATGCCCTGAGAGCCTCAAAAGCCAATATCCTTTCCATAAAGTACTGTATAGATGAAGAAATATAATTTCTACAAATTTATTATAAGTGGAAATTTTGTGGCCAAGAATTGAGTAAATTTGGTTCTCTTTTTGCATGCAATGCAATATTCTTGATTCCCTTCAACATTTATACTTGCACTGAGGGCAAAGCATGGTAGTGAGAGGGAAAGAGGGCTTTGCTGCTGCATGTGGGAGGAAGATTCCTGCCTTTGTCATGCTGGCAGCCTTGCCTTTCAGCACACGCTCTGTACCACTGACATTCAGCGGCTGCAGGAAGAGATAGATCATCTGAAGAAGCTGAGACAAATATTTGATTTGGATGATTATCCTGCAGGTGTCTCATCATCACCATGATGCTTGGAATTACTAATTATTTTCCTTCCATTTATGCATATCTTGCTGTGAATACATATATTATGTCATAGGTAATTCAGCTTATTTTGATCAATATGACCCCTTGACCACTCTTTCAAGGGGAGTCCACTAATGGGGATCACCTTGTGCTGGAGGAGAGAAGGAATTCTAGGGGTGATCCTAACAGAAGAATGAGTTAATCTCATTTCCTATCGTTTCTTTCCCTCTAATACTGCTTAGTACTCATAATGGGGTATCTCTCAGTTTTTCTCAGCCCATTTCAGTGAGCCTTACACTCACATGTGACTAGCTTTATCAGCTCCTGAAGCTGTGCACAAACAAACATAAATAAATCAGGTGGTAGCATAAATATTATTATTTTTTAAAGCTGTTAATAGTATAAATTGTATTGTTTATTCATCCACAACCTTGTCTGGGCTGGATGGTATCACTCAGATCTCGCCTGACCCTTCGTAAAGGTGCAATTTTGTGTACAGGTAATAAAAGTAATTTTTCCTCGCAATACTTCCCCCCACCACAATCTGCTTTTATTCTAGGTGACATTAGAGGTGGGATAGGTACCTTAAGAAAATAATACTTTAATGGTATTTAAACAGCTAACCATGTATGATTTATTGGGTTGGTTTCTGCAAAAACAAAAAGAGAGCTTTGTTTATTTATGGAATGCCTGAGTGCAAATGGAGATAGAAAAGGAACCTGTTAACATCTCACCTCATTAAAAAATCAAGTTAAATTTCAAATGGCAGAAACAAATTGTGCCAAATCATTAGAAAACGTACACTATTCTATTGAAGAGTGATGAAGGAGACAGGGTTTCACATTGATAGAAATTAAAATATCTTCTCACATTAATTCTTTATATAGCCTAGTTAATATTCTGTTCTAGAAAGATTCTTGTTCTTCTGTTTTTCAACTTAGGACAAAGCCATTTTTGATGCTGGGATAGTCCCCACAGGAAGGAAGCTGGTTTTATTCAGTCACTTCTGAAAATTATATTATTTGAATGCAATACTGTTCATATGTCTGTGGATGTCTCTGTACAAGTTTCACAGTCAGAATTTTTTTTACAGAGTGACACATTATATGATTATGCCTCTGTGTATAATTAAGTGGTTACAGTATAGACATATTACTGGTTTTCTAATGTCAGCAGCAGAAGCCTCTTTGCCCAGAATTGAAAGTGCTTTACTTTAGCAATTAAAGTGCCATACATGACTCTATTCAGATTTTATGTGTGCTCCAGTCAGGCTATTTCAGAAATACAAGAGTTTCAAGATAAACTGTGGCTTCCCAGGAACCCATCTAATACCCAAAATTATATGCTTATACAGGATACCAGATTTTGTGTTCAATTTGTCATGAATATGGGCATGATCTGGGCAAGAACACATACCCTTTATAGGCCTCAGCAGAGGGAAAGCATGCAACTCTTTTTTTCTCAGCAGGCACCAAGTGTCAAGCAAGAGACAAGGGTGCCTTGGAGCATACCCTTCCCTATTTACAGGCTGCACTTGGTGTTCTCAGCCATTGTTCCCACTGCTGTGAGCCCTCAGCACTTCGCTTCTGTCATTGTCACCCTGTCAGTGACTCCTGAAATGCTGCCTCTTCTGCTACCCTCGTGCTCCTGCTCCTGCCAAGACAGCCAGAATGTGGCCAGCGAAGGAGGCAGAGCAGCAACAAGTCTGAATTGAACTGTTGGGACTGTGTGTGTATAAAAAAGGGGATATTTCTTTCTGCAACAGAGGGCAAGGAACAGACTAGTTAGCTTCTCCTCAGAAAAAGAGTCCAAGAACACATGTTATCGTGTCTCCTGGGACTCAGCCTCCAGCCTCTATTTTTCAGGCTAGATCTCTGATCAAAGATATTGGGGCCTGTAGGGAAGTGGCAGCATCATAGCTGTGAAATACAGTCTTAATGAGATAACTTGGAGGCACTCAGCTGTACAGAAAAAAAAAATAAAAATCAAGCAATGGCTTACCTTTCCATCTAAGCAAGAGTAGGATGTTTAGCAGCTTCTGAAGCCTTGCAAATTTAGCAGCAGCTGCTGGAACAGTTCAGTTTGATGCTAAAATAATGCAGAAATAGCATAGTTTAAAGGCAATCAGTTCCATCCTTAAGGTTATATTTAGATGCAACTTAGACCCATCAGATCTGGCTTGAAAGGACACCCAGGATTAAAGTGTATTTGTTGACCAAGTCACAAAAAGCAATCAATAATAGAAGTCAGTAGTAAAAAAATAAATAGCATACTGCCATTTGGAATAATGATTAAAGGTGGACATCAAACTGAATTCCATCATTTTAAGCATGGAAATGTCCATTTGGCTAGGGATCTCTTCTTCATAGACTGCCAGGTAGTAGACACTAGAAGGCAGATGTTTCCAGGATCAGTACTGCACAGGGACCATTATTAATAAATCAGTTTTCTTGTATTTGATAGGTTTTAAACTGCCCAAATACTTACATCCCAGTACTCAGAAATATCTTCTTGCACACTGTTTAAGCAGCAGAGATTAGGAGCACAATAAGAGGTACAGACTCAAGTCCTCACTCTTGGTAGGGACAGGTTTCTGGCAGCTTGACCTCTTCTTAACCTCTGCCAGGCCCTGAGGCAGGCAGTGCTATGTAATGCTGCAAACAGTAAACATACTGGAGGCATAGTCACTTCTGAGCAACCCTGGTTGCCAAGAGAGGAAAACCAGAATTTTACCATCTACTGGGGGGAATAAATAACCTACAGCTTCTTCTGTTCACCTCTGCCACAGCCACAGCTGCCTCATTTCCTTGGATACACACCTGGGTTGCCCCAGCTGTACTATGCTCTCTGGGTGTTGCCCAGACACAGCAAGCAGATCTTGACTAAACAGGAACTTCGTAAGGGTCACCTCATGTATCAAGGGCATGAAGAGAAGGAATCCCAGATCATGGCTAGCAAGAGTTTAGAGTAGGTTTGGTTATTCTTCTATTCTCTCATTTTAGGAAGGCAGCTTTCATTTCTCATTCTCTCATAAACAATCTTCCTTCTATCTAATTTCCTTCAGCCTAGCCACAAAATCACTTGGAACTCCTTTTCTCAAGTCCTCAGCTACTAAAGTGGTAATATGTATATATATACCACCCTCACCATATATTCTGTTTAGGTATTACATATATCCCCCACATCAATAAATGAAATAAAGATAGAAAGATACTGAAGTTACTGGCGTTCTACTCTGACTGTTTAAGGACAGCTGTAGGGTGTGCACGAGTCTGATTATAAGAGCTGTAATTCTTCATTCCATAAGAAGTACAAGAAAACCTGTATGTTAAGTATAAAATAATTAATTTTCTTTGTAATTCAATCTAAGCTTGAAATATCACTTTACTTCATATCAAACTGAACATAAACTGAAGAGAGAAGGGTGAGACCTGCTAAAATTAGGAGTTAAAGCAAACACATTGACATCAACCCAAAATTACTCATTTAAAATTCAGTGCCATTGAGGGATCTAATAATTAAGCACATAAAGTATTTAAAAATTAGGGCTTATGGAAAAGTGAAAATTAATTTGAGATAGAGAAAAAAAGAGACATTTTGAACAGTTTTGATTTTCATTTCTCAAAGCTTGTTGCTTTTAAATTTTTTTTATTTTATGTTATGAATTGAATGGAAATTTAGAAATATAGAAGTTTTAACAACAAGCATTTTTTAAAGTAGTTTCTTGGTACAATTTTTATGAAGAAATTATAATAATTCCAAAATTTCGTGCTATAACAGAAACTGATTCAAAAGTATTTTCAGAGTCTGCAAATTTGGCCTAAAGTATTTTCTCATGAGAGAAAGAAATATAAAATAGAAAAGGCCAAAGAGCAAAATAAAATCAGGGAGAGAGCTGATGTATAAAGGCAAAATGAGATTTTTTAATTCATGGAGGGTGAAGTCAGAGGTAAATAGAACAATTTTGAGAAAGTAAATTGCCAGCTCATATTTATTCTTTCATATGAGAGCAGCAGAAAACAGAAAGCAACCAAATTTCAGAAAGGCTTTTTGTCTATAAGGTCTGGAGCGTGGCTAATTAAGTGGTTAGTAAGCATAGCAAGAAGTTGTATGCAGTATAAACATTCTTAAAAGGAAAAAATTTATGTCAGCTACATCTTTTTTACTTTTTATCAGTTATTGCCAAAGAATATACAGGGTTTTTGCAAATAGGGATATAACAATGTACTGGACTTGAATGAAAATTCCATTTTCTTTCCTTTTATATATTTGGGTTGTTGAGATCTAACTAAAATTATCTTCTGACCTGAAGCAAGACATTTCACATGCTTTTTTCATCTTTTTTTAATAAAGCAATGCAATGTAAATGAAAAGAGAGAGAAATAGTCACCATTCCAGTGAAACCGCAGAGAAGAGAAAATTATGATAGTAGCGGGTTTTGATGAGAAAGTTACTCTGGCTGCCATCGGATGAGAAAGGAGTTAAAAGGAACCCACCAGTTAAACTCCACATGATAATTCTGTCTGCCTGCATCCCACAACATACTGCCTTCATAGTGGGGCGTAATTATGAGCTACCAGACCCTCCTACCTCCTGTAAATTTAATATTTTTTGACTTGCATGCATCTCTCATATCCAAGTCTTAATTAATTTTACAGACACAACCTAATCTCTTCTCATAGAGCCAAATGGCAGCTTTAGTCAAAGGTTGTGCTGGGACCAAGAGGGCACACGCATGTACACACCCATGGGTAATGGGGCAGGCAGTGTTCCCAGCAGCCCTTCCTTCCCTGTATTAGGGTCTACAGTGGTGTGTATTAGAGTCGCTGGTGTGTTCTTGGATCCTCAGTACAGGGCTTGTGAATGGAAAAAGTTGGTAGGAGAGGGTGAGCATCCTTACCCAGAAGACAGGGAAAAAAAAATAAGCCTTCAAGGTTTTGCAATTTCTTTTGTGTGAATTTGAGAACCCCAAACAATTGGGGTTTAATTTTTAAATTTCATCCAAAGATAAGACAGGCAGGTCTGTCCAGCTTTCTCTCTCTTTTCTGGGAACATTTGGAGAGATGGCAGACATACCCAACATTGCCACCTGTCACAGCTAGCAATTGCTTGGCTAACAGAAGGTAACTCATCACCTCCAGCCCAGGTCTTTCCCCTCTGTGCCACACCTGCTGTGGATGCAATAGTACTGTGGTACAAGGAAGAGCTCCCAGTGAGGCTGTCCCAGGAAATTTCAGTCTGTGGTGGTCTCCTTTCCCCCAGCTGTTAGGTAGTGCTTTGTTTGACCACCAGGTGCCAAAAAAATATTTGTGCTCAGAGAGCAGATGTAATCCTGGATGGAAGAACAGGGTGGCCCCAATGGAGGAGAGTCCAGCACTGCCCAAAATGAAGCCCAGGAGCATGCTGGAGGAGGGGAGTGCCCTGTCTGGGCATCCAGAGCCCATAAAGAAGGAGGTACTTGGAGTCCTTCTCTCAGAACCACAACCAAAGTGAGGGAAGAGAGAAAGGGCAATCAAGATCACTGTGAAACAGCAGAAGGCAGACAGAGGCACCTTGAAGGGTCCACAAGCATGCCATTGTGGAAGCAGGCCAGCTGCCAGTGCAGCACTTACCAAAGACCTGAAATCAAAGGAAAGGGAACCCCCCCACAATGAACAAGCAGAGGACCTAATTATAGTTTTCTAATACAAAAGCAGCAGAAAGGGTCAGGTCACACAGAGCTTGGAGAGCCATTACTCTTGTGCTCAGTGGTAGGCACCCCTGGTTTCCTGGGCTCTCTCTATGCCTATTGTTTTAACAGCAGATGGGAAAGCCAGCGCAAGAAAGTCAATCTTCTCTCCCTCTCAATCACCTCCATTACTCTCTCTCTGATGTGAGGGGAGCAGCAAAAGTTAATGAGGTGTGTGTGTGTGTGTGTGTGTGTGTGTGTGTGTGTGTGTGTGTGTGTGTGTGTGTATTTGCATGTGGAGTGTGGGATGGATGGAATTTAATGAAATGGGGAAATAAGAGTGCCCACTGGCATAGCACACAATTCAAAATCAACTTGTTTCACCAAAGGAGTGTTTGTAAAGTCCAACCATGCTAACAATAGCCTTCTTTCCAGCTCACCTTTTAGTGGGGAGAAAAGGGGCAACCTGATACCCTTGGGGATGGTGTGTGAGGGAGAATGGGGGGATGATGATGGGGGATGAATAAAGAGAGGCAGGGAGGCAGGCGAGGGAAGGAAGGAGAGCAAAGGGGGAGGGAAAAAAAGAGAGTGCAAATCCAAATGTCGATTTGTAGACACAGTGAGGAGAGCCTGCTGGCTGACAGGCTGATTTATTGGATTCTTCCAGTTAATCACTGCCGGCCTGTGGCCAAACGGATCTCCAGCAAAGCTGAAAGGCAGCTGAGGGAAACAGGCTTATAAGCATAAAGCCGCATAATGGTGTTCAATGAAGTGTGAGACTTTTAGTTCAGTCTCAGTGAGCCGGCCGCATTGCTGGAATGTCAAAGAGGGATTGTGGGTGGAAAAATTATGGATTTAAACTGCTAGCTGTAAATGAGGTCAATATGTCTGGTTCATAAACAGTCCGAGGCTATTCCAAGAATGCAGTGAGGGGGAAAATTAGCGTGAAGCCAACACTGTAGACAAACCTCATTGAGATATAATTGCAGCTATAAATACAAGTGAAAAGCTTACTGAGTGCAATAAAATATAGACATGGTTTTTTATCTCTCTCCCCCCCCCCAATATTTTCTTCTTTCAATCTATGCATTTGTTAAGTGTTGTGCATCTATAATATCCCCCCTCCTCCCTCTCCTTTTCCCTCTGACACCCAGTGTTGAAATTAATTGAGTGTTCTTGATCTCCCATTCCATTTTATTCAGGCAAGATTGGAAAAAATCAAAAGAGCACATCTAAAGCATTTTCTTCCTTTTTGCTTTTCTATTTGAATCAGGTTGAAATGTGTTAAAAAAAAAAGACATTGCAACTTTTTTATATCTTAAAAAAATGCAGTAAAATGTCTTTTTAAACTAATACATCGGTTAGATCATTTGAATCTCAATTTAATGAGGTGACATCAAAGGCAAGTATTGGATCCTATGGAGAATCTCTTTCATGAGATACCTGGTCTTTGCTCATGAAACATTGACTTTAAATTAATGTGATGTTTCAGATTTTCTTTTTTTTCTTTGCCCTGTAGGTCTTTTATTACTGTATGGTGAGGAGAGGAAGCAGCACCAAAGGACAGGAGGACAGACACTGAGCAATATGCCTTACCCAGTTTAAAACTGATACAGTAATAAATTGAAGGCTAATGGCTATGGTCAGGCTGTTTTTTCCCCTAAGCCAATTGATTTAAATGGCAGTAATTTGGCCAGCAAGGCTAGTCCTGTTTAAATTAAACCCATTAATATAATAGCACCAGTCTTGAATTAAATCCATCTGTAGCAGAGCCTCCACCGGTCAGTGGTTTAATAACTGTCCAGGGATGTCCTGAAAACACCCACATTCATACAAACACGAATAAGATATTAAAACCAGGATCCAGAAAACCTCCTGTTTGGTTTGTAAGAATCAGACATCTTTTAGTCAGGGACAGGAAAATCACAAACCTTGATTCTTCTTCTAGAGGCACAATCTGCAACTTCTTTATGTACGTTTTCACAAACTCCTGCCCTCCCCCACCCCCAGCCCCTTTTCCTCACCCTGGAAATTACATTTAAATTTGTTTGCCTGATGATCTGTACACATGTTGACCGATGTAAAAAGTTTCAAAAAGCACTATGTGGAGCAACAGGCTCAAAAAAGACATTGAAATGTATCTGAGGATTAGCATCCAATATAAAAAGCCTATCCTTGGCAGAGGCCTTCACAATATGGTTAGGATTGATCTTTTGACTTCCTCTCCTATTGTTCTTGACTCTCATTGTAGCAGGCTGCTATGTATTATGAGGCATTTTTTTCCTTACTTGAAGGATATGCTGGATTTTCCTTGGACTTATTTAATGTCAAGCCTCCCCTGTGGGAACTAAAGGAGGCAAGTCTTCCACTTTAAAGAAAGCATCTTTGTGGTTCAGTCTCACCTTTGTGAGATCAATAGCACCTTCAAAGTAATTCTTCTTTGAAAACTGCCTTATAGTTTCCCTCTTTAACAGGCAACTCCACTGTATCAGAAAGACTGAGTTTATTCTATATTTTGCTTGGTTATGTCCCACGGACTTATTTATGGCTGTTTTAAGTTGTGATTCACCATGTTGGACATCTGTCAGCTTCAGATGAAGTTGTTTCTTTCACTGGATTGATATTATTGTTGAGACTTGCATGTAATAAATATTACATTTTTGTCTGAATTTAGGTTTGTATTTTGCAATGGAGTGAATGAATGCTGTTTAGGATTAAATAGCACCAGATATAGTCTGTATCCATTTGTGCATACAAGTGAAGAGTCCATGTCTTATAATCCACCTCGAGTTTTTAAACAATTTTTCACAATGCCCTGCTTCAGCATCTCCATACAGACAGCAAAAAAGAAAAGAATGTTTCATGATGGTCTGTGCCAAATGATCCTCCAGTAATTCTGCCCTAGAACCACATGCTTCTCTGAACTAAAAAGAATGAACGCCACATCCTCCACTATTTCCTAGACAGTACTTATAAAGTTGCCTCAATTAGAGGTTGCCTGACATTTCCCATTACAAGTCCCTGCTTTCAGTCACTTACCACTTTATTTAACTGAATAGAAAATTTCTGTGTGTCTATGGACACTTATGGACAGTAAAAGATGGTGAGGTCAAGAGTTTTTTCCATTAGGGTTTTGTTGTATATTTGTGGGAGCATAAAGCCTTTTACTTTGTCCAAGCTACAAAAAGCTGTGGAAATACCATTAGTCATATGCTTAGGTCAGACAAGTTTTGCATATATAAAGTGTTCAAAGATAGAGTACATGGAAAATGCTGTGAGCAAGAGGGACAATTTTTTAATTTTTTATCTAGCTTGGTCTGTCCATGCTCTCCTTGACCTTAACAGTATGAATGCAAAGGTCCAATAATACTTCAGGATTGCAAAAAGCCTAGTTCAATACACACTAATCAGAGGCAGAATTTATTAGCTTGAGTTCAGTTTTGAGGTAGCCCATGCAAAAAATTTCTAGTCTGAATTTTTTCAGAGGAAACCTGTATCTTTGAGAAATAGTCCATGAAGACACTACCTTAGAATGTTACCTTAAAGAAAAAAAGACAAATAAATTGAGCAAAAAATAATTTAATTTAACATATAATCTTATCCCAGAATGATCACAGAAATAAATGCTTCCACAGTACTTTATGAGTTTTCCATCATTCTACAATGCAGGACACCCCAGCCTTCCTATCCCACAGCAAAGCAGTTCTTAAAGTAATCACCTAAGTCAATGCCTGGGCATATATTTCCAGATCCATTTCCGTTGGACAGTCAATGTGACTTTTCAGGTCCTTAGAAAGAGGAATTGCATGTAAGTGTGAGTTTGGAATAAAGAGAAACCACAACTGGCTGTACTTCACATACTTTGCCTGATACCTTTTATGTAATCTGCTCTTAAGCTTCAGAAGCTAGATCAAAACTAAGAAATTGTGGGTTTAGTACCCCTTTAAACACAGTCAGCTAGTCATATGCCTATATATACATATATATATACATATATACACACACATATATATACACATACACATATATATACACACCACAGATATGTATCCCAGTAATAATTTAGGACAAAAAAAGGCAGATAGGTTTTAGATGGAGCCAGGAAATACCTCTGGTCCATGCCCATATGTTCTTGCTATGCCCTTCTGTTTTATTAAAGTTAATATAGAAATGCTGATGATCAAATGATGAAATTTTTCAGAAATTGATGATCATTCCGTAATCAATCATTAACAAAGACAGATACCAGAACGTGCAAAATTCAGTGGAATTTTTGACTTGTTTGTGTTAAGGATACATGATCTTGTAATATAAAGAAAAATGTGTGATTTTACTACCTAATGAGCTGTAATTTGTCTATTATTTTAAAGCCTCCTTTATGTTACACTTTCAGAAAAAAAAATATTATATATAGGAGATGTGAATTATCCTGCAGCAATGTAAGGCAAGACATTTTGAAAATTTTCTGTAAAATTTTAGTTGTAGTTTTTGAGTCTGTTTTGAGAAAAAGAGAAGAAAGTAATCTTCAGTGTTGGTAACCGCTTGTATAAAAAGAAAATGGAAATCATATCCAATACATTCTCTTCTTCTTAAGTCAATTTTAGTGGATTTTGGTTTGAAAATCTAGCTGCCAACAGTGACCACAGTGATTTGAAAGAATTGTTAATAAGAGCACAAAAACATGTAATTAAAAAACATTTCAATCAAACCATTGAAGAGAGGGAAATTATTAAGCAGTACACAGAAACATCCATGGCAAGATAAATCCTCCACTTGATTTTCCAAACTCTAGGACCAAAGAGAATAATTATATTCCTTAGAGAAATCTTTTGTAAACAAAGGTAAACTAATATTTCTTTGATTGAAGAGGTTGTACTTTGTTTGTCATTTTCCTGAAATCTGAAGTCCCAGGGCCAGCACCCATTGTAAGCAAAGCAGTCAACACAACATTCCCATTTCACTTCCCATTTTACAAGGCACCAGTGAATGCTAATCAAAATATTGTAGGGAGCCCATTAATGTATCTTTGGGCATATTACCACCTACATAGCCTATCACAATCTTCCCAAACACAAGACATCATATTACTCCCCAGTCTTACCTCACTAGTTTAAGATGCTATTGAAGGCTGGAATATCTTTCTTCCATCTAAAAGTGGTAGAGAATTTGCTAAGAATATTCACTCCCTCAGTTCTTGGTACTGAATCTTCCTAAGATGATGGATGTTTTCATGGTTTATGGAAGCCCATAAAAAGCTTTAGAATAAAATTTTAACCAAAAAAACACAGGGCTTGCTAAAATATACCTAGGACAAATTCACAGAAAACTGTACTACAGCATTTGTAAGACTATCAAATATCTGTTATACTCATGTGTCCTGAATGAGTTTAACATTTTATAGAGAAATCTAAAATAAGCAACCCACTTCAAGAATTCTATTGTTATTCCCATGTAATTCCCATGGAGTCTTCTTCTTAAAGTGAATTTAATGCACATGAAACTTACTGGATTGACAGGAAATGAGAGCAGTGAACAGCTTTATTTCTATGTAATGAGTGTGGTTTTGGTATTAGAAAGTCCCCCATCACACAGAGTTTTAACTCACAAGAAATTATCAATTGAGAAAATTATGAATTCTTTCAAATGCTACCAGGATTATATTTACCAAAAAAAAATTAGAGATTGGGGGGGGGGAAAGAGCAATTAATGTTGCTATTGTCATTTTACTTTCAATTTATCAGCGATTGTGTCATGAAGTGAAGCAATATAAATGATAATAATGTGTTGTTATGACTCTGTGTGTCATTTGCATTATGTGACATAACGAATTTTTCAATTTGAGCATTTAGAACAGAAATTGTTGCCTTTGTTCCTGTATTAGCAACTATCTGCTGACTGAGTTCCTTGTAAAAACACATCTTTTGGCCTATCATCGTTAAAATTATTAATTCATTTACCATAAAGGGTGACTTCAGCCTATATAATTGTGGGTATATAGCCAGACATTAAGACTTATACATGAGCATTCTGTTAGTCCATGTATACCTGAAGGTCCACAGATTAACTAGTACTATACACATTAATATATTCTGCATTGTATGTGTTCATAAATATGGGGTTTCTGATGGCAGGAAGGACAGCATACTTCATTTTCATGAGTTAGGAATGACTGCATAACTCACAGGTGGCAGAGCAAATCAAAGCCAATAATGGATTCTGTACAGTCAACCCTACTGGATAAAAATAAAATTCCATTACACTGTCCACCATCACATATTATATTTATACCATATCAGAGACTTATGTTTATAGAGTAACTAAAGTTTTTGTTAGCCTTTGCCAAAGAAATTAACATCACTGAAGAAACATAAAGACATATTGCTGGGCTATGTTTCCCACTGGCAGCATCTAAATATGTATTTCATACAAGTAAACATGCACATATGTCCCCATTAATAATGTGGTGGTTTTCCTAGTCCATTTCTGAGAGCTACTGCAATAAGTTCATCTGTCCCCTGGATATGATGGAATTTCTGCTCCTTAGATTTATACATCTGGGGTTTTACATCTTTTCAGTCTCTGAATGTGATTCTTGTTTAGCTGTGCTGTAAGAATTTCTCCCTAAAAACAACCCATACAATCAGCTTTCAGTGAAACCAAGGTAGGCCTTTGTCCCTGATTTAGCTGTAGAGGCACAGTTACCACCTTTACCACTTAAAGGACAGCTATAAGTAACAGCAACAATTAAGCCCAGCCTGAGACACCTACATCATCTGGAAATAGGTCTGTGCTACTGATGGATAGAAATCATCATGAATATAGTAGCAATCAAAGTAACTTTAAAAAATCAGCTCTAGGTCATGTTTTTGAACAACAGCAATAAATTTTATATACGAAAATAGTTGCATATACAAGAAAAAATTAACTTCATCACTATAATGCTCTACTTTCAATGCTCATCTATTGTCCATCCAAATTGACTGTCCTACCACCCGCATCAGCAACAAAGCAAAAACAGAAGCTCAGTTTCCATTTCCTATCTCATCTTATTCTGACAACCTAAATTTTCTTCCTTTAAAAAAATTTCTTAGCCTCTCTCAGATAAGCATTCCAAAAGTGTCATTAAGCTGACTAACTAGATTTTAGAGAACTGGGGGAGTATATCAAACAAGTTTTTTTTCAATTTTTACATTTGAAAAGGAGCTTAATTATAAATAAACAGGTGGGACAAAAGCTCCAGTCCCATTCAAAGAAGTCAAACAGCAGCTTTTATCAAGTCACCTTTTTTTTTTTTTTTTTTTTGAAACATGAGCAGAAAAGTAAAGAAGTCAGCTCTCTGAAACATTGTTTTCCACATTGTCTTCAAAATTTTTTTCAAGTTAAAGGCTTACATTAAATTTAGAGGTCTAAGTGTTTATAGCCAAAAAGAGCATACATAGTCTTACAAGTCACAGAACTGAAGAGCTTAGTCTAGTAGGATACATACCAGACTTTTAGTGTCTTACCAGGAAAGGAATCTCAAGGTAACTAACATGTCATCACTTTCAAATCTGATAATTACCCTGTCGAAACAACTATTAAATTGCTGCCTGTTTTTATGGAAAGGATGCTCTCCAGCTCTCTGAAACACTGGTTAGACAGTTCTTTTATTTAGTCACTTTATTTATCTTCCGCTCATACAAAATGGTGCCCACACCTATATTGTCGTCTCTGGATTGTCTCAGTATTTATTTGCATCAACATAAAAGAGGATAAAACATTTTTTTCTCTACAGACAATTTTTGGACAATATGGAGAACATTTTAACTTTCACAGGGGAATAAAACAGCATTTAGCCTGGATAATAATTGGTTCAGCAGAATGGAAAGATACAGAATACTACAGTGAATTTTTCTGGTTTTTTGCATAAATGTGTCAATATATGTAATAATCCCATATTCCTCTCAGGAAATAATTGTTCTTTGTCACCTCTTACATACTAAAAAAACGCAACCAACCAAACAAAAAAGTATGATGCACAGAAGTGTGTATGAAATATTATCTTCTGCTGTACAATACTCTAAGATCTGATGCAGTCAGAAAATCTTTATAGCAAGATTTTCCAAGATAATATTTAAATAATGTTGCAACTACAGAAGTTTTAGTGGCAGCATTTGCCTCAATTCTACAGAGGTTCAGTGACACAGAGATGTTGTCTGTAGACTCTTGTCTAACAGAGACAAAAAGTAACTTTCAGCATTCCAGAATATTCATGTAGGGGAATGAAGTTTGGCATAAAAAAAATTTCATCCTTAATCCTTGTTCTTCTTGACCTTACTTCTTTTTTCCCTTTTCTTCTTTTTTTGTCAAGAAGTGATTTGGTTTGCACAAATAGACTGGTTTAATAAAACTGGTCTTCTTCCTTCTACTAAAAGTTTACCTGCGAGAGCCCCAAACATAATAAAATCAGATTATGAAGGCAATCATATTTACTTGTAATAAATCAAATCTTGCAGACATCAGTTAAGTCTCCCTTACTGCACTGGGACAATATCATGCATGCATACATCAAAACCTGAGGTGCCAAGAATATATTTCATAAGTTCAGAAAAATTGCATACACACTTGCAGCACCATTATAAGAAGTGAATTTGTAATGTGAACATTATGATGTATAAAGTGGCTTTGGTCCTACATTTAAAAAGCATCACATGTCAAGCCCACAAACATAAAGGAATTTGCTGGTGATTTACCATTAGATGTAGTATATTGTTTTAAGGAAGAGAAGTTTTCCACACTTAATCAACAGTATGCAATTTTAAGAAGCCATCAACTTTCTCTCCTCTGAATGTAGAAGATTCTTTAGATTAGTGAAATAAAATAAAATCCCAGCCAGTGGTATACTCTATCAAGTTGTATGACATCAGTGCAAGACATTTCCAGTTGCAGACAAAATGTTTCCTTCAGAGTATCCCTGCAGAATATATGTCTTTATTGTTCTAATTTTGGTATAGGATAGGATGCTAGAGAAGGTCTCACCTAAGGTACGCTCTGCCAGCCCGGTATGACACTCATGCCAAGGTATTTTCAGGTGTTTTCTCACATCACAAATTCATTAAACATCACAGATATTTTCAGTCTAAATAACAGAGCAGAAGAGTACTTTTTTCCCCTTTTTGTTCTTACAGAAATTAATAAAATGAGAAAACCCCAAATCTTTGTTGATATACATTTTACTTCAGTACTGCCTATTAGATGTATTTTACTAGGTGTCCTGGTTCTGGACAGGCCAGGCAAGGAATGGGGACAGGGTTAACTTTTGCAGTAGCCAGGAGCAAGCATGGCCAGGACCAGAAGTTATTCAGTACCCTATCATGTCATTTTCTAGGATTGTGATGAGGAGTCCCTTTGAGCACAGGAAGCATGGCAGAGGGAACAGTCAGATCACACCAGTTCCTTCCATTACTGATATTGTAATTGCTACTGTTTATTTTCTTATTTCTTTGCTTTCCAGTAATTTTATTTCTTTGTTTTCCAGTAATTTGTTCTTATCTCAACCTGTGATCCTTACCCTTTATGCCTCCCATCCTCCTCTCCATCCTGCTGCCAGGGGATGTAGATGAGGGAGTGAGTAAACACATCATGATTTGGGCTGTTTCACTGAGAGAAGAAATTGGGGTGTATCATTCCTAAGCCATGAAAATAGGCAAATTGCAGTATTTCTATGTCAGGCTGACAGACATCTTGAATATTGAACTACAGAAACAACTTTCCTTGAACTAGGAGGTAAAAGGTCTTTAACATGTACACATAAAAAAAAAAATCTCTGTAGACTTTAATCCTACCAGATGACATGAGCCCTAATATTTACCAAGACAAAAGAAGACTGTCAACAGCTGAAACTAAAATTTTGCTGGGTTTATAAAGGGAATATATGTGCTATTTTCTTCCGTGGAAGTGCTGTTTTGCCTTTTCTTAATAAGAGCATTCAGAGTTTTGTAAAGTTTATTCAATGTTGTGTCTGAAGCAAGTTTACTATATAGTGTTTGTGTGTTTCCCAGCAGAATTCATAGGATCAAATTTAATCAGTAGAGGTTCATATTGGCAATGACATCTCATTTTATTTCTGTTTCCCTTTTCCATTTGAAATTGCCTTAGGGTATGTACAGTTCTGTTCTCTTACTATGTGTGTGTATATATATTTTTTTTTAATTTTTTATTTCACTGAGCAACATTAAAGCAATCCATTATTTAAAAGAATTGGTAAACTTTATTCCTAGAATGACACTATCTCCAAATTCCACTTGCTCTAGTTTAAGCCAGATTTCAAAGATATTTGTTTAAGGTAACTTTTGGCAATCTACATTCCTTGTCTACTGCTAGGCTGTCTTTTGAAGCCACGATTCCTTCTCTGGTATCCCCTCAGTTTCCCTTTTCCAGTATCCCCTTCACTGCTTCAACACAATAGTTGGTCTGGTATATGGGAAGAAAACATGATTTCAGATGACCTTGAGAAGTTTCTGGTACTTAGCTGATCATTTTCTCAGACAGGTACGCAATTCTGGCATAAATGAGACAGGAGGGAGAAGGAGAGCTACCGAAATTGTACTTGTCACTTACAGGAGTGCCCAGGAAACTTCTTACCACATATAAACTTCTCCATCTGAAGCAGGAAAACATGAAAGAACATGCCACTGTCATAACTACAGTTCTCATTCATGTGGTGAGTTCGGATACAATGCAAAAAGAGACAAAACACATGAAAATATCCCAGCTTCTATTTTAAGGCGCACAGCAGGTGACATCCTTATTGCTTTAAAAAGGCAGAAAAACCCCTGTAGGAACAATAAAAATAAGGCCTTAAATATTTTTTCAGGGTTTCTTTTCCTAGCTCATAAGCACTGATAAATTTCACAGCACTCCTGTGAAGAATTATATTGCTAAAACTACATACAGTATTTTAAGCAAAATTTAGGTTTGGTGTAAGTTCAGATTTCAAAAGACAAACGTTCCACAGAGAGAAGTCAGGAAATAACTCCTGTTCTTAAAAACCTAGCATTTTTATCTTAGCCATACTAAGAGCGATATAAGCAATATTATAAAAACCCTTTCAAATTCTAATTAATTTTTTTTTAGTATTTCATTCAATTTTATAGGGTAAGGGATTACAATGACTGATAGGCAGTAGGGGCAGGGTTACAATGACAGCCACAAAAGGAGCTGGAATGAGGGGTGGGTACTTGAGATAACAGACAGGGAGATGGGAGGAAACACCCCTGGGCAAAAACAACAGTGGGGTGCATTGGGGCAAACAAAAAGGCTATAAAGGTTTCAAGCATAAAAGGCTTGGAGTAAAACAAAACAGTAACTTGAAGAAATATTACTTAAAAAACACACTACCACACTGGTGGGATGGTGTTTCCCTAGCATGCATCTGGGACCCAGGTAGTTTGTGCAGTCATGTCACATTTAGGTCATATATGAAATTCTGTTCTCAAAACTCCTGTTATGGAAAGGTGTTATTTTATCCAATCTCACATATATACAATATTCATATTTTAAAGTCATCCAAATCCCCAAATTACCTTCAAAAATTTTCAGAAGAGCTTTACCAATTTTTCTGGTAAGCTTATGATTCAAAGGGGATGCCAAAGTAATAATGTTATATGTTTATCAAGCCTTGTCTCCATGGGTAGCTTTCCATTTTTAGCAGCAGTTAATCATTCATTCCTACTGAATGTCATGTATATCTAACCACAAAAAGGCAAAAACATTGTTCAAAATTTCCCACTGTTTTTTCTGGAAGCAAAGCTCCCTTTCAAAACTACATTCATCATGATCTCCAAGAATGCAAATACTTGTCACCTAGCTAAAATCAATTCAAACAAACAAAACCAAAATTTGGCACATTATAAAACAAAAGGAAAAGCCTGGAGACATACCAGGATTGTTGTGGTTTGACTCTAGCCAGCAACCAAACTCCACCCTGCTTCTCACTCACTTCTTCATCAACATGACTGGGGAGAGAACTGGAAAGGTAAAACTTGAAAACTCCTGGGTTGGGATAAAGACAGTTTATTGGGGAAAGCCAAAGTCTGACATAAAAGCAAAGGCAGGTATTACCTGGCAGGCAGGTATTCAGCCAGCCTCAGGAGAGCAGGGCCCCATCACGGTCAACAGTGACTTGGGAAGACAAATGCCATCACTGCAAAAGTCTACCCCTTGCTCCTTCATTCCCCAGCTTTCTCTCCTGCGCCTGATGTATTATATGGAATGCCTCCTTGGTCTGTTGGGGTGACCCATCTCAGCTGTATTTCCTGCCAACCTCCCACACACCCACAACCTCCTCATCAGCATGGAGTACAAAGAGCAGAAAAGGCCTTTTCTCTGTGCAAGACCTGCCCAGCAATAGCAAAGACATCTCTGTATTATCAACTCTGTGCATAGTACAAATCCAAAACAGTTTCACACCAGCCACTGTGAAGAAAATTACCTCAATCTCAGCCAAAACCAGCATAGAGTCTAAAATGTCTTCAGAATTAACTCCTAAAAAGTTAGAAAAGCTGACTGAGCAGAAGAGTGCATAAGCATACCAAATACTGGTCTATTGAAAAATAGACTGATGTGGGTGACTTGGTGTTGTAAGATGTGACCTAATGAGTGCAGAGAAGCCCTGCTAGAAAACTGTAAAGGTTTAAAATGTCTGTGTAGAGATTATTTCTGTGATTAGTAGATAAAACAGTAATTTTTTGCGGGATTTTTTAACACTGAGAGGTCTTACACACAGGTTAGACATATCAGTAGCTTTACTAAGTTTGAGATTATTTTGTCTAAGATGCAGTGTAGCATATCTACCTCCACTGCTATCTCATAAAGCAACCTGAATGTTTTCACAACCTAATTTTTTCTAGCTCTTTACCTCCATAATAGCAAACCCAGTCCAATTCAGATGAATAATTTAAGAACTTTTTGTACATTTCTGTCAACAATGTGCTAATATTTAAGCAAGCCATTGCCACAGATTACTTCTTCAGACCAGATAAATAATGAATTGAGTATAATAAGTACTCATGTCAACATAACAACAGTTTTCTTGCTTGACATCCACCACACTTCTTAGGTCTCCAGGGTTGGCTTAAGGAGACACCAAACTCTGTGCCATAATGACTTCACAATTCTTGACATTCTTCTGATTCATGGTGTACTAATGAGCCACATAGGTATTTTCTTCCCCACAAACCCCTTTTTCTTAAATAGTAGGGCTTATCAGTGCAAAATGTTGTTTTCACCACAGGGCATTAACTTGTGACTGTTCAGCCTGAAGAAGAGAAGGCTTTGGCGTGACCTAATCTCAGCCTTCCACTACCAGAAGGGAGCCTAAAGAAAGAGACTCTTGGGGCCTCTTTCTGGAGAGAGACTTTTTACAAGAGCACGTAGTGACAGACAAGGAGGCATGGCTTCAGACTGAAAGACAGCAGGTTGAGATTGCATATTGGAAAGAAATATTTTCCTATGATGGGAAGAAGGTACCAGAATATCTGTGGATGTCCCATCCCTGGTTCAAGGCCAGGCTGGAGGGGGCTCTAATCAACCTGGTTTAGTGAAAGATACCCCTGCCCATGGCAGGGGGCTTGGAAATAAAGAATATTTAAGTTCCCTTCCAACCCAAATAATTCTGAGATTGTATGGTTCTATGATTACATATCATGCCAGTGAAATGAGGAGTAGGTTTGTGTTTCTACCCTGAACCTTTGATGCCTAGGATAATCCAACCACTTTGTAATTGCTCCTACAGGAGCAAGCAAGGCTTCACCAATTCTCTGGGGCATAATCAAAAGAGGTGAAGTGTAACATGGGCAGAAAAAGAGAAAAGTAGAAGTTTCATTTCCCTTTTCTTCCATAGATATTTGGTACATTGAAAATCAGAGTAACTTTCTTTCAGCATTGAAAGAAACCTGATGTGGAAAGGATGTAGTATAACATACTGGAAAAGACACCTGGTCAACACTATGGCAAGAACAAAGAAAATAACAAAAACTGCATGGAGATTGAATTACTTAGAATTTCTCATAGTTTGACATACCTTCAAGATCATCAAGTCCAACCCATGTCCTACCATCTCGACAAAACCATGGCACCAAGTGTCACATCCAATACTTTTCTAAACACATCAGGGACAGTGTCTCCACCACCTCCCTGGGCAGACCATTCTAATACTTGATCACTCTTTCAGTAAAAAACTTTTTCCTAATATCCCATATAAATTTCCCTCGGCACAGTTTAAGACTATCCTCTGGTTCTGTCAATTGCTGCCTGGAGAAAGAGACCAAACCTCACCTGATTACAATCCCTTTCAGGAAGTTGTAGAGAATGATAAGGTCACCTCTGAGTCACCTCTTTTTTTTCTCTCTCAAAAAGGATGAAGGCATGCCTAGCAAATTCTGAATAATTTCAATTCATCCTGCATTAATAAAGAAATTGATTAATCAGTATTCCATTATATATAATCTGATAATGATTGGAATCAACAGCATGAGAGATATCTATTCCATTTCTTTTCAATTGTTTCTCTTCGATTTATATTCAGTTGTTTCTCTTTGGTTTATATTCTTGTCAATGGAAAGCAATATCAAAATTCTGGCTGAAAGCAGCTACTTATATTTCCACTGTAGAAACATGCTAGGGACGTTACTTTAAAATTCTTCCTGTCCTACAGGATAAATTCTGCTGCTTAATGTCATTTTCCTATAAAATAAATGAAACATTTCCTTCCTTTAGGCTTAGTTGAATATTAGAGCGAAAAGTGTAAGCTTACAGAATGAAATTTTCATTTAACAGAATTCATGTCTTCTTTCCATTAAAATAAATTAGCATGACACAGAATTGGAATACATAAAGCTGTATGAACCAGTGGTCTGTGTCATTAAGACAATAAGGATAAAAATATTGCAAGGAAAGAGATTTGTTGTGTGGACTTGTAGTTAAGGCATGTGCAAGTGACTTTGTCTCTGAAGTACAGTTAGGAAGAGCTGTTGTAAGTGTTGAATTAAAGTGCTGAAACTAAATGGCATTATTGGTCTGAGCAGGGGAAATTTCAGGACAAATGCACAGTCATTTTTGTACGGCAACAATATGTCAGTGAGCTGAAATTTAAGGCTTACTACTCTAAGCATCCACACAGCAAATGCTCTTGAAACAAAAATGATAACTGGGAACTTGAGCACAGGGTAATTACAGTCACCAATGAAGTAAATCAGCCCAGCACTCAGACCTCAAGACTTAAATCAGCTTTCCTGGGAATGGCCCAAACATTTTACCCAGAAGACTTGCATATGAAAACAATTTGGGAAGCTGATCCTTTGCATCCTCACAGCTGTTACCTAGTAACTATCTGCATGAGTGTTTCCAGTCCATTTTACAGCAGAGCAGCACAGGTTAGCTCAAATAGCTCTGTCAGACAGCCAGAAAGCCTGGGCAAGTCAATGGGATCAGCATGTTACCAAGGCATTTGGTGGGTGCTCAGGAAGGAGCATGTATGTGGAAAATATAGAATTACAGGAAACTCCAGGGAGAAGTATTTGATTCTTAGGAGCAAATTTCTATTGGTGGAATCAGTGTTGCCTAGCTCAAGGCAGTGATTAATCACTACTTGGAGCAAGTTGTCATTATCCATCAGCTATGGGGATGTAGGAGCAGTTCACAACTTCTGACCAGTGGTCATCTTCATCAGTACTAATTGCTTATTTTTGGACAGAAGCTGCCACTGCTGACCAGATGCTTCATACTATGGCTACTCCCAAGAATAAGGAAACACCAGGGAGCAATTTATTATTAATGAAACTGCAAATGTACAGGTATTTACAGCAATGAACTTACCAGATAGCGGTACATAGCCATAATGAGGTGGTACACCTGCCATATCCATATTTCTCCGAATTTTTCTTCCTATCCTTTATCCCCCTCCCTACCTCTTAGTCCAGCATCCTCTACCTCTTACTCATGCTTTCTCCTGACATACTCCTAGCCAGATTTTTGCTACCACCTCCCTAAACTGTGCCCTAACCTTCAATTCATTCACAATGTGAACAGAACACTTTTTGAATGAGTTCTGTTTTATAATTAAAACTCTACATTATATAGGTTTGATGCTTCTAGGAAATGAACAGAAAAGTTAAAAGTTTGTTCCCCAAACTAGCGAACAGTTTAGAGTTACAACAAGAATTAATGCAAAGTCATAATTAAAAGTTAATAGCATGGTCATGACCATTGTTTTTACAATTTGTTATTGCTGTATTAGCAGTCCCAGCAGCCCATACTTTAAAGAAAGGAGTAAGTTTTGTCTCCCAAAATCTTAAATATATTTGCCCATATAATTGTCATGTTGGTAAATTCTGCCTATGCAGTCCTCACATGTCTCAGCTGTTTTGGTGGACCTGAATGCTCCAAAACTGAACAAGAAAATGAGCTTTTGACCGTGTTGAAACATGGTAAACATTCTTCAGATAGACACAAAGAAAAGAGTGCTGTTTCCTTCAAGGTTGTTTGATGCTTTGCCATTGATCTAATTCTGTGTGGAACAAACCCCTTGTCTTCTATTTTTCCAAGAGTTGTTGTGAACAATTATTATATTTAATAGACAATTGTCTAGTGTTACATATATCGTGTAGCCCAGCTTGTTTTTCTACAAGATGCCCTCTAGCCTCTTGAAGATTTTTATTTTGGCACTTTCTGTCTTTACACCTTACTTTTTACCGAAGAGTTTAAAGGTCCCAACAGGTTTGTTAGTGATTTTGTTTCTTTATTGCCCATATTTTGAATTAATTCTTATTTATTACAGTTCTGGCAATCAACAGTGTTTCCCTGTTTCTCTTTTGTCTTCCATTTCTGAACTTTGTTACAACAATGCAAAGGGAGACAGGGAGAGTTTAATGTGATTCTCACAGAGTTTTCTTGGTCAGGAGGTAACAAAACCCAGGCTTCTCTACTTGATTTTGCACCTCCACATATATAGAATATAATATCTACACAATGATTTCAAACAGGAACATTAAAAGCAAGTGACCTTGTAGCCAAGTATATATTGCTTTCTTAATATTTATACTGAATTAATAAAATAGAAAGTATGGGCCAACTGTGGCTCAAGATGTAGTGAAAAAGAAAATAAATGACCAATCAAAGTTTATGTACTGCATTTCACATACCCTCTATGTAACAAGAGAGGGTCAAACACATATCACAGAGGAGAAAGATTCTGACATATTCTGACACATTCTAAGCTGCTGCAGTAAAGAGGTGTCAAATGTTTTGTTGCTCATTACTTAATGAAACCCATACTCTTCAGGGTACGAGAGGGACTGAGCAAGTCAGCCTACCTATCAACAGATGGCTCACTGCTGGGGCTTGGATCCCAGGCTCTGCTTTGCCACTGACCACCAGAAGTCTGCAGTATCAGCTACCCCAACACAGCTGCATGATGTGGACACGGATCTCTTGATGCTATGGATAAGGCATGAAAGGCAAAAGAGAGGCCTTGGTCTTCTCTGTTAAAACCATTTGCATCTGTGTAAATTAATGACCACAGAATCAAAATCAGCGTGGACAGGAAGGGGCATGGAGGTAAAATCTGCTAGTGGACTAATGCCTTCTTCTTTTAATCTTTAGTTTGCTAGGCAAATAGAACAGTTTGATTATAAGAAACTGAGACAAACATGTCCCAGAAGAAATGTCTTAAAGTACCTGTGTCAGATGTGGGGACTGGGACCAGAATTTTTCATGTTTTAGATAATGTCATTACTAGACATGCTGTGATCTGCTTTTGAAGTATTATCCTGCCAAAGTCTATTTTTTATGTTTCTGACAGAGTTTGGTTAAAAATGCATGAAAAATTATGAAACTTTTGTCTGATAATTTTTTTTCAATTAAAAAAAATATTTCATCGCTGAGCAGCTTTGCTATGAACAGATCAGACTAGACAGTGTCACTGCCAATCTCCTTGGTGCTCTGTCTTGTGTTCAAATTATTCTAAAAGGGATATATGCCCTTGTACTCTGTGAAATGCCTATCAGAAATACATCTAGTATCTCTAGCAAAAGAATATGAGTTGTTGCATATTATGAATACTTTTTCTTTCAATATGATTTTTAGCCAACTTAAAGAGTCAAAGAATTTCACCTGGAACTAGACCCTGGAGTATTTTTCTATGTGATAATATTGTTAAATGTCTTTATTTTCAAATACCTCTCCAAAAGAAGTCATGACCCTTCTAAAATTTTTGATTACCATCCCTTTCTTTTTTGCATATGGTCATCCACTGCTTTGAAAAAGTGTGAACATTGAATCACTTTAGTTTTTAAATATAAAAATATTTAGAAGCCAAGATGACTTGTAGAATGCAAAATTTTATGCTGAGAATGAAATTATTGTGAAAAAAAAATAGAGAGGAGAAAATACGTTACTGTGATTTTGTATAGTTAGAGATTTCTGATTTTTAAATCCCATTTTAATAACTTTAGCAATAATGTCTAGCAGCACAGATATACTTGTATTGTCTCAGTTGCTTATGAGACAGTTGTGAGTGCTTGTCCACTTCTTTCTATACCCATTGAAAATACATACAAATCAGCTTGTACTAAATCCTAATGGCACTGTTTTAACCAAATATAGAGACACTGAAAATTATTTAAATACATCGATTTTGGGGAAAGATGAATCTTTTGAATGAAAATAAGTCCAGATGCAAAAAATGAGTAACCTTGATTAATAAGATTTTTAAATAAAATATTAAAATTTTTAGAAGTTTCTTCTTTATGCATAGCTCAGTGTCTTTAAAGAACCTTCTTTAAAATTAATTTTGCAGTGTTGTTTTTTAAAGTTTCTGTACTTAAGAGTTCACAAAGATTAAAGAAGTGTATGTTTGTGCTGTTTCTCATAAAACTGGCAGACTACAATCCTGTTCTCATTAGACACAAGGGGGAAACAGTGGTCTTTGAGGATGAATCTACTATTTTGCTTTTCCCTTTTCCTTCCCCTTTTCTTACCCTTTCCCATTTTCATTCCTATTTCCACTTTCTTCCTGCTTTCTCTCCTGCTTTTTCTCCTTCTTTCTTCCATCCCCCTTCCTCCTTGCCCCTTTCCTTTTTATTCTACCTTTAACCCTTTCCTCTAACCTTCTTTTCATCCTCCCCTTCCCCCTGCCTCAAGCTCTGGAAAAGTTTTGACCAAGTCTGGTCATAACTGTGATTATCTAAGCAGAACTGAAAACAATGGATAATCCATTTATCCCTCATATCTGGGGAAGGACGAATTCAATCCAAAACTGTAAAAGGACAATCCTACACAATGTTATAGACACTTCTTCTTGGCAGTGGCTCAAGGTGTGCATTCCTCCTATAGGACATGGCCATTTCTTTTCCAGCAGTCACTGTGCAGCATACATGTAGCCCCCAATCTTTTAGCAAGTGAGCAATTTTTTTTATTTCCTTTTGCTGTGTAGTCAGAACAAACAGAACTGAAACTGTGGGGTGCTTGCATGCTGTTTAGTATGTACATTAGTACCACAAGGTATATCCCTACCTTGTAAAAGTATTTTTTTTCTTTCCTGGCCAAGAGATGTAGTTGCTATATATAATAAATAGCAAATAGCCGACCCTTTGCATGTGTGAATGGATGAATAGCTACAAGCAGCTGCCATTCTCCAAATATCTGTGAGAATAAAGCAGTCGCTCACTTAGAAAGCAATGATAATAATAATCTTTTGATGCTCTTTGAGTTCAACCTGGGAAGGCAAAGTGAATTCACATAGTGAGTAAAACAGGTCCATGGAGACCATCTTGTCAGTCTTGTCAAATACCAAGTTGATGCTTGTTCAGCTGCCTGTAAGATTTTTCTGCTCATCGCAGTCAAGGTTAATAGAAAAAAGAGCTAACTTGAACAGTTTCTGCAGGATCCTTCTGACCCCTGTACCAAAATCATAAAGGGCCACATTAGAAGCTGCTGGACAGATTTTTTGTATAAAGAGATTTTTCCAGAAATTATTTTTTGTGACACCTGTGTGGGGTGAAGTGGTATAAAGAGATGTGGGGGTGGAATTTTTATCTTTTAACTTACTAATGTTGCAAAGTGCCTTCAGATTTCCACTGCTTGAAGATATCCTTAAGCAGTAGTAAATTGTAGGCTCTTATCCTTATTTTAGATGAATCTCCTTTCACAACTATTTATATAATTCTTCTTAGAATGATGAATTAAAAAGGAAGAAAGTATTAGCAATTAAAATCATGCGCACCATCAAGTTTCTAGTAAAGCAACTAGGAGAAGTAAATTAGACAACCTCTACCTTAATTTGATAATCGGTACGTGAGACATGGGGGGATTTTTCTGCCTAAAATTCAAAATCAGAATGATAAAAAGAGGAAGAATATACAGTATTTGTTATGGTTTTTATAAGATTAATAAATAGGAATGATTTAAAAAAAATCATGATGCTGCAACTCCTATATTGAGATTTTCAAAAGCGCACATTACCGAATATATTTGTAAATATGGTAACCTACCTCAATGCATAAATGCATAAAAGCAGGCAAGAAGGTCCTTGTTTTCCTGTCTTCCTGAGCATCCCACTCATTAGCGTGCCTCCAATGACTTCAAATTACTATAGCTAGGAAGTACTAGCAATTCTAAACTATTTTCTCTTACCTTCCCTGCTCTGATTTTGTAGTCTCCCTTTAGCAACAATCGGAGATGCATGATGTTTGGTCTCCCAAGCCACATCTCCCTCCTCCACAGCAGGGAGTCTCATCACCCTTATTCCTCAAAAACACTGAAACCGAATTACCTTCTCAGCACTGGGTACAACAGACCCAGACTCTCCAAATCCATCAGTTTTATTGTCACATCTGCCTCTCTCTATGCCCCTTCACTCTTTCCTTCATAGTTTTCAAGCTACCAAGTTGAAAGGCAATATTTCCTGTTCCTCTCACTCAGCTCAGCTCCAATTGCAGGCCCAATTACCTCTGCACAATTGTTATTTCACCTTTCTGCCAGTTATCCGGTCCAGCAATTTTTTGAGCCACATTAGTGATTCCTTTCGAGTTCAGGCTGCACTCTGTATATTGTGTTTTCTCACACCAAACTCAGTTGCTCTGAAATAAAGCTGAGATGCTCAAAAATACAGCAAGTACCTAAGCAGTTGTCCCCTGCTTCGTGTGAGGACCTCAAGCACATCTTTACAGTAATAAGAAACCCTATCAGCCCAATTAGTAAGTCTGATTTTGAGCGCTGTCTACAAATTACTTAGTGCCTGCTTGAAGACTGATGCAATAAAAACCGGTCTCTTCAGGGAGACAAAGTGCTGCATTTTGAAATAACAATACATCTGTGTTGTGTCACAGCCAGAAGTGTGTATCTTTCCAAAAAACTGGACAAAGACCCAGCTTGAAAATATAAGAATAGAATTTCTACTGGGAAAAGATATGGTAACGACAACTCCACAGGACTTACTTACTCTTTTCTCTGCCAAAGCAGCTTTTTCTCTTACTCTTTGGCCGAATTTTCACAACATGCTAATCCCCCTCTTTGTAGGACCCCCTTTTGTGGGACCCTTATCAGCAGATTTTTCTAACAATGAACACCCTATTAAATACAGACCAGTAGCCCTTCCCTCCGTGTGCACCTACCTACCTTCTACTATTTGAGTATTGTTTCAAAAAGGACTGGTATGACAGGTCGACAAAAATCCTGCCCTTTGTGCTCAACTTTCCTGGGTTGAGCTGTGTGGGGAATATATGATTCTGCTTTCTCGTTTTACACAGCTACTGAAAACTCTTAAATTTCATGGTTTCTCTTATGTAAAATCTTCCAACAACATGAAAAAAGGCTGCCTCCTTCAGCAAAAAGATGAGAAAGTACTTCCTTAAGAAGAATTGAAAAACAGAGTGTAGCCACTCAAGGTAGCTGCAAACCCCTCACAGGACACAATCCTTCCTTGCTCAGTAATTGCTATTTTTTTATTTCTGTTCTCAAATGAACTTTGAAATTGAAGTGAAACATATGTATTAGAAGAATAGTAATACTATCAGTTGCGGTATGGGTACCATATGATGCAATATATATGTTATATATTTCAATTTGCTTTCTTCCAAGTTTCTTGACACCATAATATGCTAGGAAATAGGTTTTAAACATTTTAACTTCAGAAAAAGCTTCCTCTCTGAAATCTCTTCTAGGAAAAAGCTCCAGTGACACAACAAAACAGTTTTATATATAGAAAGACAGATATGACCATTACAAAAAATGCTACTCAGAAGAGAGCAGAACAAAACTTTAGGAAATTAAAGAATTCTTAAAAGTAGGAATTTTAAGAAATTTGCACATCTACGTATTGCATTGTAACGCTGACAGTGTTATCGGATGCAATGAATTATTTGAACCTAGTATTTATATTAAAAATAGAGTTTGTAAAATGGAATTTGACTGACTTCACTTGTAAGAAACTCTATGCCATAAAGCTGTCCTTTCTCTAATCAAAATATCACCTGAATGAAGTCATCATGTTTGGCCTGATTGCATTTTTTCTCCATATATGTGCAGCTGCATTTGCCTCTCCATAAATGTCATTTGATTATGAGAAAATAAACAGGGAAGGACTCACAGGGAGTCGGTACAGGGCCTGCTTGTTTACCTGCTGCAGCTTTCCGGGCTGAAGAACAAATGTCATGCAAATGGTGCACCAGCAATGAGCTGCCAATCATCCCGCCTTGGCATTCATGGTGATTTGCTAAATCATTTAAAGAGACATGCTTTACTAAATGAAAAAATATCAGCGGCAAGGGCCTGTGTTTAAACATGGGGCTGAGTTATTATCCCAGTAGGCTGGAATGAAATGAAGACATCTTCCAATTAAAGCTTGCAGATGAACCCAGACAAACCCCCCTTTTTTCATAAAGACAGGCAGATTATGATTGGGAGAGAACAGCGACAGAGGCTTTCATTACAAGCTGATTATGGTGATATAATTCCCAGTGCTGTGCGTCTGCAGGCCCAACTTCACATTTGAAGGTTTTTAATATAATTTCCTTAGGGTGAAATGCTGAAGATTTATTAAACTTTATGAAGGGCTTACAGATCCAATTTAAGAGGACATATCATAGGGCAAAACTGACAGACGATAAAATACATTCCAAGAATAAAGAAAAGAAAGAAAAGAAAGAAAAGAAAGAAAAATAAAAGAAAAAAGAAAAACAGGGATGAAGAAAGGAAAGAGGGAATGAGGAAGGAGGAGGACAAGAATGAAAGTGGGAGAAAAGGAAGAAAGAGAGACAGAAATAGGTGATTTAAAGTTTGGAAACCATCTAAAAAGAAACATTTGTTTATTTGAATTATTCTTTTTATAAGCAACATCTCTAATTTCCTAAGGTTTGTCAGAATTCAATTAATCTCAGTTTTGTTTAATGTTTAATAAAATCTAAGTGTTCAGATACCTAATGCTTAGATAACTGAAAATTTTATTGGCTAGAGCAAAAATGGTTTAAAAATAAATAATTGAGGGAGATCACAGATTTTTTTTTTTTTCCCCAGGTAAAGACCGGATGTGTTTCTGAATTTATATGCTCCTTGACACTCCTTCTCATTCAGGTCCCTCTGATTTTATCCCGGTGTATTTCCAATCAGCCTTACATTCATTTATGTAAAAGCAAGAATAAGTGGGTAAGTTTAAGTTAACATACAATAATAACTGTAAACTTCTAAACAATTCTGAAAAGGTGTAACTACACTCGTACATATATATACAAGCATGCACATGCATATCCCAGTTGGCAATGAGATTTTTTTCTTTTGCTGAATTCTTAGATGTATGAAAGAATATCAGATTTTGGTTATAATGCATATTCAAGAAAATGAGAAAACACGACAACTCATTGGATTGTTAGAAAATGAGAAGCAAGGCACATAGTAGCAAATTGAAGCGCCCTTTTTTCCTAGATTAGTGCCTGATTATTTGCTTATCAAAAAAAAAAAAAAAAAAAGGAAGAGAGAAGTTAAACAATGCAAATGAAATGATGAATGTCAGCAGCCCTTTACTCTGGAAAAAGGAAAAACAACAAAGTCCATCTGTCAAGCAAAAGACAGTTAGGAGGAAAAAGTGTGACTTTGGGAGATTCAGCCAGTTTTTACATCTTCCAAAGAAGATGTAAAATTCACAAAAGAGAACAACTCTGACCATACCTCCAACAGAACTAAGGGTAGATGAAGCAGCCCAGCTCTTTGCATCATTTTCTTTGTTATTTCATCTGCAGAAAGAAAGACTTAGCAGGACAAAAATAAAGTATTCCAGGTCTAACCTCTTCCTCTTAGTCACACATAATGTTATCATTGCTATGATGAATTAGGACTGAATCCTGGATGAGGATATTATATATATGTATGTCGTACATATGTGTGTATATATATATATATGTATATATGTATATATATGTATATATATGTATACAACTTTGATTAGGCAGCTAAATTGTACTTCCAATGTCAAAAGAAGATAAAAAATTCACAGAAAATAATCAGTGTCCTGAATAATTAGGATGTACAGGTGAAATCTTGTACAGTGCTGAATTTTGTCACCTGAATCTGGAGTCGTAAGATTGTTGTCTACTTTGCCACCAAGCCCGTGCTAATTTGATTCAAGTCAATGTTTGATATCAGCTTTCCAGGGATAACCACCAAATATGTTAATTTTGTTCTAATTTGGTAAGCATATTTCACTTTTCCTTCAAAATAAAATCTATCCTCTAAAAGATTACTATAAAAAATTATAAAGTAAATGTTATTAAACACAGACATACTAATTTAAAGATATTAATTTAAGCTCTTGGTCTGACCCTTTCTTCTGGAAAGGCCACAGGAAGAATATCATACTCCCTGCCATTCAGACTTCTTCAGATATCACCTCAAGACATGTTTTGATTTATTACATTTTAAGAGAGATACATATACCTTCTTTTCATTTAAAATGGTTTTCTCAGGAGATGTTTATGTTTCTATACACAGGAAAGGAATAGTACAGTCTAGCTTCTTGACTTGGGGAAGACACACTGTACACACCAGCTATCTTGAATTTTGCTTTATAAACGTAGACTAAGACAATTGTTTAGTTTGGAAAAGGCCCAGATTTTTAGGACACCTGACCTCTGCCACTCTACTCTGGAGCAGCACACAGGAAAAATGGGTAAGTCTTGGTAGAACAGTCCAAGGACGTGACAGTAATGGTAAGAAAAATGTAGTAGACACTCAGACAGTATGTTACAAGCTTAAGTTTGTCTTTCACAAAGAAATAAAAAAAAATGGCACATTTACTGCTGCACAAGAAGTTATAAATACTAGCAGGGTTGCATGCAGCTGTGCTTCATTACTGTGCAACTGAGATAATAAAATGGAACTGAATTTATGAGCTTTTTTGAGATCAGTAAGCAAAGACTTAATAATAAAATAGAAATAAGGAAAAGTGCTGCTATCAGGACAACTTTTAACAAAAAAATGTCTCTGAGCGATATGACATATTTATTTGAGTAATTTTTGGTTACTATACTGTACACTTCCCTGCTTGAATAAATATGAACAACATAAGGCAGAATTTAACATCTCTTATTATCATGTTGTGATAACTTTGTAAGGATCCTAGAACTGAACTTGCCTGGCATCAGATAAGATTAACCCTGGACCATACCACCGCCAGACAATTCACAAGCAATTTTATTTAGTGGCCAATCCATGCCCTTAGCAAAGCAGTATGTGCATACTGCTGGGTTATCTATTGCTTCACTTCAATATATGTGCATTACTTAACCCATGGAACAGTTTGAATTATGTACCCTGTATCACAGCCCTCACATCTTAGTCCTGCAGAACCCGGCTAGCTTAAGTAGTGGATATTTACTTGTTCTGTTCTTTAGAATCATTAGAATCACTGTTGAGTGCAGGCCATATCCTGTGACATTTCTTTGACTTCCTCATTGAAGGAGGAGAAGAGAAGGAGAAGGAGAAGGAGAAGGAGAAGGAGAAGGAGAAGGAGAAGGAGAAGGAGAGACTGGATAATTCCAGTTCAGTTTTTCTTTGCCTCTCAGCCTGACCTGATCAGGAAGGTAGGCTTATTGGTTTGTTAGTTTTCTTCTTTTCAAACAAAAATTCTAATTAATTTTGGTGTCCACTGAAGCACAATCTAAGCCTGTGCTACAAATCAAAATCCTGTGCAAAACTCAGCTAATAAATGGTTTCTTGATTTCAAAACAAAATCATTCCTTTTGTCATTTAGTTATATAAAATTTTAGAAAGTCAAACTTCTGGCGGTCAAAGAGACATTGTCATATTCTGAGCACTCTTTTTGCCAGACTGTAAGCAGAAGTGTACTGAAAAAACAGAAATCAGCCATCAAATGTCAAGGAAAAAAAAATATCCAGGCTTGCTGCAACCCCAGGTTTTTGAGTTGTGTCAGTCACATGCACAGCTATAATCAGTGCCTGCCTATACTGTCTCAATCTTCCATCAGATGCTTTATGAATGCTGTCCTACCTACTAAGGGGCTTACATTAGTTGCTTCACTTTGTACATGGTTATTTCACATCTACATAAACAGAGAAAGATGGCTTGACTAAAGTAACCTCTATCTTTGTATCTCTCCTTTACCTCATTACATTTACATTAGACTTCCTACTGCCATGCTTATAAACATCCACCTTAGTTTGCAAGGTGACAAGCTAAATAGGAGTTTAATTTTTAAACAGCTTTTCTTAATTCATTTGATTTTGATTTTGTGAGCTTGCAGTGATATTAAAACACATAGGTTATCCTAAGATTTGTAAGTATGCAATAGAAGGATTAAAAAGGATTGATTTCTGCAGGATGTGAATACATGAAGTTAAAGTTTGCTGTTCACAAAAGATTTAGGCTCTGATGAATGATCATGATTGTAATCTTGCTACAGTTCATCTACAAGCCATGTCAAGATAAAGAACAAATCAGAGACAACACCCATAATCCTCCAGGAGTTTGCCATCAAACTGACTACATATTCTTTAATAGGATTTTTGCCACTTTCAGATCTGACATATTATTGACCTGTAGAACTCATTCACTTGTTAACACCTGCAAAGTGACAAATTTCTAATAATTAAAATGATTTATTTTTATTAATCCAATGAGATTAAGTGAATACTTCAGGATATTTCTAAAAATGTTTCAGAAGACATATGATGAGGGTAACATTCTCATGGACATGGGGTAAGAAAAAAAAAAAAACATTCTTCAGACTTCCTGCCTAAACAAATCACTACCTGAGATCAGGTGAAATATATATATCACTCAATTGAGAGATGTGTGATTCAAGAGAAAAAGTAGCATACTTTGAGCCCTGTATTTTTTATGTGTTTCCCAAGTGCCTCCAGACTGGATTATGGTGAGAGATTTATGCTAGAAAAGAATGCATTATCTGTTAAAAAAATCTATCTGGCAAAGCAGTTGTTGAAGAGTGATCCTTTCTGATGAAGCTACAAAATTGACTCCTAAGCCCCATAGCAGGGACATACACTGAAGTGTGATAGGAGGGTTGCATAAAATGCATAACAGTAATTGCTATGTATCCAAGAATGTCTCTTAAAAAGTACTTTGAGGTCATTTTCTTGCAGCATTATGAAGACGGCAGCAGAGAGGCTGAAATCACAAAACTATTCTCAAGCTTTTTCAGCTCTATGAAGTACAGCAACTAAGTTGTATATTCCCTAATCTTTGGAAAAGTTAGGAAATATAAACCTTAATAGTTTGACATTTAGTACAAAAAATATATACGATGTGCTTTTATAAGTACTGTCTGCTCCCAAAGTCATGAATTTAAAAGCTATAATACTAAGTTCAGTCCATGAATAGCTATGGTTTAAGACTAAGCCCGGGATATGATGATTCTGAGTCATCTGTAAGACTAAATTATTAAGGACTTGCTTTGTGCTCTGGGCAAAGATATAAGAACTGAATAAAACATTTGTGCTTCCACACTAAAAAGAATTGCAAGGCTCATGTTCTGTAGAAAGGTCTATTTGCCAGTAGAAAAACAGGAAGAAAGAGAAGTGTGGGTGACAGCAATAAATAAGACTGAGGACTTTTTTAATAATTCTACAGGTGAGGGAGGGGTGATTTTTCTGCCAAGTCTTGCTATCAGAAATTGTTGCTCCTGCAAGGATTATGCTCCCAACACAAAAACTCAGAATAAATCCCATTGCATAAGAAGGATCATAATAGGAGGCTGTACAGGACAGCGTCTCCCCATGTAGCATCTGATCCCTTTAATCTTAATGTTGGTGGCCATCTTCAGCAGGTTACAAAGTATGATGCAATCCACACTTTTCTTCCCCCAGATTTTGCATGTTCTGTGGGGGTTTTTCTTGATCTATATAAAGACAACTGAACAGTAGCAAATACATGCTTTGGTGTCAAAAGAGTTTAAACACATGTAAGTCTTTTAAGGAAAAAAATTCTCTCAATGGTAACCATGCCCTGAAACTGAAAAGAATCCCTGCCATATTACTGAAAACAAATACATTAGGGGAGGAACTGGCTGTCAGAAATGGAAGCCAAATTTATTTACATTTTTTCTCCAATCTAATTACTGTCTTCAAACACATTCTGAAAACCTGAGACCATACATCCTTAAGCACCTTATGTGCAAATGCACAAGTCTGTAGAACTCTTAAGTCTGTTTTATTTCCATATGTCATTCCTTAATACAAAAAAATAATATATTGCACTAATAATTTAGATAATTTACCACTTTTGAAATCCATCATAATAAGGAACGGACACAACATGAAATAATTAATTACTGTATATTACTAGAAATTTGTAGTAAGCATAGAGCTATGGCTGAGATACACTTTTGATAGGTAAACTGTGTAGAATCTGAACCCAAAGGAACATGTAATATATGTTCAATACATGAAGAAAAAACCTTACTCCTGCTCAAATGGTTATGATTTTTACCATTGACTTCTGAGAATTATAGAGATAGAAAATTGAAATTGTCTCATGTCTGATCTGAAAGAAGAGATCAATTAGCAGTCAGCCTTCATAAGAGCCATGCGGTAGGAAAATATTGCCAGGTCAGCCAAAAAGCGAGGAAGTCTAGTGGAAATATGAGTGGAAATAGTTTAGCAAACCACTAGTGTTTCCATGGAACAATCCATGGAAATTCATCTAGTTTACCGACAGGTTTGGCATTTCTATCTCCAAAGATCATTAAGGGAAAGTCTAGTGTCATGAGGAAATTATGAATCTATGAAAATGTGTTGACCTTTGGAGTTTTTGAAAACATGGGGGAAGAGCAGGAATAATACAATCGGAATCTCTGTGAGTTTGAAAGGACCACATACACTTACAAAACCACAGTGTCCTCCTTTGAACGTCCACTGGATTAATGAAACCATAAATGGTCCAAGAGTCTTGGGAGAACTTTGGAAGTAAGCTTAGTTTTATTCATGTTTTTCTGCTACACTTACAGTAGGTGTGACTACTAAATGTGCATATGAGAGATCCACTGAGAAAAGTGAAATATTGCAACACAAAAAATAAAATAGAGGAATCAGAACAACAATAATAATAAACCTACTTAATTTTTATCTTTCTAGTATCTTTTTTTCCTTTTTTATCCCCCCTAAAATCATTACTCTGTAGGCAGGTACCAGCTGTTTCAATACAAGTAGGTTTTGCTATGAAAACATAAAAAAAGATGGCTTCTCAAAAATCAAGACTTGTTCATTAATTTTGCTCACAGAAAAATATTCTAGTTCCTTCAGGAAAGAATATGGATATGACTGCAAAAAAAGATACTTCACCCATAGCTGATCTTCTTCCTTCTTTTAAATCTCAGTTCAAGGGGCAAGAACAGTGAGGGACAGCCATCACCAAGATGCCATCACCTGTTCCTCTGACTAAATTCCCACAGTCTTTCTAGTCTAAACCAAATCAACTCACACACCAGAGTTTAATCCAGTCAAGTAGCTCACCTCATAATAAATTTAGTGATTAGCTGGTGGATTAGATTCATATATAGAATTGTATTAAAAGCTTTTGCTAAAATCCAGGTAAAATATGTCCATAGCTTTTTCTCTGAGAAGCCTTTCAGATAACTCTAACAGTTCTTTTAGATATGTTAAGCATGACCACATTGTGTGAGCTCAAGCTGATTTATGTTTAATGAGGGCAAATATCTCATATGGAGCCCTCTGTGTTGCCTTCCTCATGACTTCTTTTCTCTCTCTCCTTTTTTTCTTTTGATGGCTTACATAAAAGTTATGTAAGATTTCAAATAATTAAAACATACAGAAACCAATAAAAATATTGTAGGAAAGGGTGACTTATGACTCAGAAAGATCACAGCTTATCAACGTTAGCAAATATTATCACATTTATTCTCTGGTATTGTAGGGTAACACTGTACACGTATTATCAATCCATTTTATTCGCACACTCCATTGAAAGGTGCATTTACAGTGCTGTCTGCACAGGTGGAATGAAACACATAGCTAGATGTTCTGCCTAGGCCCTCAACTGGATTAAATTAACACAGATGTTTCAGATTCCAAGCAGCTGACAACTTTGGCCTGTGCTCTACTCATTAATAAAGCTATTGAAATTAAATTATGAGATACATGAAGTAACTGTACATTTTGAGTTTTGTTCTAGTTTTTATAGTAGTCAGCCTTAGCTTCTATGTTGCAAAGAAAACCAGCAAGTCATTATTAATCTTTAAAATTTTCAGATCTTCAACCTTTTTGGTTTTTCTGTATATTGCTTCTTTGAAATGTACACAGAGAAATTCAGAAGGTGAGTAGGGATAATCTCCAAATCTAATGACAAACTTTTACAGCTTGTGGCTGTTTGGCAGAGATGCTGCCTCTGACTCTACTGTCACATATCCATGCATTACTCATAGCTACGGCAAGATACATATCTATTTTACAAGCCAGATGCTGTTTTTCTCTCTCATGCACCCATAGTTCATTGATGGAACAAGCACAGAAAGGTTTGGCCCTAATTCTTACCTTTCTTTAGAATACAAAAGATCAAATCATTTTAACATCTGTAAAACTGCTTGATTCATATCCATCACTCATCAGTATGACCTAGTTTAGAACTGAAATCACTCATTATTAAGAGACTATGCCTTTTACAACTCTTTCCAATTTCTTCTGCCATCTCATCTGGTTCCCTTTTCTTAACAAGTTATCTCTGCCTAACTAACTCCTTTACTATATTCAATTTCAGGCAATAACGATTATTCCCTTATGCTAGTTCTATTGTTCTGGAAATATTCCAGTTTTAGTAATTGCATTCTGTTGACATAAAATCCCTTCTGCAGCTTCAGTTGGATACCATATTCTCCTTTACTTCCTGTTCTAAAGTGCCATGTCTTGTTGCTGTGCAGTTCTAAACAGCTGCTCTGTTCTGCTCCACTGCCTTCTGCATTTAAGCGATTTGTGCAGTCACACGTTCATGTGCACGTACACAGACACACTGATTTGGAAAAGGAAATAAAGAATGCTTTAGCTGCAATTGCAATGCAGGTTGCTGTATAAATAAAGGATTGTAGTTACTTGACACTGCCTCATTTCTGTCCCTATGAAACTTTATCTAATGTATTTTGAATATTTTCCTGCATTCTTTGAATAAGTTATCCTAGCAACAGTTATTTTCTTTTACATGCTTCTCAAATCCACATATAGATACCTTAGTTTTTTTCTTTACCTGACATCCCTTTTACAGTTTTTAAACTCTATTGTTTTTTCACTAAACATGTTGTCTTTTTCACTCTGTAAGGTAATTTTTTAATTAAATCCTAGGTAGGTTTTGTTTAGTTTGGTTTTTTCCAATCAATTCCTTTACCATGCTGTGCCTTTTGAAGTTCCTCTCTGCTGATGTCATCACACAGATCTCTCTGTATATCTTTTACTACCCTTACAGAACTCTATAGTGCTGATTTAGAGTGACTTATCTTGCTTCAGTGTTGCTTGCTTTTCCCTATTAACCCTGATATGCATATAATTTCTGTCTGTGCAGAACTTAATTCACCTTCATACATTTCTGGGTGACATCTAACGTATCTGATTGCCAAGAGCCTTCCTACATGCACTGATTTTCTTCAATTTTACATTCAGGTTGTAGATTTAGTTTTGTTTCACTCTAGTTTGCATTTTTATTTCACATCTAACTTTGGGGTTTCCTATGATTAAAACAGAAAAATAAGAAGTGTTCTCATAATTTGATGTTCACACACCCTCCTCCATCTGATGCAGTCTGAATATCCACCTTCCTCAGCTGTTTCAGAGAAACAGGCATTGGAATATTTTCATCAGTGGAACATATAGAACAAATATTTTCTTTAGTACCTGTGTTTTCCATTAACCCTTATCTCACTAAATTCTGCCAGATGTCTTTCATTATTGAGGTCACAAAGTTAAATGGCACAAAGTTTTGTAATGTTTGTGTGATTCTTGTAAACACTCATTACTTGAAGATCACTGATGGTTATACTGAAGTAGGAGAAGTTTATGGAATATCTGCTTTTGAAATATGGGATTCAAAACGCAGAGGCAACTGATTGATGATCAGAAGCTGATTTATTGAGCCCAGCATGGCATTTATATAGGACCTCTTAACACTGCAGTCATCCAATGACCTTAAACATCGCCTTATAAGGTAACACGCTATTCTTCTTGCTGAGCCAATAACATCACAGATCACCAGACATGGACATCCCTACCCTTCCTTTACCTGAATTACTGTTTGCTTAACTCTGCACTGGTCATCTGCTAACATATCCTGCTCCTTTTGTCCTGTTTGTTTCATCTTACATCCTGTTTCCAGAACCTGCATCCACATTTCACTGTAAATTTTAATCCGTTATCCTAATGCTTAAATTTGAGACTAAAATTTCAAATGAGAGAAAAAAAGAAGAAGCAAATAAGAAAAAAGGTAAAAGTAGAACTCATCAATCTGTTTGAGAAGGACTTTAGTATTTTAGAAAAGACCTAGTTAATGAATTACTTGCAATCAGATCCTTGTTTTGCCTGCTGTGATAAATATTTATATTTCTACAAAATTCACATGAATAATTTCCAGTTTGTTAAGTGATTCAAGGAAACACTCTAATATGACTAATTCTAAGTTATGATATTTGTAGTTGCTTAAAGATTATAATATTTTTTGTACTGCCTCAATAGAGTAAACAGTAAAACAGTGAACAACAAATAATTAGCATTTTCATTCATGCACACATATTTTCTCATTCAGATGATTAACAGTCATTCCCAAAACATTTGCTTAACACATCTGCCTAACTTGAAGAAGACGCTTTAAGTTTTCTATCTTCTTTTTAGATTAGACATGTGTGTTTAGTCAATACAATAGCAAGTACAGAACCTTACAAGGCAGCACATAGTGAAAGGAAAAAGTTCTGAGCCAATAAACATCAAGCATTTTTACACTGAATGCAGATAATTAGAAAAAATATTTTAAAAGTGTCAACAAACTTTTTTGGCTGCATTGAGAAAGGTGTAAAAAAAAGAAAAAGGCAAAATATTATGATTATACTAAGTGACCAGATGGTGGTCTGTCTGGTTCCCCTTCTTCCAAGAGGAAGTAGCAGAAAGACAAAAAAAGCAGAGAAGTGCAACAAATCTGACTAAAGCAAAAAGAAGTTTTAATAGGTAACTTAACAGACTATAGCATTTGGACTGCATTCAAGCCTCCAGACAGCTGCATTTTAGAGAAGTGATGCTGTTCCTACATAAAACGCATAAGCTGAAAGATGGTAGACTAGGTGTGTTCTACAATGTCCATTATTAAACAAAACTATTGGGTTCCATACTCACTGCTCTTCGGTTTATCCACAGCAAGCAAGTTAGGAACTGATTGCTCTTTTAAAAGCAAGGATGGACTTTGTTTGGCATGAAGGAAGGGGTGATTATTTGGATAATTTCTTAAGTGAACTCACCCATATATAACACCGGGTAGCACAGACATCAGGTTATCCTTCCTTCACAGTTTGGAAATTGAATTTTGGACCTAACTTCTGCTGTATCACTATACTTCCAATCTGGCACTCTGCTGAGATTTCTAATCATGTCCATTTTTGCCAAGTAACACTAGGTTTTTGATAGGCTAAGAAAAGTACCCTAGGAGTTAGACCACAGTGACTTGTAAAAGACATCTACCTACTTTTCTTCGCAGGCTTTTCACTTCTAATAAAGACAGTGGCATGGTGATATTATCACACTGCAGATATCCCCAGCTGCAGCATCAATCCAGTTAGGGTTCTGCACTTAGCTAATGTATATACAGCTATGTATTTTTTGTTAATTACTTTCCTCAGAGATATCTAATTTTCAAAATGTGCTTTTAGCTCATTAGAGATCCAATCAGCATTCAAATCAAGTATTGACTCAGCAGATTTTTAGGTAACTGCAATAATTATTTTAATCTTTCAGAAACAAGAAGCTACTCACAGTTTGGAGAGGGGGTGATAGTGTTACTGTATATCAAGGGAACTATGCTCTGTTTCAAACATTGTCTAGCAATGCCAGATGAGACTGTGAAACAAAACGCCTTCAGCAGTCTATACTTTTGAATGCAGAAGAATGCTAGATGAAATGTTAATTATTTTTATCTCAAAAATAATTTTTAAAAGGGATTTCTTTTTAGCCTCAAGATAAAAAGCAGACCTTGTTTCATATTCAGCTGAGGACAGTATAATTTTTTTCCATGCACCACTTCTTATGCAAAAAAAAAAAAAAAATTACATAAAAAATCAAGAGATAAATGATGTAAAGAAAATTAAACGTGGGAAAATTTGAATAAAAAATAAATACAGTATATTCTTATATTCTTCATTTTAAAGATTTTTTTTTCTATGGACACAGATGCAGGGTGACATTGCAAGTGCAATGGACTGAATAGAATGAGTAGAACTTTGAGTTTGGAAGGGTAGCATATGGAAGCTTCTGTCTTAAGACCCCCCCCCGAAAAAAAAAAAAATATAGTATTTTCTCCAACTCTACTTTCTTGTACATGAAATGTTTTCAGAAGTACAGCAAAATCGCAAAGACTGAGGTTTGCCTACTGTTAATGAAATGTTCAATGAGAATTCACTCAGCTGAAAAGCAGTATCATTGAATAAAACCATTTTAAAAGAAATAGTTCAAAAACCTAAAACCCCCTTCTATACGTTTCAGTTATACATAAGTGATATAGTATCATCTTCCTAGCTGGCTGTCATTCTATTCTCTTTTTTTGACAAAAAATGAGAGATGTTTGTTGTGCTTCTTTTTGATGATGTTCAGCTGTCCATCATCATATTCCAGCAGGAGAGGTTAAGGACACAGAAGAGAATCTTAGCATAGTAGACATCTTTGCCTGATCCTTGCTAGTTCATTGCAGAGCAGCAGGAACAAAGCTGGTGACCCTCTGCCAAGAAAAGCAAATAGTCTTCCTTCCCAACTGTGATCTTGCAATGCAGAAAAACTGGAAAAAAAAAAAAAAAAAAGAAGAAGGTGCTTTGGTCTCTCAGCAACTGGACATGGCAGAGCTTTGCATTTTGTGAGATGGTCGACTTTACCACAGTTCAGACACAAGAAAATAATACAGATCTAGCAACCTTTTTATGCTAGAACTCAAATGTAATTCTTGGTCTAACCAATAAAAATAATAAAAACAAACTTTCTCATATTTTTGAGGAAAGGAAGGTTATTTTGCATAGCTATACAGATAGTTCTTAGATATAAGGAGCTAACAAATTATGTAGTCAAATCATTATTTGGTTCTGCTGTAGCAGGCTCTATATAGAATGATAGAACAGTTTGGGTTAGAAGGGACCTTTAAAGGTCATCTTGTTCAAACCCCATTGTGAGCAGCAGGGACATCTTCAACTAGGTCAAGTTTGCTCAGTCCCATCCAACCTGACCATAAAATTTTCCAGGGATGGGAAAGGTCCACCACCTTTTTGGACAACCTGTTTCACTGTTTCACCATTGTGTTGTAAAAAAATTCTTTTGTTATGTCTAGTTCTGACTCTAGCCTCTTTTACTTTAAACCCGCTCTACCTTTGTCCAATTTACTACAGGTCCTGCTGAAAGAAGGATGGATGTGCCCGTCTCTCTCTTAAGCCCTTGAAGTACTGAAGGGCTGCAGTATTGTCTTTCAAAAGCCTTCTGTTTCTCAGTCTGAATGACCTCAACTCTTTCAGTTGCTCTATCACTTTGATCTTTTCTATGGCCCTCTCTGGAGCATCTCCAATAGTTCTGTGTCTTTCTTATGCTGAGGGCTCCAGAGCAAAATACAGTACTCCAGGTGGGCTCCTTGCACCAAAAGTGTATGTGTATCATAAAAACCATGTTTGAACTCATAGTGTCTTCTGAGCAAAGGAGGACTTTGTTCATCAATGAAATGGTATGTCACCATTGTCCATTTATTTACTTTATTTTTAGTTTCCTTATGGAAAGTGACATCTGTTTGAGACTAAGACTCAATGTAGAAGTCTACAATAAAGCATGGATACAAGTAGAGGGAGGACTCATGACTGCAGAAGAAAGAGCACTGACACAATTGTTTTGTATGTACTGACTCTATTGTGCTACAGTTTGAATGCATGGTACAAAGTAGTACTTCTGATACAATAAGGCATTTTAATTTCCTGACTAACAAGTAATAGTGAAATAAGCTTCCTGTAAAATAATACAGAATTTTGAGGAATTGAAAGTAGTAATTTTTTCTTGTATTATCCAATGACAACCACTTATATTAAGATTCCACTGAAGTTTTTAAACTGCAATTTCCATTAACTGAAACCTTTAGAAATATGATATAAGGACAGAGCTTAGAGTTTGTTTCTTTATTTTCCTTATTGAAAAAAAAACTGGTTTAGCTAAATTGGTATGACAGTTCTCAGGCATATGTATATTTCTCTTTTTAGGCAAGTTTAACATATTCTTTTTCATGTAAATAAATAGTGGCATAAACTTACTCTTTTAAGTTCTCATTCACCATCAGCTGCTTATGCTGATTGAAAGAAAGGACAAGTAAACAAGTCCTTTAAAAACTGCTTTATGCATGCATTGGAGAAGTATTAGCTAGTGCTGCAAACTACTATGCGATTTGGTTGCTAATATGGTCGACAAAGCTTTCCTTGTAGAAACAATCCAATGCCAGATACTTGACTTGACATCCTGCTAAGAGATTTTAAGAGGACTTTGCAAAATAGAAATTAATTTAGAATATCAGAAAGTAGTATAGAGGCTACTATACAGGCAGACACAAAGCATTCTTGAAGCTAGTATTTTATTCATTTAAATAGTTTTAAATGCAAGGTTTGTACAGAGGATTCAAAGCCCAGCAATTGCATTAGGCATTTCAACCCTATAATGGTGCATAGTAATCATCATAAATATTTTAACTTTTTGCCAAGTGAGTTGCTTCATTCTGGGTCCATTTGTCAATTTGAGTGCTAAATAAGACATTGTATATTAAAAAAAAAAAGGGAAAGCCTTGAGCTGAAATGTTGATTAGAGCTCAGATTAAAAAATTCTATCAATCTCTTCACTAAGGTATGTCCACAGAGGGTGAAGAACTTCTGCTTGTGGCCAGCTCTGGTACCTTTTCTGACACTGTCTTCCATGTTAGTGGAAAGTGCATTTATCCCATCTCTCAATTCAGTGTTCTATTGCTGCTTTATGAACTGCACAAAGCTATTTTAGATTTCTTTCTTCTCACCTCTTCCTGAGGAACTGTATTTTACCTAATAGGAGGGCTGAATGCTCCAGAAAATCTCATCATGGTAGTGTTATAAAAGACTGATGACCTGAAATACTAGAAATGTCAAAGAAGTGCAAATTAAATTAAATACTGCCTCTTCCTATAGTCCAAAAAACTCCTGAAGATAAATTAGATGAGGTTATTAGTACCATTAAAACAGGGTTTCTCTTCCTAATTAAAGTATCTAGGATGGTATCTAGGATACAGCCAGGAGAGTTTAGGTTCCTTCATTACGTATGGTACACTACTAGATGAGGGGAAGCCTTAATTGACCTGAAGCTTTGTTGTCTCCTATCTTTTCACACATTTAGGCCAGCAACATATCAAGGGAGATCTGGCTAGGTAGGGCTGATGGCTAAAACAGATAAGGTGTGGGCTATTAGTCATCTGCTGGAATATCAGAAGTTTTCAGCCAAGTGTTTGTGTTCTCTTCCAGGGAAATTTTTTAATAAACTGCAGTTACAGTGGGCTGTCCAATATGCTGCAATATCTTGCTCAATATGCTGATTTTAGTATGGGGGTGAAAGGGAGAGATAATGAATGCAACCAATTTACATTTCCTTTTGTGTCAGTCACAATAGATTTTTTCATGTGAGTGAAGTTATGGCATTTTTCCACTTAGTGGTGTCTTGTTCACCGAAATCCCCCTTTACTCCAAGATATTCTGAGCTGTTAAAGAGACACATCATTGCTTCTTTACTTAGAAGAGGGTTGTTCAGTTACAGGAAGCCTCAGACTAACAGGAATTTCTGCTAGGACTGGGAGACCTTAGCAAAACAGCCTCTGCTGAGTCTTTTCACAAGCTGATTTCAAGTGGTAGTGTGTGGCTCTGATTTAATACAGACAAGGGTGCAAAGCAAACAAGGTGTATCACTTAAGTTAATAATACCTGAAAGATAGGATTTCCATAGGTTTTTTCTAAGTGCTGTTTTACTGTTTTCAAGATACTGTTCACAGACATTGTGAGGTTAAAATAGTTCACCATTTTATCAGAATTATTGAGGGTGTGACTGGAGACTTAATAGTGTGGTAGTGCTTTCTGTCACAATTTAATGGTATATCGATCTGGGAGTGAACAATCATGACCTTCAACCACTTAAAGTTGTGTTCAAGGGGAAAAGGCTTAAGGAGGTTATTTCTGAAGAACTGACGATGGTGAGCCAGAAGCCATCTGGATACTTGCCTCCTAAACAGCATGGCAACTTGAGAAATGCTTGCCTATGTAATGACATCTGAAAAAAAGAGATCACCAAAGATTCATGACCAGCTACTATTATCACAGGCAATCAATAAAGCCATCATGAGTATCATTAGTAGACAGCATAGTCAAATCTTAAACTGGTTAGGATTGTGTTCAGAGGTGTCTTTGCTCACAATGTAGCAAGTGTGGAGACCAAATTATGGAGTAATTTTTCAGGGACATTACTAAAGATCAAAATTTAGGGAGGGAAGTGACTATGGTTCAGAAAATCACCAAGCTCTTTTAGGGTCTGTGCTATCAATGCACTCTCTTATTCTACGATCAATAGATTTCTTGTTTCTGTCTTTATTTCTCTTCCCCAGCTATTCTCCACAGAAACTGAAAGTAACAGTAGCAAGAATAATCAGATAGATATTCAAAAGTTCAGAAACATCTTAAAAAATCTTGAAATCCTGCCATGGAAATACTGGCCTTCCCTTTAAATGTTCCATCATTACATAAAAAAATTAGGAATGTGGATCTTGATGTAATGGCAAAAATACACTTAAAAATCAGATCACCTACATACTGTAACAGACAGATGGATAGATAGGTAACTAGATGGGTAGGTATGTAACGGGATATATATATATATAGCTAGATAGATAGATGGATAGATTAGGTGAAGAAAAGCATATATCCAGGTGTTGTGGTTTGACACCAGCCCAACACCAGGCATCCACTCACTTGTTCACCATCTCTCGCTCACCATCCCCTGCCACAGCTGAGCAGGGAAGACAGGAAACAGAAGTTAATGAAGGCTTCATGAGTTAAGGACGGGGAGAAACACTTCAAGGGCAAAACAAGCTCAACTCAGGTTGCAAAGTAAAATTTACTACTAACGAAATCAGAGAAGGATAATGAGAAGTAAAATAGACCCTTAAAGTACCTTTTTCTCCCCAGTTCCTTCCTTCTTCTTACTGGCAACACAGGGAGACAGGGCATAGGGGTTTTGTTCAAAACTGCTGTGACATGGGCCTCTCTTTCCATGGGGTGCAGCTCTCCAAGAAGAGGCTGCTCCAGCCTGGAAGCAGGGCCCTCCCTCTCTTCTGGGTCTCCCACTGGATCACAGCCTCCTCGAGGCATCCACCCACTCCAGCCTGAACACCTCCCCCCCAGGCTGTGGGTGGATCCCTCATGGATTCCCATGGGCTGTGCGTGGATCTCTGCAACTCCGTGGATCCCTGAGGGACACAGCTGCTTCCCCATGGTCTCATTACACCAAGATTCCTCACTTCAGAGGAATCTTGGCTCTGGTGCCTGGAGCACCTCCTTCCCTCCTTCTCCACTGGTTGGTGTCACCATGTTTTTTCCCTCACATGTTCTCTTCTCTGACTAGGAGCAAAAACCCTGTGATTTTGTTTTGATTTTCTTCTTAGATGTGTCATGACAGAGACATTACCACCCTCTCTCATTGGCCCAGTTTTGGCCAGCAGCATGTCCGTCTTCAGAGCCATCAGCCATTGGCTCTGCTGGACATGGTGGAAGCTTCCAGGAGCTTTTCACAGGAGCCACTTTTGTGGCTGCCCTGCTGCCAAAAGCCAGGGCATGCCAAACCAATACACCAGGAAAGAACTCTGACTGTAGTTTTGCAATGGTGAATTCTGAATTTTGGGCACTATGAGTTTGAAACCTGCCTTTTTTGTTGTCTGATAGTTTCTTATATCTTTGATTGAAAAGAGTTTCTGCCAAAGGAGAACACTCCTCTGCTTCTCTGTAAAGCTTTGTAAATGCCTCATGTAATTTGTTTCATTGCCTAATATTGCAGCATCAAGCATGCTGAGTGACACACCTACTGGAAAAGCACTCTTCTGTCTGTTTTGACAGAGGCACATGCTAGTATGCATTTCAAGCCTGTCAAAAAAAGCTGAATATCTAATTATTGATATACTTAAACTCTACAATCCTAAATCCTAGTTCTAATACAGTTGATGTGACTTTTAGCGTAAGTTTTGCCGTAAGTGAAAATTATCTTGAGTGAGCAAGGAGCTGTAATAGCCTTTAAAATACCTGTATATACTTTATTGACTAAAATTCACAGAAGACAAGGTAGTGCACTAAACCATATTGAATATGCATTACATGGCAGCAGGGTGGGGGGGAATAATTTGTCTGAAATCGAGTAAATAGCCAATAAAAACTCACCTTGTCTCTATATTGTCCTAGGAGAGGCAATCACATTTACATTTATTAGAAGTAATGATGTAGTGTCCTGCAGATAATTAACACAATAAAATGCTGTTAATTTCACAGTGTCATTAAAAAATTTGCCAGTTAAAATTAGAAAGTGATTAACCCTCTAAGCGAGGCAATGACATTTCCATTCCCAGTCTGTGAATTAAATTTGCAAGATTTTTTTCACTTTGAATGTGAAATACTCCACTGATGTCCTTTACTTTTCCAGCTTCCCACTCTGTCCAGTAAGAAAATTCATGGGCTAAACTGTCTGAATCCATTACTATTTCACACAGTTAAACCAAGGCATACCACAGACGTGGATGTGTTAGTTACTAGAGGATAAAGTCCCTCTAAAAGAAAAAAAGACCTAATAATCCCTGATAAGCAGAAGTTCACCGAGTAATGAACTTCTTGTTGGTGCATGTAAGAGAGAAAGGTTTTTCCATTAATAAGGTGTCTCCAGAAAGATTTTCATTCTGTACAATGACAGCAAATCCTTAGCCTTTTGCCTGGACATTACTTTATCCATTTACTGTATCTACTTCTTCCACAACCTACTTTAATTAATACCTTAAAACAGGAATAAACTCATTAAAAGAATAGATTTATTGCACAGTAATTTAAATACTCTAACTGAAGTGAAATCCTCTTAAAGAATGTTTAATGAAGGGACAGAACCAAAACCAAATGAAAACTCAGATCAGTGATAGGATGGCCAAACACATTAAAACAGCCCTTAATTGAATTAATTTAATGCATAAATTTACAATGCTGCTAAAAATATGGTTGGTTAGGCACACCCCTAAAAAAATTCAAGATACATTAATAAATTAGGAGTATATGAAGACTGTACTTTAATGGAGAAAATGTTTCCAAGGTACATAAGTTTAATTGACAAATCCTGTTAACTAATAATGAGATTTAGGCTCAAACACTGCTAAAATTTAATTAGAAATAAAATCCTAAATAGTATCCTGTAGATTTACCATATGGTCCATATGTTCAGGGTTCTTCTTATTATAAGGAAATACCTCCACTGGAAAGCTTGTTTCAAGAGACAAGGGAAAAAAAAAAAAAGAAAAGATTAATGCAGTACATTCTCCATACCACGCTTGCCTTTCAGTTACACCATTCCTCAAATGACACCCATGTTCAGAGTGCAGTAATCATGCAAAGGCTTTGACAAAGCCATTGATCGCTAGAATTTTGGTAGGTACCAAATCAGTAATACCTCACTGGATCCTGTTCCAGGTGAGGTCTGAGCCGCTGTCAATGTTTGGGGATCAGAAACTCTGCTTGAATTATCTAAATCAGCATGAGGCAGCCTCCTACAGCACACTGATAGCCACCTACACTCAAGCACAGAATCTAGGCCAGACACAGAAGAAGAACAAAACTTCATCTCCATTTTTACTGCAGAGACAGGAGGTGACATGCAAAGTAAAGAATATAATAATATTTTGTTATAATTTTTGTTAACATCTGGATTTGTCTCTTTAAATTTTTTTAAAAGGAAATCACTATTTATTGTAAAACAAAGGTTACTCCAACAAAGGGGAGAGAATGATGAGGAGGACTCCCTGGATATCAGAGGGCTAATTAATTACTTTATTATACTATGCTATATACATGTCATCTAAACTGAATCTGTCAAGCACTCACTCTGCACACACCTGCCCACACTTTGCACTGGATCTCGTGACTGTTCACCGACAATCCCAACACACACACACAGTCAGCCCTGATAGGCCAAGGAAACAAAACATCCTCATTTTGGACAAACGATCTCCATATTGCATTCTACTTTGGCACAACACAGGCACAGCAAGTGATAAGAATTGGTTTTTTCCCTGTCTCTGAGGTTCAGAGAATGTGAATCTCAGAAATCCTTGGGAAGAATTGTGCCTTGCTTTTCTCTGTGAAGAGAAATGTGGCAACAACTATTGATGCCCTTTTTTGATGCAACGATTTAATAAGTACCATTACATAGAAAGTTTATAAGCTTGGATTCTCAAATATGTTTTATGCATGTCAAGTAATTGTCTCTCAATCACTTAAGATATGAAAGAAAAGAGTAGCTGTCTTTCTTCTTTATCTGCCAATACCCACTTCAGGCCTTCTGATGTCCTGTGTGCCAACAAATTCACAAATGGATGCACTAGCAGCTGCAGTAGTTGTAAGAGAACAGAAGACCTGAACCCAGAGAAGAGTTCAGCTTTAGATGGCTCAGAGAAAAATTTAAACAGCACACACAAAGGGGATGAGCGATTAATTTTGGTTTGTCATCAAAAAGATTCTAGTGCCAAAATCCCTTTTTAATGAAGCCTCTCGAATGACTCTGTCCGTTTCTGCAGAGCAAGCAGCCTCTCTATGGAAGTGTCTTCATTGGTTTGCATTCAGGGGACATTCAGACACATTCAGAGAAAGCACTGAGCCACCTGCTACTATCAGGTAGCAATAATCAACAGTCCTCTGCCTCTTTCAGATATACAATATGAGTAGTTCACTTCTTCTGTTTCTATACTAACCCATTTTTCTCTCCTCAAGGAGCCAGAAAATCTGATCTTCTTCTACATAAAGTCCTTCCCAGGTTTCTGATTGTGCCTTGCTCAATATTTATTATTATATATGCTGTTATTGTTATTCACCTAACAATATTTACTTAGACCAGGGACTGTTACTCTCCTGGCCCCCTCTGACAGTAATTTCCTGGGAGAAGAGACATAGTGCCACCTCTGCACTGGCCCAAGACTACCTCTGTAGGGAAAAGAATTCTCCTAGAGCAATTCTTCAGCTCAACCAATTCACTGATTCTCATATAAAAACAGATGTATAGAAAAAAAAATCACTTTATACTTCCCCAAATTTCTTGGGCAGAAAGAAAATCTGGTGTTTTTTTAGCTTATTAAATTATCTGTTTTCATATTGGGAGCTTAAAAAGGAAAATAAATGTTTGGAAGCCACCACATACAAAATAAGAAAAGGGTGGAGAGGAAAGGTAGTAAAGTATCTTCCACACAACTATCAAGTTGACAGATGCTAAAGCAGAGAACTGACAGTACTTGCTTAGGTAAGCTTGAATGAGTATTCAACAGCACTACAAATCTGAGTATTACAGAAATTTTCTTTACAAATATTGTCAACCTCAATCTTTTCAAAAAACCTCTGATGACATGCTTTTCTCCTTTGTGTGCAAATGGTTTTATATTACTGTAGAAATGTTATGGGTAGCACCTGCAATATATAACATTGCAAAATAGTTTGTATTATACTTGTCTTTGCAGATTCATGACTTCCTGGACCATTCATTTTTGGGACCAATAGTTTTTTTGCAGTTTTTACCTCTGCCTGAAAGTAAGTACTTTTTAGAGTTCCTATTTTTTTTTATTTATATGTGTTTGAAAAATAATAATTCACATTCTTATTTAAAATCATGACTGTTTTTTAATATGAAACAAAAATACAGAGTTTAGATCTCTGAAGTTTGAAACCCGACTTTTGCCAAGACTCTGAAACTACATTTTCTACATTTCTACATTTTCTAGCTGTAGCAAGCAAAAATTGTGGTGGACTGAGAGCAGTTAATATCAATAAGAGAAGTGGATGAGCACTTGGATACAGAGTTCTTTTACTGAAGCAGACAAATGGTCAAATCCCTAATGATACACTTCAGCTCTGCATCACTTCAGTCAGCTGTGACTGTCCCAAAATTTGCTGAGGCCATAATTTGACAAATAAGACAAGTTGTCACTACTGCTGAAAGCAGACCAAACACTCTCCTTTCTTGGCTGCTTATACCTGTCTTCCTAGGTAGCAAATCAGATCACTGGTTGAAAAGTAGGGATTTGTTTTCACAAATATCTGTTCAAATTCAAGGCATGAATAAGAAGTTGAGGTGAGCAGGAAGATGGGATTTCTGAGGAGGCAGCATCAGCTTAGCTTGGTCAATGCATCTGAGAAGTTACAACTTGATTTCAGTTGACCACTTATTCACGACATGCAGATTGAAGGAAATGGGTTTGATATTTTAAAATTACTTAAACAGTCTATATCTCATTATTTCAGCTAAGACTATCCTGCACGCAGCTGTAACATTGAATGACATCTTTTAATATTTATTCTTTCACCCATGCAATAGCTTTTTAGTTTCTCTTTCTCACCAAAAATTTTTAGCTTCCTGATTTTAGGAAGTTCAGTGTTCTGAATTTTACAGTGAAGTCTCAGAAATGGCTAAATATAATTAATAATTTGATTGTATATCAGTTTAACCAGCTCTGATCAAGGTTTTAAAAACTGGATACCAGACAGCAAGAATTCAAAACTTTACTGTGGGCACTCAGTAGTTGTTTCCATATTCAGAAGTCCTAGGTCCTAGAGAAATCACTAAGAAAATTGATGGTGCATAACTATTTCTGAATGCAGATTATTTGAAATTTTCATGGATACAGTGTAATGTGTATTGAGATTTCATGAGGTATACTTTCACTCTTCTGGAAAAGGATCTAAAAGCTTAAAAAATTTATCTTTTACAATGAAACTGTAAAGTAGAGAAAGTGGTTTTGATAGAAATGGTTAAAAACTCAAATTTTGGGTGCAATTTATAAAGCATTAGATTTTCAGTCTCACTTCAGCTGATGCATCTCTAGATCTTACCTACATGGTTACGGTTTATTTTGGACTTTAAAGTTTCAGTTTCTTTTTACAGATGATGCTAAAATTAACTAAAAGCTGTGCTAGCACCTCAGACAAAACACCATGGGTTTTCTGGGTAGACTTCTCACCAGGTAACAGGGTGTGCCTGCTATAATTTAGAAATTTCCATTCCCATTGCCAAAATTAAAATAAATATTGGCTATGCAGTCTCAGGAGGAAGTGCACATGAGTTGAAGTGGCATCCCTAGATTTCAAAGTAGCGTGGCCCTAGGGAAAGCTTTGCAAAGATTACAACACTGAATTTCATATGAATTTGAACCTATAGTAAAATCAGTACTCCCAGCATAGGAAATGATTGGCATCTGACTCCAAGGCTTCGGAATGCTGAACACTCACTTTATTAAAACTATATTATATTACATTATACTATACTATAAGTATACTAGAAAGAATACTGAAGAATACTTACTGCTAACTAAAAACTTGTGACTATCTGCAGACTGACAGTCCACATAGCTTGGACCTGGTAGGCTAATTAACATAAACAATCTCCACCAGAATCCAAGTACCAAATTCCTTCAGATAAACAATCTTCCAACACATTCCACATAGGCACAAACACAGGAGCAGCAAATTAAATAAGAATTTTTTTGATCATTCTTTTCTCTGCTTCTCTCACAGCTTTTCTCAGGAGAACCTGAGAAAGCTAAATCTCTCTGTTTGGAGCGCATGTGAATACCACATGAACCTGCTGTAACTCTGGGGCTATCCCACCCTTTCCTTAAAACACAAGTTATGATTATATCTGCATCCTATCGCTTACTCCCCTGCCCCGAGGGCATCTTCTTAACACATCTTGTAAGCTGTATAAAGAGGTAATTCTTCACATCCTGTCAGCCTTTTTCTTAAAGTTGTCCGAGATATTTTCTTGTGCTGTTAATGGCAAAGTTGATGAGGGCTCAGCTACTGGTGTCTCCTCCTCTGTAGATGTGTGATTCTCATGGCAAGAACCATCATGGAAAAAGTACAATTGATATCTACCCTCCTTGTTCCTTGAGACCCTGAAACAAGGGATGGCCTTTGCTCTTCTCCTTTCATTGTCTCTGTTTGCTGTGGGCCACTGCTGAAGCAGAGTCCAATGCTGCCATTCTGTTGCTCTGTTCTGTTGGTATAACGGAATGTGCAGTCACTCAGAACAGATCATTGAAGGATGTGAAACATGGAGTGGCAGGGTCTGTTCGAGGCCCTTTGCCACAAGCCAGTCACCTTCTGTGCAGCATGTCGTCTCCTTGCGGTGCTGTCTTCAGGATAGATAAAAAGGATCTGAGCGTGTGCTTTTCTTTCTCTGGAGTTCTGTGAATGTGGGGACACACTTCGCACAACATCTTGCTCTCTGAATTGTAGAGAGAAGGATTTGATGAGTGGACTGTTGGGTAGATAAGGAATGGGTTGGATGGTTGTATCCATTAGGGTAGTGGTCAATGGCTCAGAATCTGACGGACATCAATGACAAATGGTGTCCCTCAGGGTCCAAATTGTAGCCAATGTTATTTAATATCTTCATCAATGACTGTGACAAAGGGAACAAGTGCACCCTCAGCAAATTTACACTAACCTGAGTGATGCAGTTGATACACCTGAAGGATAGGATGGCATCCAGAGGGACTTGAACAAGCTTGAGAAGTGAGCTGTGGAAATCTCATGAAAGTAATGAGACCAAGGTGCTGCACCTGGGTCAGGGCAACCCCTGGTTGCAACACAAGCTGGGGATGAACAGATCCAGAGAAGCCCTGCCAAGAAGGACTTGGGGGTGGAAAAAAAGCTGGACATGACCCAGCCATGAGCACTTGCAGCCCAGAAAGTCAATTTTATTCTGGGCTACATCCAAAGCAGTTTGGGCAGCAGGGTACGGAGGGGATTCCACCCCTCTGCTCTGGTGAGAGCCCACCTGCAGTGTTGCATCCAGCTCTGGGATCCCAGCACAGGAAGGACATGGAACTGATTGAGTGAGTCCAAAGAAGGCCACAAAAATAGTTAGAGGAATGGAGAACCTCTCATATGAGAAGAGGCTGAGAGAATTGGAATGGGAGGAGAGAAGGCTTTGGGGTGACCTGACTGTCACCCCTTCAGGCTCTGAGAGGAGCATATAAAATAGAGAGAGACTTCATGCAAGAGCACTTTGTGACAGGTCAAAGAGGAATGGTTTCAAACAGAAAGAGGGTATGTTTAGGCTAGATATTAGGAAGAAGTCCTTTACCATGGGGGTGGTTAGTCACTGGAACAGGTTGTCAGGGAAGTTGTGGATGCCCCATCTCTGGATGTGTTCAAGAGCCAGCTGGATGGGGCTCTGAGCAACCTGATCTGGTGGCAGGTATCCATGCCTGTGACAGGGGGATTGGAACCAGATGGTCTTAAAGGTCCCTTCCAACCCAAGCCTTACTGATTCTATGATTCCATGATTCCGCTATACAGAACATAATCAGATTTATAATAACTTAGTCTAACTTTATTCAGATATTAAAATATCTCCACTATTGATAAGGTTGCCACCATTATTATTTGCCATTTGCACACATACTGCTGTAGACATTATGGCATTTTGGGTAAACAGAGAAGGACTCTTTGTTTTGGCAAAAGAGTAGAATCATAGTGCTCCAACTTAGAATATTTTTCTCTTACAGGAAAGCTTGCATAAATATTTTGGGACTATTGCATACCATTGTACTGTGAACACAACCCTTAATCATTTAATTGTCATTTGTTTCCAGATAAGATATTAAACCATTAGATATGTTGTAATTTCTTCACATTCGTTAAATGAACATAGAAAGAACAAATGCTTTTAGACAGGTAGCTCTTAACAATGGTTTGTGAAGATCTCACACATTTCCTGCTTTTGGTAAGAGTTCATTGAAACTTCAAAGTTCATTGAGTTGATCTCATTTCATAATGAGCATGAGAACACTTGGCAAACAGTCATAAAAATGTTGGGGGTAGCTTTCTTAATATATTATAGTCATCACTAATGAAGATATTCATCTATGTTGTGAGCAGCACATTAAATTAGCTAAAAAGGTCCTGGCAGTGCATTCTGATGTGGGTGAACCAATAGAAAAAATACACTTGATAATGTCTTTTATTCCATTACAGGCATTACTGACTCAATTCCTATACTTAAGTCAGTAAATACTATATGTCAGTACCTTTGTTAGTGGTCTCTGAATGCTTTGTTCACTCTTTCATTCCTCTTTTCTTACATTTATTAATAATGGTGTAAAATATAGACTCTAAAATACCATAGCTCTTATTCTGGTGCCATTGGCAATGACATATTTGTGTTAAAATGGTAGAGATTGGTTACTGTGGATCGGCTCTAATCTAATCTAATCTGGACAAAAATTGAGTTAAACAGCCAGAACAAACTCGGGATATTTAAAAATACTTGAAAAAGCACCCTTTATTTTCAGGATTTGGAGATTAATGCTGACTTTCCTAAAGGAGATGTATAAAATTACTGCAAAATATTATTTTCATATCTTAGTAAGTTCCATTCCTCCATAAGCATGATAACTTATTTTATTGTGGCATGAGTTGCTTCTCCATCTGAGAAATTTACAAACAAAATAATCTCAAGGTTTATATATAATTCCACATTTTATCATTCAGTTAATTTGCTTCTAATCTAACTTAGAACAGAGAATGAGTCAGTGATTAGTAGGTATTTGCTATTACCTCATGGATCAGCTGGCATGAATTGCCAGACTGTGATGTTTCTCCCCTATTTACTTTTTTGTCAGCACCAGAAGACACGAACTACTCATGTCTTGTTCTATATTCATACCATGCGCTCCATGCTTTGAATTTCTAAGATCATATTTTAATCAGTCTCACATGGAAATTACACTTGGTTTTAAGAAGAGTTACAAGAAGAGCTAACATTTATAACAATAAATTTCTTGCAGAATATTTAAAACACTGCAGTTTGTTTAAAAATCAGGCTTCTACAAGGGCTAAAATAATTTATCTAAATAGGACATTATGTTTTAGGTCTCACATTGATATTTACAAGTTCAGTACTTCATTTAAATTTAATGTACTTGACTTATTGTTTTTATATCAATATATTGAGCACTTAATTTCTTCAGGAAGAAGAGAGTTTGTTCTAAAGGACTTCTCACTGGAATAAAGAAAATACTGATCATGAATGACATGGATCATAAAATTTTTGGCTGGCTTGTGAAGTCAATTACCTACTTCTATTTCAGCAGCACTTTGACATTTTCTTGGTAAATATTTTATGGTTTCATGCTTCAGTGAGTATATAAGGTGTGAGTGTATAAGGTAGTGGTGGTATTATTTATTATTCTTTTTTTTTCTTTTTTTTTTTTAATTGAAGAAATTTTAAATGGGCTGAAAGAAGAGGTGACTGTTAAGGTACACAGTCCTATGAAACTCTTCACCAAGCACTTAACTTTAGAGATCACTATTTTTCAGGAAATAGAACCACACACAGATCTTTTTTCTGTGCTTTGCTTAATCAGTATTCAATTCTGCTAAATTATTAATTTGATTAAATTCTGTTAATTACCTAATCAGTATTTATTATGTTAATTAGTGTTTGACACAGAGTTATAGACAATGCAGAGACTTTCATTCATATGAAATTTTATCTTAGCCTCCTCAATGTATTATAAGATCTAAAAATATAGAACTGTAAACTATTAAATAACAATCTTAAAATAAAATAAAACTGGAATGTATGGGAAGTAAGCCACATAAATTAAAGCACCAACATCTGAATATAACATGTGCCACTTACTGCGAATAACAGTGGAGTTGGTATTAGTTTCACAGCCCACAAGGCTGAGGCTACAGCTTGTGGGCAATTGAATGCTACTCCTCCATTTCTTATTTGCTCATCCGTTAATTCTGAATTACTTAACCCCTTGGCAGAACCTTCCCAACCACATAATCATTATTAAAGGCCTGATTTTCCTCAGAAGTCAATATATTTTTTACTCTTACTTCTCTACATGCTTGAGGCCTAAAACAGTAGCAAATTTGAATAATCAGTTACATGTGGGAGTATTTTTATTAAAGAAGAAGATAGAAAGTTTTAAGGTTTAACAACATGCAGATATTGTGGGGGCAATGAACCTTGAGCTAATTATTTCTCTGATGAGGTAAGGGTGTCCACCTCTAAAGGCAAGAAGGTGTGCAACATGATCAGCAGACCAAAACTGAATATGGGAAAATCAAAGCTTAGACTACTGTATGCCTTTCATGCTTATCAAGGAGATGAAAATCATCTTCTTTGGGGAGGAAATTTACAATAACAACCAATATCTCTTGAGCCAATGTAGAGCCACAGGGACGAGCCAAGGAAAACACATATATAAAAATGAAAGTCACTGAAGACCACTCCGCTCTCATAAAAGGAAACACTTTAACATGTGACCAATCACAGTTTGGTAGTCAAGTGACCAAAATCAGTAAAAAAAATTATAATAACAAAAAAGAAAGATAAAAGAAGCATGCTAGACTAGAAAAGTCAATCCAAAAACATGACTGTCACGCAGCATTTTAGATGAGTCAGGCAAAAGAACTTGTCAGCTACAGCTTCAAGAGAAAAAGAAAAAAGTAGGAAGTGAATGGAATATATGAGAATTTCCTTATCCTATGACAAGTCATGGATTTCCATTTTGGCAGCTGGGTCAAGATCTAGAAAAATATTAGTGTATGCTACTGAGCAAAAGGAATTTGTGCATTCCTCTTATCGAAGATGGATGAGGTTGTGAGGTCAGTGCTTTGCCTTCCTGAGTCAAATTTCACACTGTTCAAACTTTTTCAAGATGCACCAGCTTGTGTTGTGACCCATTACCGGCAGTAGGCTCTTCAGTTACCACTGCAGCAGCAGCAAAGGCTAGTGCCTTAAATCAGAAGTGACAAAGAAGAGTTTCATTAATTCCTTTAATGTTCCTTCAACACAAAAATGCATTTCCTTAATATAAATTTCAAAAAATGGATTTGACAAGACAGCATTTGCTGCAAAGCTCAAATTGTCATGAAATTTACATTATAAAGGTTGACAATATGATCATTATATTTAAAACCTCTTGAACAAGATCCTTTCCACACTGATGTCAAACTACTTGAATTCAAGCAGTGTTATGGCCCATCCTGATGTTCTGTAGGGATATTTCCAAAGAAAATCAATCTATTCTGATGTGATTTATTCTCTTGTGGCACCCTCAAAATTCATATTGCAATAGTTAAGCATAGATCTTCTTTTGAATTTACCATGCTTTATGAACACTGCAAAGATTGAAAGGATGTAAATAATGGCCAGAAGACTTTATTTGTATATACATGATAGAGGTGGTGTTAACTCTGCCTTTCCTTCAGACATCAGAATAGGCCTATCTATGTGAACAGGAAAAGTATTTTGTCGGTCTACAATTAGCAGTTGTGCAGAACATACACATGATGATTGAGCATATTTTCACTCAATTTTCATTGAGTGAAAATTTCACTCCTTTTACATTTCCACAGTTTTTCCATTTTTTGCAATTTTGGCATCTGTCTTGTAACACCTGATGATTTTCTTAACATTTCACATCTGAAATAATGAGTTTATGGGAAGCTCCAAATATTATCTATTTTAGAAAAAAAAAGGGTGGGGAGGGGAGGCGGGGGAAGGACATCGGGTATGTGAACCCTCACAGAATGTGGCTGTCTTGGTTCTGGCCAGGAAAGGGTTATTTTTTTAAGTAGCCAGGAGGGGGCATGGCTAGGACACCTAGGTTATTCTGTACCACCTCTTGTCATTGCCAGAGGGCAGGGAGAAGGGGTTCCTTCCGCTGAGAAAATGAAAGGAGCCACTATCTATTGTGTGGTTTTTCTGTGGGAATGAGAAAATTCCTCTTCTTACACCTTTAGTTATTAATATTGTTGCTATTACTGTTCATCTTCATATCTCACTGCTATTTTCAGTAAATTGTTCTAATCCCAACCTGTGATCTTTGTTCTTTGTGGCTCCAGCAGGAACGGGGCAGGAGAGGAAAAGCAGTGTGTGTTTTTTCTGTGGGAGTACTAAATTGGAGACTACAATTCCTAAACCACAACGGTAGCTATTTTCAGTTGCATTAGATAGCATTTTCTGGAGAGTCAAAACACAAATGTAAATAATACCTCTTTTTCCCCCCTTTTTGTATACAAGTAAAACATAAGACATTTCAGGACCTGTCTCAGTATTTTTCCCATCAATTAATGCATAATTGCTTGTTGAACTGGGATTTGCACCCAGTAATAGACATTTGTTATTCTGAGCTGAATAGTTCTTTCTGTAACAAACTATGAACATATCTGTAGGAGACATTAACCCAAATAAGAAGTGAAGACCATAACAAAAGGCAAACAGAACATAACCAATCAGTTGCTTTAAGATAACTATAAAAACAAAGAACAACTGTGTTTCAAAACATTAGAAACTTAGCTAAGATCTTCCATTGAATTCTAGTAGAGAAAACACAGTCCTTAGCAATTCAGATGTCCAAGAAAGATGAGGCATTCCAAAATGAAAATACATATTTAAAGAAATTTAACCCTAAGGAAAGCCAATAAAGCATCTTAAAATACAGAATCTCAGAATCACAGAGTCAATTAATATGGAAAAGACCTCTAAGGTCATCAAGCCCAACCTATGACCAAACACCACCTTCTCAACCAGACCACGGCACTGAGTGCCACACCCAGTCTTTCCACACTTCCAAGGACAGTGACTACAACATCTCCCTGAGCAGCCCATTCCAATGCCCAGTCAGATGAATATGAATACAGATGAATATGATAAAATTATCATAATCTTGTCTAGAATTATTGCAATAATGGTAGTAGGAGGAAAAACCCATCCTAATCAGAATGAAAAAAACTCACGCACCTTTATCTCCATCCACAATTAAATCAAATAATCTGTTAATTGCAAAAATTACCTGTATGCACATACAGTCTATAGCATGTGATAACTTCCAATACAATCAGAAGATATTTGAGTTGAGGAGAGGCTTATACATAAACACTGGAGCATTACAAGACAAGTTATTTCTGAATTTAGTGAACAGCATGTCAGCTGGTGTCATGGGTTGACACTGGTACAATGCCAGTGCTCCCATGAAAATACTTTCTCCCTGGCGTCTGCTGTGAGATGAGACCAGGAATAAGCAAAGCAGGCTTCTACTTAGGGGAAAGAAAAAACTTTATTAACTAAACTACAAAAACTAAACTACAAAAACTGAAAAAAAAAACCACACAAGGAAAATGAAAACTGCACAGAGACATTCCCTCCTCCTCCTCCCCACCAAATTCCTAATACATTTACATTTCCCAAATCGCCAACTCTTGGTCCAGCACCACCCTTTGGATAATTGAATCCTCAGTTCATCAAGAGTAGAAGGAGTCCTTCCTTGTGCCATGGACTTCTTGTCACACATAGCACTGCCCGAAGATCCTTTTGCCATTGTGATCTTCCTTCCATGCCCGGTGCTCTCACCACCAGCATGGGCCAGGGGCTGCTTCGAGGGTGGTCTTTTCAAGGATGCCTCGTCCCGTTCCAAGCAGAGCACAGTCTCACCCTTGGGACCTCTGTCCCCCCCATTTCTTTTACACCCCCTGGGGCCGAGGGGTCTCAACACTGAACTCTCTTGGCTCTGAGCCCTTGCCTCCCCCTGGAATGCAGTCTCTGTATCACAAGGAAATAGTCCATCACTATACAAAAAAGAGTCCAGCAAAAATGCCACTCCATCTTCTCCATTCCTCCAACATCTCTCTCACTTGCCCAGACCCTCATCACTGGCCTATTTCTTCCTTCATCCTCTACTCTTATCTCTGTTCTAGGAAGGGTTAATGTTCTGCAAAGTTTTCATTGTCCAACAAAGGGTTAAAAGCACGGGCTCTGACCTCCCGGAGATCCCACAGCGGCTGCACACCTTCTCGCTGCACAACCCCTGCCCCTTCTTCTCCTTTTGGGCTGTGCTGCCGGCACATGTTATCACGTTTCAAGGTAGCAGTCGCAGGCACAGGCTGTACTCTCTCTCTCTCTCCTGGGGGCGGCTGCCCGATACCTCCTGGTGCTTCCCCCACCCTTCCATGCCGGGGCCTCTTCACCTCCCATCTCTGTCCAAGCCCCGGCCCACCTCACCCGGCCGCGGGCTGCCCCTCCCCGCCCAGCAGCAGCAGCTGGGCTGGGGGAGAGACCCAACTCTTTCCCCACTGAAACCCAAGAGAGCTCCCAGGGGGAGAGCCCTGTTCTTAACCCGGTGTTCTCAGAGGCAGATCCAATGCCCCAGTGGCCAAACCAGGTACCAATATTAAAAGCTGAGCACCTATTAGTGACCACAGCATATCCCAGATATCATATTTCCTGTGAAACCACCATAGCTGGGAAACTTATGATACGAGAAATGCATTTATGATAAATTAATCATTATGAGAACAGTGGTTTAAAAGTCTGCACTATCTTGGACTTATTTTTTAGCCCTTGTTGAGAAGAAGGACAATGTTCTGCTTATGAGATGTGCAATTCCTGAAGTCTGTAATCTAAACTTTTCTATAGCAATTAATTTATTGCCACTGGAAGTAGCATTTATCTGAATCAGGACATTAGAAAATCTGCTATGCACTTACACCTCTTTTTGTTTTTATATTACAGAGTAGTTAGTCTTAATCCAATAATACCATTTTACTCTGATACAGCACTTCTTGCCAGGATTTTGCAAATAAGAACTCTTTTATACCTCATCATGATGTGCCTTGTGATTTGTGCTGCCATCACAAAAAAAAGACCCAGCAAAAAAAGAGGTGGGTTGGTTGCTACAGGATTTTTCAACTACATCAACAATTCCTTGTTTTCCAAAGAAAAAGATCCACCACAGTATACTTCTCATCAATTTATTAGTTTATACCTTTGCTTTCATTCTAATTTTGTCTGAAAATTCATGTATACTTGCAGCAGGCATTTATCCTTTAGGATGCCACGTTTTTTAGTTGTTGTCTCTGTCCCACTGCCTAGTTGCCTTTTCCTAACAATTTTTATATCCTTCTGTCAAATATAATTGAATCTGATCAAGAGGACTGAGTCTGAAGGCACTTAGGTTCCTATAGATGTCATGAAAATTGGCATGTGAACAGAGAAAGAGGTGAAGGATGAAGCACAGGCAAATTTTTTTCCATTTTGTAAGCCAGTCAGCATGCACAGAGCCTAAAAAGTCACGGTATGTACTGCCTTTGCCAAGTACTGTGTTTGACCACATTGCAGGAGCTGGGTAGAAATCTAACTACTATACCTATGATATCAGTAACATCTCCTACCTCTCAATTTCCCTGCATTCTCTGGAGCTGATCCCCTCAGAGACACAGGTGCAAGATGTTGCTGATGTGCTGACAATAAGACTCATTTCTCTCTAAAACACAGAAAAGGCAGGCATACATGTTCTCCAGCAAATTACCCCACCAAAAAAAGAGGTGAGAATACAGCTTGCCCCATGTCAGCAAATCCCATGTTTAAACCTATTAAGAGCCCTGGATCCCATGCCATTTTCAAAAGCCAAAAACTGCTTATCTTTTGTTCTGTAATTTCTTGTCTTCATTTAATATGTGTTCTTTAGTTCTTATCAGAAAACCAACCCTGATTATTTATCACATTTCAAATTTGGAAATTACTTTTAACCATTATTATAATGAGTTAAACTACAGCTGATTCTGCTTCCAGTTAGAATTCTAATTTACTAGAGCTTGACCCATGTCAACATGGCGTGTTTACTTACAAAATCTTGTAATGACCAGCCTGGATTTTACTCCCTCCTTCTCAATATAGCTCAAAAATTATAAACTGACAGTTCACTAAACACCCGACTTGTTTCAACACTTCTTTTAGCACACTTCATTTTTAATATACTGCCATTGTAAGTGTCTTTTTCCTACCCTGTTCTATACACGATGAGGTCAGGTCAATGAGCAGCTGAAGCCTCTTTTTTGTTTTCCCCCTGAGTCAGTAATAATGAATGTATTGTTTGTGAAAGGTTTAGAGCTGATAGCAAAAATAGAGGTAGCACTAATCTGGCCTTTGGCTGTCAGAGCAACTTGATTCTGAATTCATTGCAAGGGGGTGAGAACCACCATCTCCTGGGTAATAATTCAATCCTATCTTTCTGTTCATTGAGCCCATAGACTTCCTTTGCCACATTAATTCCACTTGAACTATAATAACCTCCTGGCTGGGAACTGCTATTGATAAATCACAAGAGAAACTGGCAAACTGACATTGGAGGTGGACAAGCAATTGTGCACAATAGGAAAATTCAAAATGAAGTGGGATCAATAACTAGCATTGTCAGGGAAAAAATATAGCCTTTTTTTTCTGATTTTAGACAGATTAAGACATGCTAGAAGCACTCACGTTACTGGAGATTTTGAATACCCGGTACTATTTTATTTCAGGCAGAATTTTTCAATCAGCTCTTAGTTAATTAAATATGAAACAATCCAAATTACATTAACCAATGCCTGCTTTCACTTCAGTTCACAGTATCATAATAATACTTTTTTCTTCTGTCTCTTTATCTATTTTTACAGGGTTTTATCCTTCACTCATTCAGGAGCTCTCAAGAACCTGCCCTGGAGGATGCCCAGTGTATTCAGTGAGTCCCTGAATGATAAAAATCAGACTGTCAGGAATGAAATTGTCTATGGCTACTTATGTATTGCAGGAAAAATGAAACTTGCAACCAACTTGTCCATAGCTAGAGCACATAACCATCTATTGTCATTGCATGCCATCCTCACCTCCACCTCATTTTAAATTTCCTGTTGCATTTTATATGCTGCATCTTTTCCCCAGTGGCTCTGATCTTCAAAAGCTCACAGGTCTGTGTAACTTCATTTATGCAAGCAATCCAACTGAAATCAAAAGGACTATATGCGGCTAATGAAAATACGCATGGTTTATGAACCCATGAGAGACTAAGGACTTAATGATCTCTTCAAGAGTGGATTTCATCTTTTAAAATGTTCATGGCTCACACAATTCCAGGATAACATGAACCTTGGTGAGGAACTTGTTCATAATTGATAAGGCTGATCAATATTTGGCAATTCTCTCCATGAAGTGCATCTAGGTTCACATCCAATTGATAAATACTACAAAAAAAAAAACCACCCAAGCAAAAAAAAAAAAACTCCTTAAAAAATGCAAGCACCTGGGGTTATTATTAAAAAAGAAAAACAGATTAGGTGGTTGATATTTTCAATTTAAATTTAAGACAGATGTTTAGATGTTTCCCCTAGGTATAAGGCACATATATTCCATTTGAAACAAAATAATTTGAGTTTCTGTTTTCTCATTTTTTTTCTTTAATTCAACTGGGAAAACAAATACTGTTTTTAAATAACTTCATTTTGTTTTGAAACTTCCCATGCTAAAGAAACCATTTCCCAAAACCTGTGTTGGTAAACTTCCATTTTTCATATGCCATTTTATTTACAATTTCCAAATGTACTGTGGTAGTCAAATGGAGTACAAATTTCAGTTTTAACGTGTTTTTGTCAAGGCTCATTTTTAATGGAACATAATACCTTGTTCCAATTACTCTGAACATTTTATATTTTGGGCTTGCTAGCCATTTGTATTTTTTATTTTTTCTTAATTCTTTCCCCACCTCCCCTTGGCCCCTCACCCCATTCTTTCTTTTCCAATTCTCAGTGGATCTCCAAATTTCACAGTATTGTTAGAGTTGGAAAGGACCTCTGGAGATCATCCAGTCCAACCCACATGCCAAGGTGAGAGAGAAGGTGACACAGGAATGCATACAGAGGGATTTTTAATGTCTCCAGGTAGAGAGACTCCACAGCCTCCCCAGGCAGCTGTTCCAGTGCTCTACCACCCTCAGTGTAAACAAATTCTTCCTCTTGTTGAGGTGAAACATCCTGCATTTCAGTTTATGGGCATTGCTCCTTCTCTTGTTTCTGGGCACCACTGAAAAGAGTCTGGCCCCGTCCTCCTGACACCCACCTTTGAGATATTTCTGTGTATTGGTGAGATCCCCTCTCAGTCTTCTCTTCTCCAGACCAAACATTCCCAGTTCCCAGAGTCTCTCCTGATGAGAAAGAAGCTCCAGACCCCTGATCATCCTTGTGGCTCTCCACTGGACCCTCTCCAGTAGCTCCCTGTCTCCCTTGTGCTGAGGAGCCCAGAACTGGACACAGCACTCCAGGAATGGCCTCACCAGGGCTGAGTAGAGGGGGAGGATCACCTCCCCGACCTGCTGGCCACACTCTTGCCAATGCACCCCAGGATGGCATTGGCCCTCCTGGCCACAGGGGCACTGGTGGCTCATGGACAGCTTGTGATGCATCAGGAGTCCCAGGTCCTTTTCCACTAGGAGTAGGAGGCACTTGGGGCTGTTCCTCCGCAGGTGCAGGACCTAGCACTTGCCCTTGTGGACCCTTCACCCAATTCTCCAACTTAACAAGGCCCTGCTGAATGGCAGAACCACCTTCAGGTGTAGCAGCCACCCCCCTCAGTTTTGTAGGACTTATAGGTAAGAATTTCATTCAGTAGCATGAAATGCTGTCACAGAGACCACCAATGTACCTTAAAGAGTGTCTCAGAGTTGTGGCCTCTGTGATGTGAATATGACTGTACCAGAGAAGTCCTCCTGTGTACACTGATGACCGCGTGGGAACAGTGGGACATGGCCTGCAGGACATCACACTGGGTAACTCAGGGAGATTAGAAAGACAAAGCAGGTTGTGTTGAGAGATCAGCTGTGTTGGATAAAGGCTAAAAAAAAAAAAAAAGAATAGGATGAATACTTTCACTCCACTGGGAAGATGATAACTACTTAATATGTTTGTGGGCATCCCTAGAATGGATTTTTAATCAACAATTCTCATTTACTGGAAGAGTGAGCCTATGAACAGACTAATACTACTGAGTGACATTATGGGCCATTCATCTTCTTAACTTGTCTGAAAATTTGAGTCACCAATGAAGGATTATTATTGATTTTCAGGCTGTCTTTGTTAAATGCCTGATATACTGTATCATTCTCTTATTCCACTCTCCCTCCATTGTCACTGATATTAAAATGAAACCCACCTATTATCAAATCAATCATGCCTGATAACACTTCTCATAGTAAGATGATGTGCATCATATTTACCCACTGAGACTGAAAGATAGAATTTAAATCACTAAGGAAATGTATGTTTTATTTATTTGTTTGTTTGTTTATTTATTTATTTATTGCTTTTGATAAACTGGGAACTACTGCAGCAATTAATTAAAGCTATTTAACAGACTCTATACGAGGCAGGAACTATTGCATTGTGGTTGAGATGTCAAACTGAACTGAAGAGTTGTTGTTTATGCTTCTGGTTTTGGCAAAGGTTTCTCTTGTAACTTTAGCAAAAGTGATCAATTTCTCTGGGCCACAGCTCTGGCAATAAAAAATTGGCTACAAATTTTCTGTAACTTAAAACCTAAGGACAAAACTCTACTTTTTGTGCTTAGGAAACTATGCAGACAGATAAGAAATGGAGACAGTTGAAAAAGGCACGGTTAAATAAAGAGGTTTTGTCATAGAAAATAAAAAGAAAAATGTTACAGTATCTGCATGTCTGCCTGGGGTTCACCAGTCAGGAACAATCCCCAGAAATTATCTTTGCAGCTCAGGCAGAGAGAGTGAGATGGAGATTTCATATTGGGGGTCTAATGAGCAATGAATTTACAGGTCATCAGTACCCCATCATCTTTGGCATAATAAAACCTCAGAAAAATAACAGACCCAAAAATGTTTGGGAGTTTGAACAGATGCAAAAAGAAAATAAACCCTTCTTTTTTGGGTTTTCCTATTGGCAAAGACCTAATCTTGAGTATGAAGTAGCTTATTAGCAGATGTAAAAAATAGAAGGAAAAAAAATGCTTATTTCATTGAAGACCTATACTAAATCTAAAGGACTTGAATTTTACAGTCTGTTTCACATGGTCTTAATGTCAAAATATGAGCTTCAGAGTTTTCATACAGTTTGGGTAATCTGAGGACACATGTTCCAAGAGAGGAGTTTCTACACTGTCTGAAGAACTGAGAGAGAATCCAGGAGTAAATCCGTATCTCCTTTGTAGGTACAATGCTACAAATAGAGGTAGCTGTTAAAAGTAAAGCAGTAATTACTGTTACAGATACACTAGGAATAAGCTCTTTCAGAAAAATTTTATTGTAAGTTTATTGTTACAAGCAATACAACTTTCTTTAGTAACTTGTAAAATAATTTTGGCAGAACTGTTTGCAATATATCAATTGTATCAGGAGATTTTGTCCTTAGGTTTAGACTTTTCCAAAGAGTGCTGACATATATCCCAAAATACTTCTATTAAACTGTTATTTTCAGTAGCCTTTTACATTATCTACATTGATTTGATTTCTCCAGATTTCTGTGATTAAAAAATGAAAAATATTTTCTCAGCAGCACACCTTATATGCATTATTTTCTGTAGCCTCTGCAATGAACCAGTTCCCTCAGCTAGTTCTCTCCATTAGCAGTTACTTGAACTCTAATGATATAAATAAGCAGTGCCTATATAAAAAACCACAACCAAATATATTTTAATAGCCTTTGTTTCTTTTGCCCTGCAATATTGTCTGACATGTAGATGGAGACATCCTCTTACATTAAATGATCTCTTCCACTTCAATTCACCTGATTTTTCTTACTGCCTTTCTTACTGAAAAGAAGCGCACGTGAATTTGTCCCAGTCCTTCTCTGCAGCATAGTGATTTGCCCATAGCTGTTTGGAATAGCATATTTCAGTCTTCTCCTGAATAGACCATTTCTAAGGTGTTATCGACTCCTAAATAATAGTTGACTTCATTTAGCCTGAGAGGAGCAAAGGAGGTTGATGCCAGGATGTAGAAGAGGTGTCTGAAGTTTAGACAGCAGCTCTATCTGACTTGGCTCTTTCTAGGCTAAAACAGGGCAGGACCACCAGGGTGCTGAGAGGAGGAACTTGTTCCCGATGGCTCTTCACATTATTTCACAGCAGAATGTGACCCAAAGGCTGGGTGAAAGAATTAGGTCTCTCTTGAACGACCTCTGAGATCAGAACTCACGATATTTACCAAAATGAATATGCTGAGTCCAAGGAATTTATCAAAGAACACAGGTTGTCTGGGGAGGTAACTGAGAAATACTACTATGAATATTTTCAGTACCCAGTCATCTATACTCTTCTTCTATGTAATTAATATTATTTGTTGTCGAAGAAAAGCAGCTTGTTTATAGATTTTACCTAGTTACCAAACTGTTACATGGCTGCATCTTAAGCAAATTACACCTTGGATGCATTGTAAGGCAAAAAAAGAGAAACTTGTGGTGCACATGTACTATTTAAACAGAACTTACTTGTTCACAGGGATTTATGAATAATTTTTCCCTCAATAAGGGGGAAGAAAAGGTATGAGTTTGTACTAGAGCTGGAATATATATGTATATGTATCAATAGGTTAAAATTATTCTGACTGTATATACTCTCTAATTATGGCCTCCATGAGTAAAGAGCTATTTGTTTTACACATTTGCAAGAACCAAGCTGATTGATAGAGATAAAATAATCTCAAAATTTGATGGCTAAATACTCTCTTCTGCATGAATTCTGAGACTGTATCGAGTATCTGAAAGTTTAGTGTGCTAAATTGCTATGTGCCTGATAACGCCTTTTTTTTTTAGCAGAGGAAGTCTGTCCGATTATTATCAAAATGTCTGTAGAAGAGTTTCTTCAGAACATGAGATATTGTGTCTAACAGAAGCAGTAAGAAAAACAACAATTCAATTGCACTCTTCAATTACTTCTGAATCCAAAAAAACCCCAAAAAATCCTCCCAGGAAACAAAACCAACACATCCCACCTCCCCATAACTAGAAAATCTGGGGATAACATTCATTGCTAATGGAAGCAAATATTTCAGTTCTTGGTACGAATTTTTTCCTGTATTAAAACAGAAGCAATAAATGTGAGCAGCATTTTCACACTTTCTTCATGGCTTTATATATTACCCAACAGCTCTTATTGCAGAAGGGTTCAGTGGCAGCATCAGAAGGACCATTGTCACCAGGGAGTTGTTGAATTGTGGCAGGACTGGAGTCAAACTGGGGAAGTGACTGAAAGTCAGAAGGAAAATAGAAGAAATTTCTACTTCAGTGAAAGCAGCCCTTTCCACACTTGTACAGTGCTCTGTGCTTCCTTTTTATTCTGGACAGACATTCTGACTGGTTTTTTTCAAGAATAGAGAAAATCACAAATGGGGAAATTCACACTGTATTTTCCTTAGTGGCTCTGAATATATTTCTTAAACTTTTCTCCCTCCTGTTCCCTCATTTATAATGTTCAGATTTGCGAAGACTTTTTCGTGTGTTAATCTTCATTTAACACTGATCAGAGAAACCTCAGAGGGGAAAAAGACAGATTCTCAGATTATGTAAATCAACATAGCTCTGCTGTTACTGTTGTACAATTGCTGACACTTTGGGGCACAGAGCTCATAAAACACTGTGTTTGTAAAAACAATGCCAAACCATGGGGTTTTGGTACTGCAAAGGATGTAAATAACCACATTGAAATTGCAGTTGCATCAGAAATAGAAGGAATTGCAGCTAAACTCGCCCATCTTGTGTGGTAGCACTTCATAACTTCTTCATATGCAGCACCTGTTACACCTGAGTTTGGTGTGTCTATGGTCCCCTTTGTGAATATGCCCACGAATTTGTGGGTTCAACACTAACATTTAACCAACAGATGAATACATAAATAAGCCTCTCCTTTTGAAAGAATTTCAACCTGAATATTTCTGTCTGTCTACATTTTACAAACACATTGAGAAAACTAATAAAGGCATTAATTGCATCAGTCCAGAGAGATTCAGCCATACTAGCATTATGAAACCATGATTTACAAAACACAGCATCACCCTTTCCATCCCCATGCTGAAAGTTGCTTTCCTCTGTAATGACAGGTTGAGAAGTACACAGCTATTCTTTGAGTCAGTTGTAGAAACCAGCAGGATAAGACATTAACAAGCTTAAAAGGTATTACCTGTCTAGCCCTACCAGGAGGTTTATGCTGACTGTAGGGGTTTCATATATCTCTTATACTTTCATGAGGGAATTAGTTAAAATTGCCATAGTGGAAAGTATTTGATTTAGATTAATCTGGATTTCTCAAGCAGTGGAGACTCATTACTCTGATTGGCTGTTCTACCCATACTGCCCTTAATGCTCTAACTATATACTCAGGAAAAAAAGCCTTCAGTTCAAAGCTCTTGATGGATAAGTAAAATGGATCATTATTATCTTTTCAAGAAATCTTTAAAAGACTTAGAAGAACAAACTGAAAAATATATGTAAGTGAGATATATCCTCCAGCATTCAATCTGGGCATACATCAGGTTTTTGCCTTCTCAGATGACAAAATTTCTCATCTTGAGAGTAAAAGAGTGCTATATGTTAATCTTTACACCTAAGAGATAGCCCTGAAATCTTACAGTGTTGGTTCATGTCTTGCTTCTAGTACGACTGCATTACATGAAGTGGGATGTCCTAGGAATGTCCCAGTTAGTGTACCAAACACAATATGTTTCCATGTTTTTGAACATTCTTAGTGTGCCTCTTCAGCTCTGCATGTAGATACAAACCAGAGATCTTTCCAGGCATGAAACTGTCAGAGCTATTAATGGGGGCATACAGGAAAGTGAGAACTTTAGTGCCAGAAGCCCTCTGTCACTGTAAGGACAGGATATTCCCAAATTTTTTTTTTTTGGAAGCTGGTGTCAATGACAAGTTTTATGACAGTGATGCAAGGGTGAGTACCCAGTTATGTTTTAATGTCTAATCTTTCAGCCATGCAGGCTGCTAAATCCTGGCATGGAGTGAAAATATCTGGTTTGTTCCTTTGGACTATGCTTTGGGCTCTGATCTTAAATGTTTTAAAGGAACAGACATGTGAAGGAAATAGGCATTTCATGATACTGAAGTCTTTCAAGTGATGTAAAACACTAGATATTTATCCTTCTTTATGGATTACATGCATTTCTAAGTCATAAGACATCCATTGATCTTGCTTAGATGGTTTTTAAAAACTATCAGGATTATTAACTGTTCAGAGAAAGCTTGACATCACCAGACAATAATTCTTGCAACTGTATATTTATAAGTTCCGCAATACTAATATCTTAATGTTGGAATTATCTCCAATACAGTGATTCAGAGGCAGATGATCTGACAGAGGAAGCTACATTTTAAAAGTGCTATCAGAGATAATGTGTGGAGTCTTGACCTGATTCAATTAGAGCTTTGCCCTTATGTTACCCAAGGGCATATTATCCAGCATTTATAAAGACATTGGCTTGGATAAATGAATGAGAAAAAAAGCACTATTGTTTACTCAGCAGGAGATGGACTGTGGAAATGGTTAGATTACCCTCTTGTACAGACACACAATCTTATAAACACATGCACACAGGCACACACACACACACACAGAAAGAGACACAGTACACATACACAGGCAAGCACATGCATAAAACCCTAACAAAATCTCCTCAAAATCTCCTCATCTCCATTCTGCGTTACCAAAATATCATATTTTAAATATGAGAGACAAAGCTAGGCAATTTAGATTTTTCCTTTTTTTTCCATTTGGATGCAAAAACCAGTCCCATTTTCAGTGGTTTATATACATGTAATTAGCAGTTTAATTTCCTCAGAGGCTAAATTAGCCCTATGAATTTATTTAATAAAGAGTAAGATCCAGTGCCAGGGCTGCGGCTGCGGCTCAGCCTCAGCTCTGCACTGCCCTCTGCTGCCTCCCCGGCTGCGGCCAGCGCGGCCCCGGGCACCAAACCCCGGCTGGGGAGCATCACTCATCTTAAAATCTCATTTACCGAGGATTCCTGCCCTCCCTTTTTTGTTTTCCAGTCACCAGAAATGCAGCAAATATATTTCTACACCCATGTTTGGTTTCTTGGGGTTTTTTTTCACCAGCAAACTCCTAGATTATACTCATTACCATACTAGCCTTGTAACAAGCTCTTTCACACAGGTTAGTTCAATCATAGATTGGATCATGTGCCTGTACATAATCCCTAAAAAAAAAAAAAAGCTCGAGAGAATAATGTCACATAAAGCATCACCCGTCATGCCTGAAGCAATCTGATAACTCTTGGTGTGCCTTGCTTTCTGTAAAATCTAATTTAGGAATTATGTAATATTCTGCTTTAAAATGTCTTTTAATAGGGGGAAATGAATTCATCTGTTGCAAAGGAGGGAAATTTTCTCTTGGAACAGGCTGTGCTGACCACCAATCCTTGTCAAAGAAGTTAATTTGTCAGCTAGGAAATGGCCTGCAACTCTGATCTGAAAGTCTTACTTTTCTAGACATCTTACACATCCACCTCCAAAAGCACCTTTTTGCATCTCATGAAATTTATACAGCACCTTTTATTTAAGCAGTTCAAAATGCAGGGCAGACCTGATTATACATAAATGATAATAATCCTGGATAATATTAATGGTAAAATTCAAAATTATTAAACCCCACAATATGTCAGATTACTATGTTCTGAGATATTACTTTCTTTGTTGTTTAAATGCAGCCTCTTCTGGTGAGGAAGATAACACACAGAGCACAGCTATACAAAAAGCAGTATAAAGAATAAAAAATAAATAAATAAAATCTTATGTAGTATAATTGCAGAGGGAATTTTAAAAGAAGCAGAAGGTAATGAGCCTACTGGAATTTAGCCAGAAATAATAGCCCTTTGTTTCTGGTGTACTTAAGGAACTACAGCTGGCATCACATTGGCTAATAAGCACAGAAGCCTGGCAGGAAATGAGATCAATTAATTTGAAGAATTGTATTCTGACTAGCTAAAGATTCAAGGCCAGATTGTATCTTTAGATCTGCACAGTGAGGGACCCTATAGAAACAGAGAGTTAACTCCTGGCAAACAAAACAACCAGAACCATGATATCTAGCACACACCTTCCTGCAATGTTTTCATTGGGCTGGAGTTATGGAAGGACTCCATGAGAAATTGGGAACTGTGATTTCCTTTTTAGCCTTGAGCAGTTTCAAGAAAGTATCAGGGAAAAGGTACATGTGGAAGCTATTTTCTGCACGTGAATAACTGCAAAAAAAAAAAAAGAAGAAAAAAAAAGACACAAATTCATTACAGAAGAAAAAATTCTTTATGTTACAGTCTTCTTCTTTTGACAATACATTAAATATGAATCTTACCTGTTATGCAAACACAAATCCAGCTGTCTTGGTGGAAGACTTTACTCCAGAAAGTATACCTCACAGGTTTTTCCTCATTTCTTGATTTTTATGGAAAGGTATGGTCTGATCTTCATTAAGACCAAGTATAAATCAAATAGCTCTGTGCATCTCCTTCAAATATACAAACTGAGGAAGATGGCTTCAAAGACTTAACACAGCTGAACCAGAAAATTAATCAACATTTCTCTAAGAATTTCTCCCTTTCCACTGCTGTTACTCCATTCTGTTGTTCCTATGATCTCTCTGAGCCTAAGAGAAGCAGGTAAATAGAGTCCCACATTTTCATGGTTGTCATGCCTCTGTGAATTTTTTGTCAGTAAATGAACTACAGAAATTTATTGTCTTTTTAAATGAGGAGATAAATTCTAACTGCTATTTTCCTCATCTAGCACAAATAATTCAAATGCAATGCATGATTATGCAGCTCAATTATTCTTTTTTCTTTTGTAGGAAATTGACCCTTGGCAGCTGAATTCTGGATCACTTGAGCTGAACACTGCAAGGTACCAAGGTACAAGGATCTCTGTCACCATACCAGGGAGCAGCCAATAGGTTTTTATGCACTAATGTCCTACACTTTTTTTGCTTATTGTCTCAGAAAATGATGCATGCTGATAGACAATGCACTGCTTCTGGAAGCTCTGATTCAGTATTGTGAAAGTGAACTTGAAACAGGCAATTTGGCATGATTTTCAAATAGGGCTATCCTGCTAATATCTGGCAGCATCCTTGAAGGAAGAACATGGAAAATAAATGTCACCCACTTAAAACCGCTGTGAACTTTTGACAAGTAATTTTCTGAAGTTGGTCAGAAAACTCTTCATTTGCTTGGCTTTTCCCTAAGAATTACTTAAACTTGTACAGTCAAATCATCCTCTAAAAGCACTATTTTAAAATATTCATATGGCAGTACAAGAGTTCTTATTTGGCATTTATTGTTCTGGATGGTGGCTTTTAAAGGCTTCCAATATTTTAGAGAAGACACTACTACTATGAAAATATTTTCTCCTTCTGCTAATTTACTCTGGCAGCTCTTTGAGTTAGACGTTCTCAAGGTAAGTTTCTGCCATGTCACTTCTGTTGATTTTATCAGGAATCATGCAGCAAAAACCTTGGTGGATTCATCTCAGTAGCTCTACATGATCACAAAATGTGTGCGTATGTGTGTACACACCAGGCTGTACAGAGTGTGTACACTCCTTTTGCAGTACCCATAGAGAATGTGATACATATAAGGAGCAGATTTTCTGACCTACTTAAGCCTTCACTAAATCGAGACGGACTCAAATGCATTCATCCTTCTTCCCACTCACTGCACAATGATGACTCTGGACAGAGGGCGCCCACCCTATGGTTGCCTAAGGTTAGATGGTGTCACTGCTTCCATCCCTCTTAGAATTACTTGCAAACTGCAACAGCCTTACTAGAATAATCCAACCTTTTTAGGCCACTGGATCAGGCAAAGAATTCAGGGATCAATGACTGTAAAATCTTCTTTGTTTCATGTAGTGTCCTGTGGCTGAAACATAGATGTTGAATTTTTCAAAATCACAAGTTTTTCCATCATCTGCACTTCTGCTGCAGCTCATCCAAATTGAAACTAGTCCACTAAGGGTTCCAAGTTCGTGGCACCGAGTGGGGTGCATCAGTGCTATCAGAGTCCATCAAAGACCCTAATTTTAAGGCAAAGAGGAAGATTGTGAAGAATGTTTTACAAGGACAAAGTGCATTCCACGCTGAGAAACACTACTAGGCAAAGAGATCTGTTTTTCAGGAAATTTTCATTCTTTAGGAACTGGCTTTAGAGGGAGATGAAAGATCACTGGATCACATAAACCTATTTCTAAAGCTAACAGAGAGGATTGGATCTTGAAGCTGATGCAGGAAGCACTACATATTATTAGTACTGAAAACATTAGAGCCAGACAAACTCTTTCACTATCTGTCACCAAAGCTCTTTTGTGTGTTTACTCACATGGGAAAATAAGAAACACTACTGGAAAGTAATAATCCTTAAACTGGAGCTAAATAAGAAAAGGTCCCTAATTTCTGCATCATATCTAATAACAACAGAAAAATCAGCTGTTACTCACTACAGTGTCAATAACAAGACTGAGTGCAAAGAAATTATTTTGAGTTATTTGAGTAGTGTGTGCACTTCTCACTCAGGGCTCCTTTAAAGCAGCAGTTTTTCTGATTCCTCCACGGGGCTGTGTTATGTCAAACTAAAGTAGGTTTGAACTGGCCTGTCACAAACCAAGTTACAGTCCAGCATAATCAGTATCTCAAACAATGGATCATTATATGTACACAATACCATCATAGGGACCTGTACAGGAAATTAAAATTACCCAAATTGCCAGTTTGGAAATAAAAATGTACTTTATCAGGTCTTCTTCTTTGTTCCCACAGAATATGCACAGTTTATTCTTTTCTCAGGACAGATCCAGAAAGCAGACAGATGAGCCCTGGGTAAAATTCTGCGCAAACTCTTCTTTTTAAATTGTATTCAGGGATTGCCTGCCTCTGCTTCACATGGTACCTCACAAGGCAGCAGTGACTGTGTTGCTCAGAAGGAGACCATTACCAACAATGGCTGCAACTCTGGCATGGACGAGAAATGGAATTTCATTATAACTGCATTCAAAGGTATTTCAATCAGCGCTGATTGCTGCCTCTTTTTAAAGAAAAAAAAAAAAAAAAACCTGAGCAGATTCAGAGGTTGTGGGAATCACACCCAATGATTTCCTACTCCCTGGTCTTTTTTCTTACAAAAACAGTGCATGCACTCACCTGGCTATCTTTCGGCAGAGTTACCATGTCGCTTGAAGCATTCAAAAGGCTAGATTTTGTCACATAATCTAAAATAGTTAGAAATCATATATTTGGTTTTGTTGGGGTGGGGGTGTGACCCTTTTTTTGTTCAAATCAGCAGTAAAACAAGATATTTAGCTGTAGAGACAGGTCACACCTGTCAGCTGGACAGGTGTGACTTTTTGTCCATAAAATCAATTCATGGTGTTTTTCCCTCTCCAGACACACAGGTATGCCTCTTACCGTCTGAGGCACCACATTAGGGAATGGTGTTGGTCAGACTACTCCTGCCTCTTGCTCTTTAGCTTTTTAGTCTGAGGTGCAAACTGGGATGCCTGTGCTTTGGAGGAAAACAGTTCCTTTTCCAGCTGAAATTGGACTGAGACCACAAAAGAACCCCTACTGGAACAAGTTACAGTGTCTGCCCTTAAACTGGTATAAATTTAATCTACAAATATATGAATTTAAACAATACTATAGAGTTCATCAGTAGCTTTTCTAACATCACCCAGACATACTTGGAGCAAAAAATTATTTTACAGGTCTGGTGTTCAGCCTATAAATATCAGTCAAACATTTTCTGTAGCAGGGACCTTAGACATAAAAACTGTGATAAATCCTTGGCTTTTCTGTTCTTTTCTGGGTAAATAATTCTTAAATACATCCAAAAATAGAGGAAAAGAAATATATATATATATGAAAGCTTATACACACCTGTGCTTGGATGCATGTACATAATTACAGTTAGGCTGTCACAATTTAAAAATAGGCTGTCAGCCTATATTAAAATATTTTAAAATCTATCTCTCTAAAGGCAATGTTGCTACTTTAGAGGAATGAAAGTCCAAAATTATTGTCCTTCCACACAGAAAGCTGAATTCTGTTTCCTCTCAAGGTCTGAATGTGAGAAAACATGAAGATCACTCCAATCATCTTCCATTATAGATATTCTCGATTAATTTCTCCACCAAACAGCTCAGACCATTCCATTCCTTGGCCCCACCAGGTGTAGTTGCATGTTTTGTCTATCTAAACACAAATGCGTTATCTGCTTCCAGGTTGCTCTCCTCATTGTGTATACAAAAAAAAAACAGTTCTGGCCTTTTAGGACCCTTAAAAACCAAAATTGCAGAAATAGGTAGGAGTCATATTAGCAGAATTTTCTGGAGCCAGACAGAGACTGAGATCAACACCCTGGATTGGTCACTGCGGAAGCAGCAACCTGGCCTGCAGAGATTTAAAAAGAAATTACTCAATTAAGATGTAATGGCCCTCCAGCCTCCCCAGGCTGTGAATGATAGCAGACATATTTACAATCACAGGGTATAATAAAACTCTACCCAGTTATATCAAATCAGTGGGCCTAAATTAGCTAGCAACATCCTGATTAGGTGCTGTGCCTGTTTGTGCCTCTCTCTCTCTCTGTATGTGATTGTGTGTGTGTGTGTGTGTGTGTGTGTGTGTGTGTGTGTGTGTGTGTGCTGGATGATTTATAAGATGATTTATAATAAGATCAGTTAGGCCTGTCAAAAGAGATTTTAAAACTACCTTCCGGGGGGACAAGGGTGGAAGAGAGGGATATTGAGGTTTCAGAAAGACAATTGTACCACCTTACTGCAAAATATTGCAGTGAATAGGGGTGAAGAAGTATTACATTTGTAAACGTGTTTGCAGGATGAATTATCTCACACACACTCGGACCCACACATACATACATAAGGGAGGCAAAATTCATTTTCCATTGAGAGCTTTTACTATGGCAGGGTTCTCATCACCATTTAATTATCCTTACAGAGGGATTTACCTTTTTTTAAATGAGACTTATTTATGCTTGCGAGTATTGAAGGACCATGTAAGCACAGCAAAGTGGAATCCTCCATTTATCCAGAGGTCAGAGATGATTGTAAGCAGGTGGTCCAATTACTTTGGAGAAAAAAAATCTTTCTCCCATCCATGCCTCTCCCCACCTCTTTCTCTTCAACCAGCTCAGGAAAAATGATAATCAGTAATTTAACCCAGAGGTTCATAAAGGAAGCTGTCAACCTATTTGCTTCCAGAGAGGGCAGCAGTACAGTTTGGTCTAAGTATAGTGTGTTCACGAATACGAAACATTAATCATTGCCTTCATAATACTGCTGAGAAGGCAGAGAAGAAACCTTTTTTAGCAAGGAGGGCAACAGCAGCAACATCTCAAAGGTGAGGGAGGTTAGAACAGGTTATTTTTTGCTGCCATGACTCCACTCTTTTTGCTTTTCCAACCATTCACATTTCTTTCCTTGATATGTGCACTATCTCCCAAACTCCCGGCCACCCTGAAATTTCTCAGCTGAGTGCCCAAGCCCACTAGGTGTGACGCACTCCAGAAAGGGCTTTCCATGCTTGTTAGTTCCTCCTGCTGCCATAATCCTGCAGAGGAAATATTTTTACAGGGCAGTAATGCGTGGCAGACTTCACCTTCCCTAAAATATGGATGAGAAATGGTTTCAGTGGTTGAGCACAAAATGAAAAAGCCTTTATACTGGTTCCCCCAAAGGGAGAAGATTATCCTCTATGCCATCATTACAGCACAGTAAAAAACAAAACAAAACAAAACAAATCAAAAGAGTACTTTATATCAAATACAGCTTTTTTAGGGTAACAGCGTGCATACTGTCAGCAGTTCAGAAGCTAGACATTATGTCATTGTTATTTCTTAGGAAGTTATTTTTAACTATTGCTAATTATTTTTACTACTACTACTACTATTGCAATTTTGCTAAGCAAATGGGAATCTTCATCTGTCCTTCATCTAAAATTTCCTGAGCATTTGAGTGTCTGCTTCATGAGGTGATAACAATCAATCAGATAGGCAGACAATGGGTTCAGCTCCACAGGCACTATGCAGATCTCACTGCTAGCCCTGCTCTGGTAAGCCATTTGCCTTCAGCAGGAAGTGATGTCTGCTGCTCATGATGTACTCATACTCTCTTTGAGCAGAGATTTTATCCTGCCAAATGCATCTGAGGTGTGCCAAAACATACTGTGTATCATCCAGTCCCAGATCACAAAAGTGATGGGAAAATATGGCAAAGAAAGTCAGACAATTCAGAAGGCAGAAGAAAATGCAAATTAACAAAGTTTAGCTAATTTTACAGAGACTGTCATGGTACAAAGAAGATTTACAAACTGTCTATGGATAATTAGGTGAAATCTCATGTCATTTAGGGAACCCCTAAACAAACCAACAAACAATTGTTACCACCTTTTAACATGAGCGTTTCAGCTCAGCAATGCTGCCTGGTAGGTGACCAAGCAAAGCCATCACAAGCAGCCACAGCAAGAAAACCTGGAGCTGGAGAAACCACTGAGGTCCAGGTCCTCATTTCCCAAACCATTCATAGAGTATTGGTGAATTCCCGTTCAAGTCAAACCGAGTGATTTGTTTTCTCCCCACTGTGAGATTTGTTGTCTAAATAGAGTTCTACCTGAGAGTGAATAGGTGACTTCACCAATTACACAACCCAAGGTGCAGAAAAACTAAGTTAAAAGACTACCAATAAAGTTCAAGGTTAGATATCTGCAACCTACATTATTAGATATATCTTAAACAAGAAATCATTTATATCAAGTCCTGTATTTTTCTCCTTACTTGCTAGAACTTAGGATAAGCACTTCAAAACTTCTTAAAGAAACAACTGATTGCCTCAAAATATACATTTCAAACAATTTCTGTCTGGATTGAACCCCAGATGAACACAATAAACTAGCTGAAAACAGTTCATCTCAATTTCACACTATTTTAATGTCACAAGAAACTTTTACTCATGCACTAAACATTCACCTCCTTCCCCTTCATCTTTTTTTGGATTGCAATTCTAAATGAAATACTACTTTCAGAGAAGATGTATTCTGCATTAAAAAATTCAATTACACACATAGGAGTTTTTTAAAGATATTTCTTGTGCTATAGAAAAAATATTTAACATGTATTTTTGTCATTACAATTTTAATTATGTATTCCATAGCTTGTATTTAATTATAAAAACTTACACTACTATTCATCTTTTTGTGCCTTTAATCCTCTGCAACATGGATGAATGGCATACCATTTCCTTCCAGAAAATGCGTGGTGATATCATATTTGTATTACAGTGAGATGCACGATAATATTTTCTATAACCAAAAGAGTTAGGTACTGTAACCTTTAGAAGCATTCCACATGTTCCTGTGTACCCTTATTAGTTAAGTAACGACTCCTGGTTAAGTCTGCAGCTGCCCAGCAGGGCGGTATCAGTGTGAGACTGGCATTTGGTCTCAAGGTGCACATGTGCTAAGCTAATCGCCACCCACCTCGTGGTCTTGTGTTGGGTTTTTTAGCTATAAATATGCGAGTCCTACCAACACTTGTCAGCCACTTGCCCCCTCTCACATGCTTTTGGCACAATATTTCTGTTCGTCTTTTTTCTGCCCTGCTCAGTGAAAAGTTGAAAAGAGTGCAGCTGTATAAAGCAATGGCTAGCACATTTTTTATGAGTGAAATTTATGGAGTAAGGTATCTACTTTTAGCATGACTATTGTTAAACCTAGAGATCAAGCAAAGTGACACTGAATATATTGCTTTATCAATTGGATTCGTTCAAGTGAAAAATGCTGATCATGCCATGTCTATCCCCTGGGTGCAGAAACACTACTTCACTACTGGAGCGGTCGATACATAAAAGTCAAATTCATTATAATTTGTAGCTTTTTTTTCTTGAAGAAGAACACAGTTCTCAGTACATCAATATCAACTCTTAAATCCACATTGGATGGAGAGTGTACAGCACAGTAATTCAATCTCTTTACACTTAATATGGTCAGGAAGGGAGAATGAAAACAGCCTCTTATAAAATGATGGAAAAACCAGGATGCAATCATTCTGATGGAGCTGTGCAAAGGAGTCATTTTACACCATTCGTTACCAGGGCAACAAAAATATAGTGAGCCCCATATATCTAACAGGTGACATTTTAGCTAAGAAATTGCTTCTTTGGTATTTTTTCGTCTATGAAAAACAATGTTACTAGCGTTTTCACTTGTCATGTACTATAGGGCAACATATTCCTGCTGACAGGCCCATAATGGAAAAATAGAGCAGTTAAATAGTATTATGGTCTAACTTTTAGGATACATGCTAATCTGCTTTTTAAAGACACTTCAGACATTTTCAAACACCCTGGAGACTTGAGTGACTGAAAATTTCTGCATGAGTCTATATAGATGAACAGACAGATATGTTTAGTGGAAACAAAAAACCCTCTTTCCCAGTCTTTCTGATTTAGTTAAAACATGGAAAGGATATCTTTTTCTTTTTTTTTTTTTTGTAGACAAATATGTTGCAGTGTTGGTAAATGACCACCAACAAACACATCAGTGCCAGATACATCAAATGGGTTAGTTTCCACATATTTCTACCAAAGATTGCACCAATTATTTCTGAACCATATGCATGAAGGTCACATTTCTGATCCCTGCATGGTTGCTACTGAATTCATGAAGAGAAAAGGTTTGATTTCTATTCCATACTTTTACATCCAGAGGGGATTAAAGATTTAGCATGGGCTTTTGTGGGTTTGTGAATGAATCTGAGCATCTCAATTTTTTTTTTAATTGCAGCTGTCCGAAGAGTAGCATAGTACTCTGGTACTGAGGTAATTCCAGGAGCTGGTGTTGACTGAAATCCTGCAAGAACTGACTGTTTCTGTCTCTAGTCAGTGACTTTCCTTAAGTAAGGAGTCAGCACAGGGATGGAATAGTGACATCCACTGACAGGAAAAAGAGGTCACAGAGCATCAAGATTAAGAAAAAACTGAGAAATTTGGAGAAAATCAGTGTAATTTTATTCAAAGAAACCTTTCTTTGAGTTCATGAGGGCATCATCTGCTAATGGCTAAGAAGAGAAATCCAGATGCATAGAGGAGGCCAGAGATGACTGACTATCTTTGGTTAAATTGGTAGATACAAGAAGGGAATTCTTGATATAAATGCTGTCAGGCTCTGGGCACAGTAGAAAATTAGTGACATCAGTTGTGGAATTTGATGTAGGACCTAGGCTATAATATGGGGAATTGTAAAAAGAATAGCATAATAAACAACTTGTAAGTACAGGAACTATTCAGTTCAGTACGGAAACAGAAGGAGAAATATGCAGAATCAAGAGATGAATCAGACCTGATGCTAAATATATGCATCAGGGGAGATGGAAGGGGGAGATGGAAGGATAAAGAGTGACACACCAGGTAGCAGGTGAGTCACATTTTCATGGAAGAGAAAATGAATGTAGCAGACCTCTACAAACTTTGAAACCACAAAGTATGACAAGATTAGGGTAACAGGAAATTCAATAATGGACTGCATTGGAAGCTTCTTCCATTTTCTGTACAGAGTCAGAGCTCAAATTTTGACCAGGATGAGATTAGCCTCTGCTGGGTGCAGAGATAGGCTGGCCGACATAGTGACTAAGACATCTAAGACTGTCCATAAAATGTGATGTTATGGACAGGACTTTCAGGTCAAACACATATTTCTGTTTCCTATGTCATGTACAGTGACTACCTATAGGTAGTTATATGAGTTGACAGCTTACTGGTAAATCATATCTAACTCCTGAATTTAGGTGAAGGTAATTTGTCCCTCGATTCAGTCCTTAGGCCGTACTACTCCCTGTGGTGTAGTGATGTATGTTTAGCAAGGCTACAAAACAATACTTTCCTGTAAATGGCAAATACATTGTTCCTGAAGGCTGTTCAGCTTCCTAAATCATGCCTATCCATCCTCCCTGAGTGAATAATGGGACTCCCAACACATCAGGTGGGCAGGGAGTAATGTGTGAGATAGAGACAGATTTCCAGGATTCCCACATGCCAAAGAACAGCACAGCACACGTTAGTGGCATTGCAGGTCATGGAAGGTGTTGCTGCCAATGGTTTCTCCTTTGCTTTGTCCCCCAGATCAGGAATTTGTCTGCAGAAGTAGTGGCTTTGCTCAATACTTACCATGCATGGCTGTGCCAAGCTGGTCTGTGCATGGGCTGAGCTTGGGCTCTGCCTTGTGCAACAGCAATGAAAAGCTTGATTTTGAAAAATGTGGGTTTGGGACACTTAACATCTCTATCAGTATGACAAGACTAACCTGAGTCTTATGACCCTTACCCTCCTGGCAGTTTTATTTCACCTGTGTCCCTTTCTTCTTTCTCCTGTACTTGTTTCTGTACAAAGCATTTAACCCTCCAGTACAGGCTTCCTACATTTTTCAGTGTGCATGCACTCCCTGCCTCAGGCCAAGAAAATACTTGGCTGAGAGAAGGCTGCACAGTAATTAAAGACTGGTTTACTGTCACTTACGTGCCATACTGTCTGTTCTTCTCCAAGTGTTCTGAAACAGAGCATCACCTTTGAGTGCATGCATATGCTCAAAGGCACCATTTTTTAGCTATGCCTGCACCTCCAAGCAAGGGTTCTGTGTTGAACTACAGATAATTTGTGTCTTTTACTTTTTTCACAGTCATTTAGCCTACACCAGATTAGACCATTTGTCAATGTAGTGTGTTGGAAGCTGTGATAGTGGGAGAAGGAAAATACTCAAGTAAGCAAGGTACAGATATGCAGGTATAGACTTTCATTTATAGACATTCAAACTGAAGATGTCCCCACCCTGCAGGGGAGCTAAAGTAGATGACTTTTATGAGTCATTTCCAACCCAAAACATTCCATGATTCCGTGATACAGATTAAGTTTTCAGGGACCCAAACTGTACATACTGTGTAATTATGAACTAGCATAGTCCTTTAAATTTATGCATGAAGATGCAGAATTAAGACATTTATAAAAAGAATTTGCCAGGTAACCCACCCTGATGCCATTTAAAATCTCCCTGTAACAACAGATAGAAGAATATACTGACAGAAGACTGCCATATATTTTCACGTTCTAAGTCTATGGGGTTATTTTTGAAAAACAGAATAGGATTTAACAAAAAAGAGGGTCAAAATCTGTTGAATATTTGTAAGCTGAGAGTGTTTACAAGTTATGAATGTAACAAGATTTGAAAAAGTAGTTAGTATTTTGAAGCTTCACACCAAGAATATAATATTTGTTTTGTTTTCTGTACTCTAGATGACCCATAATTTTATCATCAATTACAGGAGTGCAGCAAAGGCAGAGTATCTCACAGTAGTATTAATTGCTATCTTTGTCTGTACAGTGCTTTAAACTGTAAAGAAAAAGTACTAAATAGATTATAAATGAAAATAAAAACTGTACTCCCATTCTCCAAAAATAGTATACTATTTAAAAGAAATATTTACATATTTTCACTTCAAAATTTCACACTACTTTTCATTACCATTCTTTGACAGAGCAAGACTTCTTCAGATTTTTCTTTTGTGTTTCTCTGAAAATTGTTTCTGTTATATTAATAATATATACATCAATTGTTTTAAAAAATGTTGTAAGTATGTAATCTTTAAACATTTAAAGATTTGAGAGCAGCATTCAAAATAAATCCACACATTCACATAAATGTTACAAGTTCCTACTTATTCAAAATTCTTTCTCTCAAATTAGATACCAACAATAGTCTCACAAGAATACAATTGGTATCTATTTTATAGTAGAAGCATTTTTTGTTGATGTTTCTGTTCCAAAGATAATTTCTATCTAAGTAGTAAGAAAAGAGCACAGAAAGGAAAGGTGGAGTCATTTGAGAGTAGACAGTGTGACTTAAGAAGTTCAATCTCAGAACATCATCTACTGTACCCTAGGTAATTTGAAAGAATGATATGTTGTGAATACGTAAAAATAATGTCACAAAAATAGGAGTCCACATAAACACTCTCACAGTATCAAATATCTGTTATGTTTACACTACAAAGGTAAAATTACTAAAGAGGTTTTCTAACATCAGTCTCTTATTTGTTTTTGCATTACAGATCTATTCCCTAAGAGCAAGAAAGTTGGCAGAGATCCCTCATCTGTTACTGTCATGGACAGGACAGACTCAGGGAAATAAATCTAATTTATTGCAATCAAATTAGAGTAGGGTGATAAGAAATAAAACCAAATCTTAAAACCACCTTCCCACCACCCTGCCCTTCTACCAGCCTTAACTTTATTCCCAGTTCTTCAGCTCCTCCCCAGGCAGTGTAGAGGCACAGTTCATCACATATTCCATCTGCTGCTTCTTCTTCCTCAAGGGGAGGACTACTCATACTCTTCGTCTATTCCAGTGTAGGGTTCCTCCCACAGGTGACAGTCTTGCATGAATTACTCTGATGTGAGTCCTTCCCACAGGCTGCAATTCTTTATTAACTACTCCAATGTGAGTTCCTTCCATGGGGTGAAGCCCCTTTGGAGCAAAACACTCCAATGTGGCTCCCCTGTGGGGTCCCAAATCCTGCCTGCAAACCTGCTGCATCACGGACTCTTCCCCATGGGGTCACAATCTCCTTCAAACATCCATCTGCTCCAGTATGGGGTCCTCCATGGGCTCCAGGTGGATCTTTGCTCCACCATGGACCTCCATGGGCTGCAGGGAACATCCTACCTCGTTGTGATCTTCACCATGGGTTGCAAGGTAATCTGTGTGCTGGTGCCTGGAACACATCTTCCCCCTCCTTCTTCAGTGACCTCAGTGTCTGCAGAGCCATTTCTGTATTCTCACTCTCTTCTCTGCCTGCCTCTTTCTTCTGCCCAGTAACTTTTTCCTCTTCTTGAACACATTAGCCCAGAGCCAAAGATGGGCTCAGCTTTGGCTATCCACAAGTCCATCCTGGAGCTGGCTGGCATTGGCTCTGTCAGATATGGGGGAAGCTTCCGGCAGCTTCTCAAATAAGCTGCCCCTGCAGCCCCACCACTACCAAAATCTTGTCATGCAAACCCAATACATTATCTGTGCTTGATAGTGGAGCCCTGAAAATGTTAAAGATAGAACTCTAAAATGTTAGACTTTGTGTTTTCTCAGATCACTGCACCTACGTAAGCAGTATGATAAACGATATAATTGTTAGATGTGATGATTGTTTAGTAATTAAATATAATTATTATATAGCCATAAGAAGAATCATGAGAAACTATGTTGGAAATTTAACGGGGGCTATATTTAGCTGAAATCTATGTATACAATAGAACAATATGAGTTTAATAATTAACATGAAATTTATGTAACGATAGAGTATAAAACACGTTCATCTGGAATGTATGGCTGGAATCAGATTTGGGTAATACCCCGATTCCCAAGAGCTCTTAAAATAAAAAGCACCACATATAGTCACTATGTGATTTTGTGTTTTTGAATGCTAACATGCTAGTTGCTCATTCATTTCAGTTAAATAATTTAATCATTATCAAAGTCAAACTAGAAGGTGAATCCTAATACTCTGAGAATAAAGCAGCACAACTCTTCCTCCTAGCTTTTAATTTTTCACTTGGGTTAGCGGATGTTCATTCTTTTGTACAAAAGTAAGTTAAATGTTATAAGTTTGGACCATTATTTGGACCATTTCAATTCACCACATAAAAGTTAGGGTACTCCTTGCTGTCTTCTCTTTGCCATATTAGCATCTTCAGAACACAGGTGATTGAGATACACCTGTAACTGTTCTACAGAGAAACAACCACAAACAAGCACATGTTTTTCATTTTTTTGTCCTCATCAACCAGGATTCATTGCTTCTTGGCTTCTCTCTGTCCTCACTGCATGGTGATTTGATGCCAAGGTAGTCTCTTTTCTTTTCAGCTGTCATTTTTCTAACCACTGCCAAGATCTATTCCTCTCATGCTTTTGAAATTAAGACAGTGGGGTCCATGAAAACCTTGCTAAGTCTGTACCATGTATAACACCATCCAGCATGGACAGTAAAGGAGAAGACTGGCGTCTGACTGTGGGCTAACTTAGGGACTTAACAGGTGTATTATAGAGGTCAAGGGGCTGTAGGACCAGAAGGACACGAGATGTCCCTGTACCACATATCACACACTGTTTGGGTAGGTGTTGCAGTGCGCTCCTGCAGTCTCCCTCCCCCTTTTTCTCAGTTCAGTTTGATTTTAATTTATTGTATTGTAATGTATTGATTTTACTTACCTAAGATGGCGCTTGCCAGGCTTCCCCTCCCCCTGTTTTTCTCCTTGCCGGGCTGTCCATCATTCTGTTACTTAGCAACTCCCGCCTTTTTGTATCGAGTTGTCCCCTCCCTGTTATTTTTAAGTTGTCAGCCTGCCTGCCTGTCACTCTCTGCCCCTGCCTTTTCCCTAGAACATTCCCTCCAGGGCAGAGGGTGATTGGGCAGGAGAGGGCTGTCCCACCCCTTTAGTGTTTTCATTTGCTGCCGCCCCATGTCTATTAGGTTGGGTATTGTGTTCATTGGCCAGAGGAAGGGATCCACCTCCCTCTGGTCTCCCTATATAATTTCTGTTCACCCCGCCCCTCGGGGCAGTTCCCTGCGGCTTCCTACCTGTCTACACCCTTCACCCTCTCCAATAAACCTTCCCTTGCTGCTGAGAACTGCTGCCTCGCGTGTGCTCCTTCACCTCTGGATCGTGCTGCTGCCTCTGCCGCCTAGCCTGCTGGAGCTGCCTCCTCCACCACTGACGTGGAGGGAGCTCCAGGAAAGGGCATCGATATCCAGCTCGCTCCCGCCGGAGGTCCTGGATCCGCAGCTGCCCGTGCCCTCATACAGGCTGTGAGCTGTGCATTTCTGTGGGCCAGCCGGGCTCAGTTACAGCACCGCCACAGGTAGGCAGACTTTCCCTCAACTGAAAACCTGGTGTCTTATCCTATATAATTCCGTCATCTTGGTTTTTACTGCTAATTAAGAAGCTACAGTCCTGAAAGGTGGGAAGGTGCACATTGGTCAATTTACTATTAAGACAGCTTTCTCTAAAGGAGGTAAGTCCAGGACAGAGAAAATCTGTGCACAAAGTTACATATCAGAAGAATGGACAACTTAAGTTTCTTGGTTACACCAGTAGAGTACAAACTGTTTGGAGATATCAGTTGCAAAAGCTTGATATGGTCATCAGAGTTAAAAACCAATATAGGCAGACAGGAGACACAGGAATAAAGACAGGAAAATGTCCAGTAAATTGGATTTATTTTTTTTTAGCTTGACCAATAAAAAAAGACAGTGAGAAAATGTATTTGGTTTGTGGAACCATAAAAGCCTAAAATTAGGGACAATCTTATTTTGATATATTCAACAATATGTTTTGGTGTGGAAACTGATAAATGAGAGTGGGAAGGAAATAGAATGTCAGGAAAACGTTGGAAACTAGTTGGAAGAAGTTAAGTGAGAGAAAAATCAAGTGAAAAAAATTTTTTCCTGACATCTTTAGCACTGGATGGATAGAGACAAAGGTACCAGTTAAGGACAAAGTTGTCAGACTAAAGTGTCTGAAATGAAGAATCTAAATCAATATTTAGACAACTCAGTGAGTGTCCTGGATTTCAGAGACAGTTTGTCACTTCAGCTCACACTGACATAGTATTTATCACTTAAGTGTCATTAGTTGCCTGAATGTGAGTTATAAATACGAATGTAAATAATGAGATGCCTGAGGTTTGCCAAAGTGTTAATAGAGTTTCATCATCACGTTAAAACCAAATGTTTTACAGATACAATAACAAGCATATAAAAAGTATAACAACCCAAATTCTTATCAACAGTTTAAGATTTCTCACAACAAAGCACCTTTCTTAAAAGTCATGTTCTTGTCACAGGATGTGCAGAAGCAAAAGTTACAATTAAAATAAGCTTTTATTCTTTCTAACAAAGTTTCCCCCTCTTTGTGATTTTGTTTCCAATTTGATGTTCTGAGGAATACTGGTTTTAAAAGAGAAAGATATTTGCTTAAGGGCATTTTTAATTACACTGATCAGAGACTGAATTACAGAGACTGAACTGAATCAGAGACTGAACTGATCAGAGATATTCGAATATATTTAGCTTTATCACTGCTAAGGGAAGTGAAAGTAGTAAATAAATTAACATACCTTAGGGAATTGCTATTCTCTGAGCAGTGGTAGATTGTTAGTGGGGAGCATTGATTTTGTTTGACTTTTGCATGGCTCAAAATGAGATTGACCCCAGAAAGCTGTTTTGGAAGACTTCACAGCCACTGACCACTGTGAATGCAAAATTTCCACTTCTACCTTAGAAGCAAGTTAAATCTATTTCAGTGATTGATTGGGTTGTCGAAGCAAATAATCACCATTAGTTCTAGACAAGTTCACTGGCTTTCTGTTTCCAAAGAGGGTGTGAGGTAACTTCACCAATTCTAAAACAATTAAGCAAGTACGTTTAATTGTTTTTATGATATAAATGATTGACAATTTTTTAATCAGTCACCTTGACTAAGGTATAATAACACTTCCTACTGACTTCAGTTGAGCTATATAACCCCACAGCAACTCTGAATTCAAGCCCTTTTCTTAAGACATCAATTGATCTTTTGGGTTCATAGTTTATATTGACAGAAAGATACACCGATGAAGAGGGAATCATCGCCTGGCAGTCTCCTAGAAGTTTGTTGAACAATGTTTATATTCTGAAGATGTTGATTCCAGGTTATTACATCTTTGTTGTTAAGTTTTGAAAAAGGTACCATGGATCTGAATCATTAAGAAAATGATGGGTTTGCATTTCTCTGGGGAGTATTTTACATAGACATGCCAGAGCTCACAGTTTGGGTATAGAAAATTAGAAAATTTTTTTGTTAATTTTGAAAAGAGGAAGAAAATGCAACAACAATGCACAAGTGGGAAAACACATTGATTCAGCCTGCTACAATAATGTCCTGTCTTGCTTAGATGTGCACTTTGTCAGTTTAGGGAATTGTTTGCTTCTTTAGTTCTAAGCAGCTGTCCATGTGTTTTAGTTGTTAATAACTAAAAGAAGTGCTTCTGCTGGGAGAGTGTTAGCTGAGGAGGACAGTCTAGTGAATGTGTGTGGTAGCAGTAGAGATGATCAGGAACATTTCTCTACAGATTTTTTTGCCCCTTGCTTTAGTAGTTTTAGTTTTTGGTTCTAAGTAATTTTTGTTGTTGTATTAGCAAGACCAAAATGGTGCAAAAATACTTTCTCTAGTGCATGCTTTAGAATTGCCAGAACGGCTTTCTTACGACTAGTTAAGTGAAGCAAGGCAATTTCTTCCTTAAGAGACTGAACTCTTTCTCAGTAGATCTCCCAACCCTGGAGGCCCAGAGAGTTAGACCAGATGGTCCTAGGTTTGTTTAGTGTCTTTTTCACAAAGTGTAGGCACGGGCCTGGTTCTACTTACGCATGCATCTCAAAAGCTTTCTGGGGTCAGTGGCTTAACCAACACAGTGAATTCCTTGTGCCTGGGTGCCCTCCTGGAGTGCTGGAAGCTCTTGCTGTTGTGCACTCCCTGCACTGAGCTACCTGGCACTATCTCCCCAGCAGCTAACAAAGCAACATTCTTTCCATATCTGAGTCTTGAGTTCCTTCTCAAAACCTTCCAAGGTGGTAGCAATTACTGCGACAGCAATGCTTGGTTGGTGATAGTTGAGATGGAACCACCTTGTGGGTTTATACCCCCTGTAGGAAACACTACAGCATAATTCTCAGGCACCACACCCTTGGATATATTCACCAAAGGGCAAAAAGTTGGAAGGCTCCAGTATGGTAACTAGCTCTCTGCTCCATCCAGCTCTTTAAAGGCAAAATATGAAAATATTCACCAAGCTTCCTATAATAGGGGCCCAAAGCAGCATGATCGAGTGAGCATTCAGAAAATATTGAGGAAAAATTACCAATAAAACAAATAAAACAAATATAAGTAATAAATTAATTCCACAAACAAACAAACAGAAAATTTCCCCACAAAATAAACAAAAAAATCCACACCACAACGAACGAACCAAACAAAAATTCTGAAATGGAATTGAAAGGGCTGACATGACATGGATTGCAGACCAGAGGGAAAAAATGACAACATAATTTATCATGTAGAGAAAAGGTCAGGGAGGGCACAAGCACTGGCACTAGGTGTACTTTGTGTTCAAAAGTACTTGGGCAATGTTAACAGACAGGTTCGGATGTTGGTCCCATTTTCTTTTAGCTGTTAAAATCAAATGCACAATGTGCTTCTGTGTACTGTCATAAGTCAGCTAAAACATGTGTAAACATATGCTACGTCAGTCATTAAGAAGAAGGGTATAATTACACTTTTTAAAAGTGGCAAAGCATTTTGAAAGTAGCATATAATTTTCCAGAGTGGGAACCTTTATGAAATATATCTTTCCCTGAGAGTTTATACAGCCTGACATCTCTGGGTTTTTTCAAGCCTGCTTGTTCCCACTGTGAACAAGCAGGCTTCAGACAAAGAAGGCATTTTGTTCTTTAGCTGCCATTTCAGTAAAAGGGAGAGGCAGCAAGAGAGAGGGGGAGAAAGAGAGAGGAGAGAGAGAAGAAGGGCACATCATGTTACTGCACACAATTCAGAAATAGACAGGATCTGGCAAAATTACCCTGGAAGAACTGTTAGAGGTGCCTAGTGTCAGAGTGCTGCTTTCACCGCTGCTAGATTAAAATCTTATCTTTTTATCTTTGATAGAGTCAAAGAAGGGTATGAAGTTTTAATCAAATTAAACAGGCTCACTGCTCACTTGGAAGCAATTGGATCATGTAGTCATAGTGGGAAAAAGGCAGAGCAGGAAGATGCCAAGATCCTACCAAATGCTCATTTCCTTCTTTTAGTACAACCCCTAAATGTGAAAGATATGCAGAGCTGACCTAAATACGTTTCAAAACTGAATACCTTAACCCAATTAATTTTGTCATTTCTATTAGGTATTTTTTCAAAAACGTTAGCTTAAATGCTTTTAAATTTCTGAAAAAACCAAAAACTGTAGATTATTCTACCTACTAAGTCCAGATAAGCCATCAAGATATTTTGTCTTAGGAAGTTAACACTCATGAGTTCAACATTATGACAATAATTTCTTCACTTATGTAATACCTTCAATGACTGCAACAGAGTGAGATCTCAGCCCACAGTAAAAGAGAAAAAGTAAAATTTCCTAGTATTTCCAAGAGACCACACCCAAATACAATGTGCCTCATTCAGCTGACATACATCTGAAAGGGATGAGGAGATTATAAAAGTACTATCAGTGAACACTCAGACAAACAATGCTAGGATTAATCCCAATGCTCCTTCTCTTTCTGAAAAATTATATTTGCCCCAACAGTCTAGTATATAGAAGGAAGAAAATAGTGGTTCAATATATGATTTGTGAAAATATGGTGGCCCACATCTCTTTCTCACGATCGATGTTGGTCACAAAAGCTCTACTTCAGGTTAATTTATGTCTGCTTGCAAAAGCAATGAAATCTATATAGAAGACTCATAAAAGTCAATTTAGAATAAACATATAGAAAATAACCTTGAGTTCCAGTAAAAAACAAAACAAAACAAAACCAACCAAGCCCCAAAACACTGGAAGTTAAGAGGTATCCGAAAGTATTAGATATTTATGCTTCATTGTGAAGTGTGAAGAGAGTTCCCTGAACTTGGGTCCACAAAGCTTTCTTATCACTAGTTATTCACCAAGCTGAACATAAAGACAGATAATGCCACAATTCTGTAAAACTCTCCAGAGAGACCATCCAGTTTTCAGTGTTCAGTTCTGTTCCTGACAATTTCAGCTGTGTTGGAGGTTGAGGCTGGGAAATTTGACAATCTGTGACCCCATTTTGCAATTCTATTTTCATTTCTTTCCTCGAATTCTTGCAAATAGTCTGACTTTCTGAGAACATTTTTCCATAGTGCTAGAAGAATTTGCCCAAATTTCCAAGACTGTATAGAAATGTTCCAATATATAGAAAGTCAAGTAAAAAATATAATTGTTTTTAATGTCATGTAATGGCAATTTCAAGGCAAGTTTATATCCACCACACTCATGTTGTAAATACGTTAGCTGTTGTTTAACTTGAATTTATTTCTCCATCACACTCCTTTGAATTTATATCATATTCTCCTTATAGTAATATTTGGTTTTAGTTTTGCTCTTGCCTTATGCCAAAGACTCACTCAGTATGGCTGAACACATGGGATACATGCATATTGAAATGTGTTGAAGTTTGTATTGCATTGCATAGGCCAAAGATTTGGATCACAGATAAAAAGAAGACTGTGTAGAAAGAATAATGCAAATTTCAGTTTTGTCAGGGGAGAAATGAGTATTTTCATATATAAAACCTGTAGTTCTCTAATCCACAACATCTCTTATTATTCAGTATGCAGGCCTGAGTCCAATAAAAATACTACACTTGTGCTTAAATTCAACCCTGATGATTTATCCCAATGAATTTAGTTACATTATACCTACAATCTCTGGCAGATCAGGAATTTCTGTCACAGCAGCATTCAAATTTCCCAGTCAAAACAAGACTGAGCAGGAGGAAAGTAGTCACTTCTATGTTTCTTCTGATCATCTACTTGAAAAAATTAATAAAAAAAAACTGTAGACAACAAGAGAAGTCATAGAGACCCTCATGCTTGAAGTGAGATTGAAAAACAGAGGGGTACAGTCTGACAGATTATTTCTTAGGACTGGATTGGACAACAGCATTGTAATGTGCACTGGATGGGATGTTGCAACAGATTTTTCTTAAACTGTCCTTTTTACTCTGTCCTTACCAAACTGCACCTGTTGGTTTTCATCAGTAGTATTGATCCTGCCACAGACACAGGCAAAAATGTTGTAGCTACTGAGAACAAATTAATAGAAGCTTATATGCCTGAATAGAGATTTTTTCCTCCAGTTATCACCATCAACACAAATTTAGCACATTATTTCCACAGTCATGAAACACACAAGACACTGTGTGAAATATGGTTTCTAAATTTGTTAGTTTTTAGTTTTTTAGCAAACTAAATCCACCTTTATTACTCCAAGAAAAAATAATTAAAATTGTTATTAGTAGCAGAAAGTAATTTTAATTTAGAATCTTGGGAGCTGGACTCAGTGACTCTTATAGTTGCTTTCCAACTTGAGTTATTCAATGATTCTATGATCCTAATTTTCTAATAACCTTCATTTCAATGGAGATCAAATAACTGGTTTACAAAATTTCAAATATTTTGATTGCTTTAGATCTTTCCATTTGTAACAAGTAATGGCAGGCAAGGTGTTGAGCTCAGAGACAGCAATGTCCTCTGAATTGACTGTTAGTACTCAGTGTCATTCTGGGTAATTCCCTGAAAGTGTCATTTCAGTGCTCTGCAACAAACAAATAAGCAAATACAACTTTGGGAATATCAAGACATGAACATGAAATGGAAAACATTTTTATAAGTCTTTGGCAAGTTCACATTTTTATTGTAGAGTATTTCTGGTCCTATAGTCCTCCTTTAAAGTAGACAGCAGAAAATTACATAAAATGGACTAAAGATGATGAGAGATCGGTATCCCCATGACATAAAATAGGTAAAGTGGGCCATTTTTGAAAGAATGCAGTAGGATAAACAGTATTATAAAGGTTGATAAAATTAATACAAAATTAATTAAAAACTGAGAATATAGCAAAAGAATGATTATGCATTACATTAGCATTACTGCAACTCTACCAAAACTGAAATATTTGTCTATTCTTTCATTCCTAAAGTTTTAATAGTTCTCTCTTTCCCAGCCTTCCATGTCACTGTGGTGGTTTCACAGGAAATATGATATCTGGGATATGCTGTGTTTACCAATAAGTGCTCAGATTTTAATATTGGCACCTGGTTTGGCCACTGGGGCATTGGATCTGCCTCTGAGAACACAGGGTTAAGAACAGGGCTCTCCCCCTGGGAGCTCTCTTGGGTTTCAGTGGGGCAAGAGTTGGGTCTCTCCCCCAGCCCAGCTGCTGCTGCTGGGCGGGGAGGGGCAGCCCCGCGGCCGGGTGAGGTGGGCCGGGGCTTGGACAGAGATGGGAGGTGAAGAGGCCCCGGCATGGAAGGGTGGGAGAAGCACCAGGAGGTATGGGGCAGCCGCCCCCAGGAGAGAGAGAGAGAGTACAGCCTGTGCCTGCGACTGCTACCTTGAAACGTGATAACATGTGCCGGCAGCACAGCCCAAAAGGAGAAAAAGGGGCGGGGGGTGTGCAGCGAGAAGGTGTCCAGCCGCTGTGGGAGTCTCTGGGAGGTCAGAACCAAAGAGTTTTCAACCCTTTGTTGGACAATGAAAACTTTGCAGAACATTAACCCTTCCTAGAAGAGAGATGGGAGTAGAGGATGAAGGAAGAAATAGGCCAGTGATGAGGGTCTGGGCAAGTGAGCAAGATGTTGGAGGAATGGAGAAGATGGAGTGGCATTTTTGCTGGACTGTTTTTTGTATAGCCATGGACTATTTCCTTGTGATACAGAGACTGCAACCAGGGGGAAGCAAGCGCTCAGCGCCAAGAGAGTTCAGTGTTGAGACCCCTCGGCCCCAGGGGGTGTAAAAGAAATGGGGGGGACAGAGGTCCCAAGGGTGAGACTGTGCTCTGTTTGGAACGGGACAAGGCGTCCTTGAAAAGCCCACCCTCGAAGCAGGCCTGGCCCATGCATGGTGGTGAGAGCACTGGGCATGGAAGGAAGATTTCAGAATGGCAAAAGGATCTTCGGGCGGTGCTACATGTGACAGGAAGGCCATGGCACAAGGAAGGACTCCTTCTACTCTTGATGAACAGAGGATTTGATTATCCAAAGGGTGGTGCCGGACCAAGAGTTGGTGATTTGGGAAATGTAAATGTATTGGGAATTTGGTGGGGCGAAGGAGGAGGGAATGTCTCTGTGCAGTTTTCATTTTCCTTGTGTGGGTTTTTTTTTTCAGTTTTTGTAGTTTAGTCTTTTGTAGTTTAGTTAATAGTTTTTCTTTCCCCTAAGCAGGAGCCTGCTTTGCTTATTCCTGGTCTCACCTCACAGCAGACACCAGGGAGAGGATATTCTCATGGGGGCATTGGTGTTGTGCCAGTGTCAAACCACCACAGTCACATACACTGGTATATGTCATTTGTCTATCAGATCTCTCCAATGGTTGCAGTGACAGCATGTGAATGCTTGTTTGAGAGGGGTTTTTTCATGACAAGTTGAAGGCCTCAAGTCAATGTGGTTTTTGGTCCTTCACTATCTTTAAAAGGTAATGGTACTAATAAAAAGTAATGCAGTGATGAGGTTAAGTAATGCCATCTAAACTTTTAAACTAAACTGTGCGGCTGCTCGGGCGTCTGACCCCCGGCTAGCGGCCACAAGCCCTCCGCAGCCCACAGCCTGGGTTGGGCCAGCCACTTGCCTTCTGCAGCACTTGCTCTGTCGAGGCGGCCGGGGAAGTGGCTGGCTGCCAGGGACCCTCCCTGCGTCTTGGCAGGGAGAGGCACCCCTGGGGGAGCTGGAGAGGAGAGGCGCGCGGCAGCAACGATGTAGCGAGGTTAAGCACGACGAAGCGGAGCAGCCACTTGCAGGCAGGAAACTGGGTTTATTAAGGGTAAGGGGGCAGCAGGTGGGGTAGGGAGTGCAAGCAACTGCTCAACCTCCACCCCTCGGGGGGGACATATAAAGAGACCCCGAGGGGAGGGGGGAATACACAAATGACCAATAAAATCAAGAGTACAAATAATGGACATTACATAGCAACAAATAGGAACACAGCAAGGCGGGGACTTTCCCCTCTGCACCAATCACTCCCATTCCCTGATCGAAGGTTCTGGAAATGGGGTGTGGGAAGAGAGTGATGGACAGGGGGTTACTGAAGCAACGAAGGAGGGGACAACTGAGGGACAAGGGGACTGTTACAGAGGGGGGGGGGGGGGGGGGGGGGGGCGGGGGCAACTGAAATAATGAGGTAAACTGCATTAGGCTTGGGGGGAAAAAGGGGGGGGGGGAAAAAGGAAAAGCCTTGAATAAAACCATCCTTCTGGATGAACGATAAGATTCATGCAACTCAATGTCCCCTCACAAACTGAACTAAACATTTATGAAAATTTTTCAGGGACAACCACACGCACCACAACATCTCCCCCTTTTTTAAACGAAACGAAAAGAAAAGAACATGGGGGAAACACACAATCACAACGGGTACTAAACAGTCTTTTTAAAGCGCATTAAATATTTGCGGTCTCAAAATCTCCATCCTCTTCGGACTCAGACTCGGAGACAACAGTCTCCGTGCCTGGTGGCGGAGCCGGGCTTGACGGTGGAGCTCGCAGCAGATGGCCCATCTCCATATCTTCGTAGGCTGGTGGGGGTGGCAAGGAAGAAAGAGGAGAGGCCAAAACTGCATTTACTTGGGGATGGTCAGACAGTTGTTGTAATATTTTTTTCAAACACCTCCAGAGGACCGCTGCACTCATGAACACAATGACAAGTACAATTAATATATATAACAAGTCTTTGATAATTGAAACGGCCCAGCTGGACAGTCCGGACCCGGAGAAAAGCTGGTACAGCCAGTCTTGCGGCTCCTCTTTAACTTTCGAGACGTGCTCTTTCATCTCATCAATTTTGGCACGCGCATCCTGGGCATTGGATCGAAGGTCGAAGCAGCAGAGGCCCTTGAACTCCCTGCAAGAATGGTGGTGCAGCAGGAGCAGGTAGTCTAGGGCCGCCCGATTTTGAAGGGTGGCCTGCCTGGTTATCTGCTCGTCTTGGAGGAGGTCACTCAATGCGGCTGATGTTAAATTGGCTTGTTTAACCGCCCAACACTCGAGTTCGCCTAATTCGCCCAGAGCCTTCGCGGCCGCAACCCAGGGCAACAACACGGGCATTGCGATCCTTTTCGTCTTAGGCCAATGAGAAATTTCGGGATCGCAAGTCGAATCCAATGGTTTAAGTTGTCTTTTCTGCCGAATCTCACCCTCTGTGGAATCATTTGTCTGCCAATTGGAAATTTCGGTGGTGTTGGGAGAAAACAAGGTCAGTCGCCCGAGGGTGCATGGGCCTCCGACAAGGCGAGCGGGGATGCCTTCCCATGCTCGGTCACCGCAAATTAAAAAGAAACCTTTGGGGAGGGCTCGGGGCATGCCATCGGAAGTGGAGAAATGCCGAAAGGTGGATAAAGCTCGGCACCACTTCTTGGCAGTGAATACTCTTTTATATTGTTTCATGTGGATTATATTTGGCCAATCGCTGGGGATTTGGATGGGGGTGAACTGAAAACAAAAAGGAGCTTTTGCGGATCCGAGCAAAGTAAACTCGAGGGGGTCATGGTCTAAAAAAGGCAGGGTATGAAAAGGGGGGTTTTTCCAGATGCCTCCTGAAATGGTCGTTGGGTTTAGAAAGAAAAGATGGGCTTCAGGGAGGAGAGGGATCCCCACTAGACAGGTCCCAAGCGGGTCGTCTGCTGCTCCGGTGGCGAGGCATATGTCTTCGCGACCCAGGGATTGCGCCAGCAGCTTCCAGATGTTGTGGGAAGGCTGCTGAATCGGCCATGGAGCCACAGTGATGATTAGCATGGTGGCAACAACACCGGCCAAGGTCCGGGTGCGGGCGGGCATGGTGCGTGAGTCTGAAATAAAAACAAAATAGAACATATTAAAATCTAGGGCTTGAGACTAATGGGAGGTTTCGGGGGTGGGTGAGGGGAAGGAGCTGGAAGGAAAGGTGGCTAGGTCTGGAATAGAGGGGGAAGTCTCTGATTAGGAGGCTCTAGTACATCACGGTGTTCAGTGGAGCCTCCGCCGTCGCCGCCAACTCGCCACTGCCACTTGTGGGACCGGACTGGGTGTCTTTTTCGTACGGGGGACATACGGGCGAACCCAGCGGGAAGGGACCCACTTGGGGCCTGAGGGGGTGGACACGCAAGCGTATCCCCGCCCCCAGGTCACAAGCTGGAATGGTCCCTCCTGACGCCAGGTCTCCGGGTCCCACACCAGGACAGGAGGCTTCTCTTTGAGCCACAGGTCACCGTGTCCTCCGAAATGCCGTACTATTGCCGGATTTAAGTTGTCAAAAGAGCAGTTAAGGAAATTTAGTGTGTACAGCGCCCGAGATAGCTGGACCTGAGGGGACTCCATCTTCCCAATCGGCGTTAGATGGCTCAAAACCCTTTTGAGGGTTTGATGGGTCCTCTCAATCACGGCCTGACCTGTGGGGGAATAGGGGATGCCTGTTCGATGCTCTATTCCCCATCGCTGCAGGAAAACTCCAAACTCCCTGGAGGCATACGCGGGCCCATTATCAGTCTTGAGCCTCTTTGGGATACCCAACACGGAGAAAGCCTGGATGAGATGTTTCTGGACATCCGAAGCTTTCTCCCCTGTGTGGGCAGAGGCAAAGACAGCACCGGAAAAGGTGTCTACTGACACGTGAACATACTTGAGGCGACCGAATTGTGGAATTTTGGTGACATCGGTTTGCCACACCTCACAGCTGGAAAGTCCTCTCGGATTGGCGCCAGCAGGCAGCGATGGTGGCTGGCTCTGCTGACATTGGGGGCATGTCGCCACAATGGCCTTGGCCTGGTCACGCGTGAGGTCGAATTGGCGGACCAGACCAGGAGCATTCTGGTGGAAAAGCTGGTGGCTCAGTTTGGCTTGTTGGAACACGTCGGGGAGCGGGGCCATCTTGACCGCCGCGGCCATGGCCCACTCGGGTTCAATCTCAGCAGGGGCCGCAAGAGCATCGGCTCTGCGGTTACCCTCCGCGATGAACCCGGGCAGATCAGTGTGAGACCTGGTATGCATAACGTAGTACATCTGCTCTCTACGGGAGATGAGACTGATGAGTTTTGAGAGCAGATTGTACAGGGCCAGATTGGGAACCTCCTGCAGAACAGCTTGCTCAGCTCGGGCAACTACCCCAGCTACGTAAGCCGAATCTGTTACCAAATTGAAGGGCCGGTCCTGGAATTTTTCGAATGCTCTGACGACAGCATCCAACTCAGCGACTTGAGGGGACCCCTCAACGTAGTTAACATCCATCTCCCAACGCTGAGTCTGAGGATCTTTCCAAGTCATTACTGACCTGTGAGATCCCCCGGATGCGTCCGTAAAAACTGTCAGAGCATCGAGAGGAACACGGCTCAAAATCTTTTTTGTAGAGAATTTGAAGTGCAGATCGCTGCTGAACAGCGGATGTGACGGCCGTCCAACATCAATCTGCCCGGTGTAGTTGGCGAGCGCAAATTGAAGAACTTCGCTTTCTGACAGGAGTTCGTTCAACATTTTAGTTTTGAGTTTGCCAGATTTAAGTTCTATTGGGACGTGTATGCATCCAAAGTCCACACCCGCCAGCTCCCTGATCCGAAGACGAGCCTTACGGATCAGTTCTGCCACCAGCTCGTGTGGCTGGGTGATTCTCTTGGACCGGTGACAGCTGAGGAACACCCACTCTATGATTAAGAGGGGGTCGCTCAGACTGGGGTCCTTGTCCCTCCCTTTGATGTTTTTCCGAGACGGGTCCCATTGGTAAATGAGACCATGGAGGTGTGGCAATCGGCCTAATATGACGAATTTGAAAGGCAGGCCCGGGATGTAGCGATGGGCCTGCCTTGCCTCAAGTAGCTCACCGATCTTTTCCAGCGACGCCTCGGCCTCTGGGGTGAGATCCCTAGGCGAACAAAGCGCCTCTCCCCCTTCCAATAACTTGAAGAGGGGGGCCAGGTCCTCGGTGGTGATACCCAGCCAAGGTCTCACCCAGTTCAACGCCCCACACAGTTGATGGGCGTCCGCCAGAGTGCTCACTTTTGGGTTAATGGCCAATTTTTGAGGAACAATGGTCCTCCTGCTGATTTCAAGGCCCAGGTATTTCCAGGGTGGCATCCGTTGAATCTTTTCGTTTTGGAGTTCGAACCCTGCAGCGACAAGACAATCGGTCACACAGGTGAGCACGTGGGCCAGCAGGCTGTCATCGCGGGCACAGACCAGCACGTCATCCATATAATGGTGGATGACGGCCTCACTGTATCGCTCGCGGATGGGAGCGAGCAGGGCAGCAACGTACCACTGGCAAATAATGGGGCTGCATTTCATGCCTTGCGGCAAAACTCGCCAGTGGTAGCGTTTACCGGGAGCTTCACGGTTCAAAGCTGGCACCGTGAATGCAAACCGCGGAGCGTCATCCGGGTGCAGCGGAATTTGGAAAAAACAGTCTTTCAGATCAATAATCGCCAAATTCCAGTTTTGGGGGAGCATCGATGGGGAGGGCATCCCTGGTTGGAGGACACCCATATCTTCTATGATGTCATTAATTTTGCGGAGGTCGTGAAGAAGCCGCCACTTGCCAGATGTTTTACGAATGACAAACACTGGGGAGTTCCATGCAGACATGGTCTCCACCAGGTTGCCTTTGCGGACTTGCTCCTCCACGAGCTCCGTGAGCGCTTTCAATTTCTGTTTATTCAGCGGCCACTGCTTCACCTGTACGGGTTTGTCGGATTTCCAATTGAGTTTCCAGGTGGCGCGCTCCTCAGCGACCGCTGCCCGAAAAACCGGGAGGGGGGCCGGAAGGTCAATCTTGGCTCCCCATTGTTCAAGGGTGTCTCTCCCCCAGAGAGGCTCGGAGTAATTCAAAACAAACGGGCGGACATGTGCCAATTGCCCGTCTGGCCCCGTAATTTGAACGATGCTCTTAGATTGCTTTGCCAATTGAGACCCGCCTACACCCGTGATGCAGCCTCCTACGTTTTGCAGTTCCCAGTGTGACGGCCATTCCCGCGTGGGAATGATCGTCACGTCTGCACCTGTGTCTAACATCCCCCGGATAGAAATGGTGTCCTTCCCCTTGCTCAGCTGGCATTCGAGGCGGGGCTTTGAGGACCCCAGCCTCTGTGCCCAGGCCACATGTGGAGTGTTTGGGTGCTCTGCTTCCCTAGATGGATGTTCTTTGGGAAGGGAGTCCCGTTGTTCTGGGCAGTCAAGCTCCCAGCTTCTGATGGGGTCAGCATCTTGAACTGGGACTGCTTGAGCAAGGATGGTCCCTTTGGGAAGGAACAATGGGGGGTGAAGACACGATACAGTGAGTTTGAATCTGTGCCTTAGAGAGGACACCAAAGCCGGATATACTTGCACTTCTCGTGGTGTGTGCTTGGTGTCCCCCACAATGACAAACCGGTGGCCTGAACGGTTCCAGGTATCTGGGCATTCGGGAGACACGGTGAGAAATCGGAGATCGGTATTGGGCAGCCGGAGAGCCTCTGTCGTCACCAACCTAAAAGGAGAAAAGATGGAAAAGGCGGTTAGTGACGGTCCTGCTGAGGGGACCGGGTTTCCGGCATGGTCCATACGAAAAAGACACGAGGCCTCACAAAGGGAAGCCTCTGCTTCATGCAAGTCCAGTCCGGTGAAAGAGTCACAACGCACAAGCGGCAGTTCGCTCCACCCAGGTGTTACAAGTGGAGCGGGCGGCGGGCTTTCCCTTGCTCCTTTCCCCCTGCAGTCTCTCGTTGTCACTTGCCCGCTTTCATTTTTATCATGGCGCAGGGGGGCACTGCGCTCGGTTACATGTTTTTTTGCGTATCGGTGTTTCCCCCTGATGCTCCTCCTTTCTGTTGTTTTGCCTCCATTTCTCTCCGGAACTTATAAAACTGTTGTCGCAGGGGGCATTCGGGCATCCAGTGTCCTATCTGCGCACACAGATGACATGGCGCGTCCCGGGCAGGGGCTGATTTCGGTCCTCCGGCGGCGGCGACGTCGACCTCTTCTGGAGAGTCTGCAGCGGCGACTCGGTGTGATGACGGCACTTTCGAGCCGCTGGCCCGCTGCGAGATGGGGACTTTGCGGGCGCAGACTTCCAGTAGGTCGCGCAGCGTCGGACGGGGACGCAGGGGCAGGCTCTGGATCGCTGCTTTACAGGCTGGATTGCAATTCGAAGCAGCGATCGACCTCACCATTTGCGATTTAAAATTCTCGTCCCCGTCTTCATGCCGCACCGCCGCTTCGACTCGGAGGACAAAGTCATCGAAGCTCTCTTCAGCCCTTTGCCGGATGTCAGTGGCTGGGACTGCTGGTGTGCCGGAAACTACCTTAAAAAATTCCTCTGCGGCTGCCATGGCACTCAGACCAAGGGCGTCCGCAGGGATTAGCTCTGCCGCTGGCTGCCCCTTGGCCCATTCCCCGATGCCACACAAGTGCTCTACGGTGATCTCATCCCCGTTGCCATCTACGGCCAGGTTGGGATCTGCCCTGATGCTGGGGAGAAGATCTTCTACTGCCCTCTCCCAGCCTGCCTCCCATCTGGAAAACTGCGACTTGTTTAACAAGCATTTGAAAATTTGTCTGATGTCATTTGGAGTCAATTCAGTTTCCAGAAGGGAGGCTTCGAGTTGGCCCCGAAAGTATTCACTGTCGGAACCAAACTCTTTCTGGGCCTTGCAGAGATCCCTAATCACTGACCGCGAGATGGGTTCCCACCGCACGTCCACAGCCCCCCCTCGCCTCTGGCGATATTGCACCGGGGCCGCCGTGATGACATTGGGCTGCTCAGGCTCCGGTATGAACACATTCACCCTCTCTGCCCCCGATTCCCCAGAACAAGATGGCAACCCGTGGGAACCGGAAGGGAGGGCGTGGGAACCGGAACCTGAGGGGAGGGGCTGGGAGGTAAGGTGGGAACTGGGGGCGGGGTCCGATGCCGTGGGAACACCCACCCAGGAGGAGGGGACGAGAGGGGTGGCTTTGGGAGTGGGTGTTGCCCGGGGAGGGACGGGAGGAGGATCGGTGGGAGGAGCAACGGGTGGAGCGCAGGGTGGGACTGGAAGGTGGTACAGAGGAGGAGCATCGGGAGGAGGGGCAGTTGGCGGCAGGAGGGGATTGGGCTCGGGAATAAAAGGGTTGGAAGAGGGGGTGAAGAAGGGATTTGGAGGGGGAGGGGCTGAGAGAAAAGGGTTCTGGGAATGAGAAAGGGGCTCCTGCCACGAGGTTCGAGGGTCCCTGCCATCTTGGGCTCCATGGGAGCCATCTTGTGACAGGACCCTGAACCTAACTCTCGTATTCAACTTCGGGGACTTCAAAACTCGGAATTTCGGGGAACGGGAAGAAGGGGGTGCGGGAGAGTCGGAGGGCGACAGGGCCCTTTGTCGCGCTCCGCGGGGGGATTGGGGGTCCTGAGGGGGGCCCGGGCGATGACTGGGCTCCGGCTCCTTGTGGGCGAGGGATGCCCGCCTCAGGATCCCGGGTCTTTGAGGGGCGACAGAAGAGGGATGAGGGTTAGGAACGGGGGTAGGGACTGAACTGGGGATCAAGCCAGAAACGCAACTAGAACGGTTAAACTGCCCGGAGTCTCTCTGAGAGGCTCCGGGCGTTCGGGGGCGTCCTCGCAGCTCATTCGATTGCTTTATTTTCACAGCGGTGATCAGCTGTGTCACCCAATGCAGGTGTCGTGCCAATTTCAATCTTTTGGTTATTTCGATACCCTCAGCCCTGGCCAAATCGGATAATTTCCGTGCCACGCCTTCCCAAAAGCGGGGGTCGCGGCAATGGTCTGGGGTAAAGTCGCGGAACTGCGAGCAGACCCACCGAATTAAACTTCGGATCTCCCGCTCTTTAATTGGGAGATCCGCACCAACCAGTAATGAACTAGAAACTAAAACAGCTTCGCGCTGAGCTGCGGACAGGCGAGCACCCATGCCTGGTGTTGTCGAATGCAGCTCAGAAATCACACCCAGGAATACAACCAATAGGGCAGCTTAAATTGAAAAACGAAATAAAACACAGCGGGAGAGGGAGTGATACCAACAAATGCGAACTGAGGCAGGCGGGGAAAAGATTAGGAAACCCCCGGGAGGACCCTCTATCGCCCCGGAACGGGGATCGCCCGACGCCACAGGGAAACCGACGCCGGACGAGGGGAATCACCACCTTCGGGCTCCCGGGAGTCAAGAACCCAGGGGTGGGATCAATAAAAGATAGAAGGGGAAAGGAAACCCTCCGAACCGAAAACCGGGGGGGGGTAGGGGTCTGGGTGTGATACCTCGCTTGCGATCCGGCTCTGGGTGCCGAGCTGTCGTCGGATCGGAGTCCCCGGGAGCGCTACCCAAGTGCCCTGGGGTCTGCTCCCACCGGGGTACTGCCGCGCCCGGTGACGTCGAGGACGTCGAGTTGCGGGTCCGGCGTCGTCCACAAGCCCCGCGTTCGGGCGCCAACAGCTGCGGCTGCTCGGGCGTCTGACCCCCGGCTAGCGGCCACAAGCCCTCCGCAGCCCACAGCCTGGGTTGGGCCAGCCACTTGCCTTCTGCAGCACTTGCTCTGTCGAGGCGGCCGGGGAAGTGGCTGGCTGCCAGGGACCCTCCCTGCGTCTTGGCAGGGAGAGGCACCCCTGGGGGAGCTGGAGAGGAGAGGCGCGCGGCAGCAACGATGTAGCGAGGTTAAGCACGACGAAGCGGAGCAGCCACTTGCAGGCAGGAAACTGGGTTTATTAAGGGTAAGGGGGCAGCAGGTGGGGTAGGGAGTGCAAGCAACTGCTCAACCTCCACCCCTCGGGGGGGACATATAAAGAGACCCCGAGGGGAGGGGGGAATACACAAATGACCAATAAAATCAAGAGTACAAATAATGGACATTACATAGCAACAAATAGGAACACAGCAAGGCGGGGACTTTCCCCTCTGCACCAATCACTCCCATTCCCTGATCGAAGGTTCTGGAAATGGGGTGTGGGAAGAGAGTGATGGACAGGGGGTTACTGAAGCAACGAAGGAGGGGACAACTGAGGGACAAGGGGACTGTTACAGAGGGGGGGGGGGGGGGGGGGGGGCGGGGGCAACTGAAATAATGAGGTAAACTGCATTAGGCTTGGGGGGAAAAAGGGGGGGGGGGAAAAAGGAAAAGCCTTGAATAAAACCATCCTTCTGGATGAACGATAAGATTCATGCAACTCAATGTCCCCTCACAAACTGAACTAAACATTTATGAAAATTTTTCAGGGACAACCACACGCACCACAACAAAACTGTTATTGCTTCTTTAAATCCTGGTTACTACACCAGACTTTTCCTATATCATGATTTATTTCCCATTGGAAAAAACTGTCTACAAACATCCTGCCAAAAGGAACCAAATTTGAAGCTAATCTCTGGACCTCCTTTGTGCAAAGGTCACTTTTTGTGACCTTTTGTTGTTCTACTTGGCAATAAGCAATAGTGTAACAATATCCACCATCATTATTTAATTGTTGGTGTAGATGATGTGATCTGTCTTAAAGGGGACCTGTAATTAAAAAGACCACTGCATGAAATTTAAGCCTTACTCAACAGTTTTAATCAATTTAATTATAATACATAAAAGGAATTTACTTGCTCAGATAGATAGAGTTATGGCCTTTTTATCCAAGATTTTTAAAATTCTCTTAGGCCGTAAAATATGAGTTTCCCAGGTGCTCTGGCTCATTTTCAAAAAAGCAAGCACTATCCTTAACAGGGCAAACCTGCAATGGCAGCTGCCTTACACTGGTGAAGCAATTGCATTCATTTGAAAAATGACTAAGTAGAGAAGAGATTCTAAAGAAAAGTGATGTAGCCAAACTGCAACTAAAAAATAAAAGCCAACCTGAATTCCTCAGTTGTAGCTAGCTTTGGAGCATCACTTCAGCACTGCAGCATCTTAACTCAGTGTACATTGAATGATATGCTGAACACCTAGCATGTTCTCTTATTTTTTATCTCCTTCTCAGAATAAAAATTGTATGTGTATTATCATGTAATTTCTTCTATTTTAAGGTTTAGTATCTTGTACAACTAAATTTTAGACATTAAGAGGTAGAAACCCTACCATTATCTCCTCTCCAACCAACATTTTTGACTCATCTTCACCACTGCCTCTGCCCAAGATAGGCTATACAGGACCTGGAGATTTATACCTTCACAGCAGTAAAACAAAAGGCCAGGATCAGTGATTTACATTACAGGTAATGCTTTTTGCACGTTCAGAGATCACTATTCTACATGTTATAATTTGTTACTGAGGCAATGCAGCAGTGGTTTACCAAGCTGCTGATGTTAATCTGGGAAGGAAGAGAAGAGAGAGCTGGCAGTGGCTCTCAAGGGCACAGTTAGGGTTTCTATTTCTCCAGTGATGGACTGGTTACGTGCTGCTCTCCCCAAGAGGTACCTGCTCTCCAGACCCAGACACAAGATGTGAGGCTACCTACACAGTGTCTGTGAGAAGTTAAAAGGAAATATCTTCACATATATTTTCTAATTTTTGGATTTTGCTCTTGCTACTTGAGCAGAGTCAAAAGCAGAGCCAACCATTTCTCTGTCACTGTTGTGTGGTACCCTAAGACTGACCACTTGTCTTGGTTGGAACGGTGTTGATTCAAGTCCAGTGAATGTATTAAATCATAACACAAATAATATCACTGTTACCCAATCACAAAAGCCAAGAAAATGCTCTGCTAAAGCATTAGTTTAAACCAGCTTGCCTTACAGAGAAAATGCCATCCAAGATTCACAAGTGTTGCCTGAATTAGCATGGTTTTCTCCTTTCTTTACTTTCTATTCTTCACAATACAACCCATATAATTGAAAATAGAACAAATAAAAGTAGTGCTGAGGACCTCAAAGCTGTTATTAGCAATGCTCAAAGAGCCAGATGTTATTTCTTTTCAAGCCAGGAAGTATAAACTGTGAAAAGAGCCCCCTGACTGGGGAGGGCGTTGTCTCTTGGGCATGGGAGATCCCAGAACATGTGAATAGGCCCGAAGTAGTTCCATTGTCTCCAGCAGAAAGTGGGAGGAGGTGCACACACCATTTTCTCTCACATTGTGCCCAAATGTCAAGTGGACTCGTAGAGGCAGTAGGTGGTAACCCCCCAAGTTCCTATATCAGCTTTGGTGTTCTGGCTAGAGAACCAAAGGGGATCTGTGACTCAGTGCTTTATTCTACATTTAGTGCTGGAAACAGACACAGGACAGTGGAAAAGCCTTTCTGAAATACCATTATGGATCATGCTACCACTGGCAATTATACCAACTAATCTCTCTCAGAAATTATAAAATACCTATTTTAAAGCTTCTCTGGGTCCTCTCTCTTACTGCTCTGGGTCCTCTCTCTTACTGTGGAAATCTGCAAACTACCCTCAGCATGTAAATACATTGTTAAACAGCCCCAGGTTAAAAACTAGTGTTCAATAAATCAGAAAATACCTACTAAAACATCTCTGACTACATTTTTCTTCTGGAAAGCATATTTTTTAATCTTTTCCTGAATTATGTTTTGCATTCCACTAGTCATTGCCATAGCCTTCTTCCCTAGCTGTTGTAGTTTGATTTGATTTTAAGGGCATGGGTGGTCACATCAAGAAGTAAAATACAAACAAGTTCCCTTTGTATACACATTGCCTTATATGAAGTCACTAACATCCTTCTTCCTGTAATGGAATTATCTCATCTCACATATTTGCTTCTGTCCCAAATGGTGATCCTACTGTGTCTCACCCATGCAATGAGTCACCACTAATCTCTCCACTCATGGTGTGTTCCATTTTCATAATGGATCTTGAGACGTCTCCGGTATTGTTCAAAATGTCTGATAATTCCAAATAGGGGAAGACAGATTTTTGAAGGTGCAAAATTCTCATGCAAAGTATTGTTTGTATTTCAAGTGTCGTTGGAGGCACACATGCTATGATTTAATTGGTAGCTCTGCTATTTGATTCTGTATGTGTATAGAGACAGATTTTTAAAATCTGTGCTTCTTAGTATATATGAATGTCATTAACATGCATTTCATTTAACCCCAAGGAGTCATTTAAACCTCTTGGGTGAATTTACATTTATGCATGTTTTCTGTGAAATGTAAAGTATTTATCCAGAACATCATGACAGCTCTGGAGGAACCAGAAAACTGTAAATGTATATGTAACGTAAATTGACACAGAAACAGGAGGGGAGAGGCAGGATAGAAAGCACAACCTAAAAATTGTAACATTCTGTTTTTTCTGTGTCTTCTTTGTCCTGGAAATCATCCACTAAGTGCATCTTGGCTGTTTTCAAATAATTTTCTCTGTTCCTACACAGCTCTTGCAGTGGACATTCACTCTACCATATTTTGACCCTTCTAATATCTGATTTGCAAAAGTTGCCATTTGCTCTGTTCCATCCCCCATGATCAGCTCAACAGTCCAAAATAAAATCTAGGAATCATCATTGGTTTCATCTTGTTGCTTCACATAAAGATCTCCAATCTGAGTAGAAGCCATATAAGGATATTGAAGGAAGAGCTACAAGAATATGTGTAAATAAGCCAAAGATGTGTTAGAATGATGGACAGAAAATAGACTAAATAATTATGTATTTGGATGGGTTTAATACTTTCCTAAAAGAAAACACTTCTGTAAAAAAGTAACAAGCATGAAGCATACCTAATCTATGCTGACTAAACTTTAAAATACATTTGCCACATTGAAAAATTTGGGAAAATTCTCTTTTAACTTCAACCAAAAATAACTTTGAGATTTTTTAAAACATTGTGATTGTCAGATCCAGAATATTCTTTAATTCCTTGGCTGTACATTGGACAGATTCTTACTGGGAGATACATCTACTTCCCAGAATAAAAAGAATAAAAAGCACCAAACCACAGAGGAATCAAGATTCAACAGTGCAGCAAAAACTTTTTAGGATATCTCAGTGAGTTTTTATTCACCAGGTAGAAATAAATGCAAGGCTCCAAGTGAGGGCTTCTACGATGGCCAGTTCCTGCCAGCCACTGGCCCTGGCAGCATGTGCAGGTCACCCATGAGCTGCTAGAGGACACTCACACAGGTGAGCTGTGGACTGTGGGCTGTGGGCTGTGAGCTGAGGCTGGGCACAAATGAGACACTGTGGAACTTGGAACGTTCTGCAGGGAGTATTAGATTCAGTTGTTCCCTTTCTATTCCCTTCGTGTTCCCTTCATATTGTTCTTAACAATTTAAATTCTCTGCAGAGATTTACTTTTAATTGCTAACAATATGTCAGCGCCTGTGATCTTCCCTGATAAGACCACATTTTCATGCCCAAGTTATGATGCCATAAGAACGTAACTTAAGAGGGTATTCTGACAGGTGTCTCTTTAAAGTCTGTAACACTGACACTATAATTTCAGGTTTTATTTATTAATTTTTATTAAAACATAATAAATATTACCGAAGTCACAGAGTATTCTTTAAAGCAAAATACTGTTTTGAAATCTGTCTCAAATGTCAAACAGAATGCATTTTGCATTTGTTCTGTATAAATTTTTATTGAATTCAAACTTTTAAATAAATCTTCCTATATCTAATGCTTCTTATCAAAGCACAAAAACACATTATAAGAAGAACCTCAGAACTCACCATCTTCAAATTTAATGGACTCCTGATGAATTCTTCCCTATCCAGACTGTTTTTAAAGCATTTTACTATATTTTATACATTATAAATGGATTCCATTCTTGGCTTAGCAATTCACCTAATGGACAATGGATACAAAAAAGCTCTAGCTCCAGGGACATTAAATTGGTTCTAAACTCTGAAAATTACAGCTTTTACAAAAAGAAGAAAATACTAAAAACATATCTAATGCAACACTGCATCTCATTTTCTGCTACCTTCACAATCTGTCTAAAAGCTTCTAAATTTCTTAATGACACAATATGTTAAAATTGCATTCTTTTATATTTAGATCTCTAAAACATTTTTTCTTCTTTACAACCCCAAGGAGTTCCACCAGCAAATGGAAAATAACATTCTTGCATTCCAGCAGTTGGGAACATGGAAAGCACTGTGCTGTACCAGAAAAGTGCTGTATGCTATGTCTGACCATGGTCGAAGCTGAGTACTTCAGAGAAAAGCAGACAGTCTCTGGTGATGAACCTGGTTCTACATTTCACTTTGGGTAAGCAATGGTTCGTAACGATAGGTAACACATGACAGACAAGTACGCTGCAGAGAAAACTCCTCTGTAAATACCTTTAAAGTCTTTAATCTGAATCACAATTCCTTCACTTGGATCCTCTGCTTGAGGAGTTTTCTGCTGCCAGCAATACTACAGAATTTAGAGAGATGGTAATACCATCTTTCTAACCACTACTCTCTTTTCCACCTCTCAACAATGATGTAGAATCTACTCTTTGACCTTACACAGCTTGACAGCAACAGCAAGCCATAGAGAGAAATGAAAAAGAGCTCTTATTTTTCTATTATTGTGTATTGCTGTAGAAAAAGGACACACTGAAAATGGGAATCCTTTCAAATTATAAAAAATAGTTATTCAGTTGTCAAAAAAACAGGGATTTTTTTGACTTAACAGGACGTTTATTTTAAAGTATTGTCTATTTTGGGTGTATATACGTGATATACATAGATTTAGATATGTAGATACATATTCACTTCATATTCACTTATAATTCCACTTATACTATCACTTTTGTTCTGATAATAAAAAAAAATATATACAGAGGGTAAATGTACAGCCAGTTTCTGCAATTCATCATGGCATTCATCATTCATGCACCAACCCTCATATGGTAAGAGCTTCACTTTATGTTACAGTCTCAGAAACACACAGGTGGGACAGTATCTAGAGGTTTTTTCAGTTCAGCCTTCTTCTCAGAATGAATTCTGCACTGAACGTAGAAGACATGGCTTAGGGCTTTGTCTCGTCACATCTCTCAAAAATCCACAGACAGGAAGGTTCTTACACAACATACTTCAGTGTCTAGTTAATTCCATAAATCCACTTAGAACCGGATATTCTTAATCTTTCCCTAGGTCAAGACTGGTATAGATCTAAGCATGTCAGTTGACTTCCCTCTGGTTTTTCTGCTATGTTTTTGTAAATTAGTTTGCCAAACACTGTTTTCTAAGAGAATTGTAAGAGAATTGTTATCAAACTTTGCTGCCAGAAACTGAAAAAAGCTTTCCCATATTTCTACAACTCTATTTCTAAACTCTAATCTGAATAAAGATTTCTTTCCCAAACAATTTATGAAAACATATGTTTAAGCCTTTTTATACACATATCTAGGAATTCAGGCTTGAATTGGGTTTAACAACATCAATGTTCAACTTTCAGCTTTGCATTCTGTGGTTATAAATTGCAGTTATCAGGCTGTTTGCTTAGCACAGTGGAAATTTTCCAAAGACATGATCACCCCCCAACTTTCCACAGCAGATAATTAGTGTGGCAAGAAAAAATACATGAGATAAAAGTATACATGGCAGGAAGAACAACATGCTGAGACACCTCCTAAAAACAATTAGTCCAACTTGAACACTCCATTGCTAATACTTTCCTCAGTAAAAAGACTGACAGGAAAAAGGAGAAAGACTTGTAAAGAACTGAATATAGGTAAAAGAGCTAGACACACTGCTTACCATTGGAGCACTGAAAATTAATCTGGAGTACATGGAGAAAGGTGGAAGGGGAAGAGAAGAGGAAGACAAGAAAAGACAGAAAAAGCATAAAGAAGGGACAAGCAAAGGAAGGAAGGAGAGCGGAGAAAGACATAAAGAGAAAGAGAGGAAGTGAAAAGAACTAAGAGAAGGAAGATGTTTTTGTCATAGAACTTTGATAAAGAGGTATTCTCCACCTATTCCCTCTTTTTACTTTCTAGTTTCATATGATCTATGCCAACTCTGATACTCTTCAAACTTTCACTCATAACTGTTTTTAGTTTTTAATTTCATGAGGTCGTTTCCATTGACCTCTTTACTACTGACCTATTATTTTAATAGATTTGGTAGGATCATTTACACTGACCTCTATTGCCTTACTGATTTCTCTCCTCTTTGCTCCCATATCACCCAAGCAATTGAATTTCAGTCCCAATTCTAGTTATTGGATACATAAAACAATTTCATTTGTATTGCTATTATTCCTAGATGAATTGTCTTTTTTGCTGTATGTCTTTCCCAGCTCATAGTTTAATCCTTTTTAATATTCATTAAAGTAGTCTGTTTCCTTCTGAATATGGCAGAGAATACTCTTATATCAGAGTCTTCTGTCCTCCAAAAACTCCCTTACTTCTGGAAAACTTAAATTTCTCTTATCTGAGAAACCTTTTTAAGCATGCACAGACACTTTAGATTTCACCTGAAGGTCCCATGCTAGATGTCAACACTTGTACCACCAGCACTGAGTCTATCAAGCCAGGTGAATTTTGAGCTGCTTTGCAAGAAAGGTAAATTACCCATTGTTTTGTCTGTTATTTTCCCTTAGAATTTTACACTATCAGTGTTGGGTTCCACTATCACTGCAGGATTCTAGAACCTAGAAAGCACCCTCTTCCAGATTTTCCCTGATGGCAGGTTTGCAATGAGAGTGCTTTGCCTTGCATAGAGCGAAAGCAGCCCTAATGGGTTCTGCACCAGGCTTTCTTTTTAGAAATCATTGAAATATATAATGGCTTTGGTTGGAAGGGACATAAAGACCATCTTTTCCCAACCCCCCCTGACATGGGCAGGGATGCCACTCACTAGATTAAGTTGTGCAGAACCCCATCCAACCTGGACTTGAACACATCCAGGGGTGGGACGTCCACAACTTCCCTGGGCAACCTGATCCAGTGCCTCACAATCCTCACAGTAAAGAATTCCTTCCTAAAATCTAGCTTAACCTACTCTCAAATCAAATAATGTCCAATAATTATTTCATTTTCTGTTCCCCAGCCTTGCAAGTATAGACACAAAAGATACTATTGGCAATAAATTTCTCGTGGATTTATCGTTCCTAAGATTTTCCAACATTTGTTCAACATCACCTATAGTCAGTGAATTTTTCTGCACATTATGGTACAATCTGTTCCTTTTCCAAGCATACCAAGTACAAAAAATGGAATGCATATTTTCAATTATTGTTTTCTTAAAGAAAAGTAGCTTATATTGGACACTGTGTAAATAAAACTTAGAAAATACCATTAAGGAAATAAAATTGTGCAAAAAATACAGATATTTTAACATTATGGAAAATGCAGCTAAATTATGGAATTAATCAAAATCTACAAGAATTTGAGGGATATACCGCAATTTTGTCTATGTAGATTATCAGTTCCTGAGTCATGTTTTCATTGTAACTATTGGTCCCAATTTGAAAGGTTTTTTTTATTTTCAGTTCCATTAGAAGTATCAGAAGTATTATCTACTTTAACTATTGGAAATCTCCTATATCAACTACCAAAGAACTTTGTTAAGATTGCACTTTCTATATTGTATTTTACTCATACTTTATATGGATGCTGACTAGGAAACCAACTTTCTTGAACCTTATCCATCGTTTTGATGTCTCTTCGTAGTAAAACTGTGATATTTTGGGAGATTCAATGTTTAGCAGATGAAAAGTAACTTATAAAGATTAGCTAGAGAAATGAAACAGTGTCTTGCCAAGTCCAGCCAAGATTAAAGAATTCTAGGGATAGAAAAAAGCTGCATGCTTTTCAGCAAAAATTCACATTTCAGGACATACTTGGATTGATTCTCAGGATTAAGATCAAATTTGTATTTTGTTAATTTGGTTCTCTCTTTTCTCTTTTTTAGTTTTTTGGTTGTTTTTTTTTTAATCAGAGAAAAGTTTGATCACATAATGGCAAACTTTCTAGACAGCAGAAAAGTCTCTATAAAGGAAGTACAATGAAGGAAAAATTGTTACAATTGGTGTTAGACAATATAATCTGTAGGTAACAGCACAGCAGAGGGCTATAAGTTAGGTCTTCTACATTAAGGTTCTTGTCTTTCAGATAAACTTGAGTCAACTAATGCATCATACATTTTCAAATACATGCATGTATTTTGCATATGAGGCCATGTTTTTTGTATACAGTAATTAAATGATCTCATGATAAATCAGTATATCCTTTTAAATCTGAAACCAAGCATAAGAAAATACATTACTCTTCAGGATATGTGTTGTTACTAACACAATAACTGAGTCAAGATTTTAAAGAATTTTAGCTGAAAACTGGATATTAAAATGACATTTAATGCAATCTGTCAACCTAAAAAGTATGTTGCAGATTTTTAAAGATGACTGTTAACAAAACATTTGGAAATTTTTAGATGCGGTTTGGTGGAAGTTGAGCAAGGTATTTGAGAGTATTAATAGTCCAGTTTAAACAGTTACAAATAACAAGCAAAGTACAAATAAGTAAATCAAAATACTTTCATAAATTAGTGACCATTCTAACAAAGGTTGAAGACAGTATTCAACCATAAAACCAAAGACTTAAGGTTCAAAAGGTTCTATTGCAAAAGATATTTGGAAGAAAAAATGCATTAAATGAGATTTACTAATATTTATTTGAACACATGAAACTGCATGATATTACTGTGCATTCGCACTTATGTTAGTTTGTTTTGGAAAGCACGCTGTGAAATCTGTAAGGGAGATTTATTTGTTTTATTTATTTTTTGAAAGTGAGGAATCAAACCTTCAGAGCAATGAAGAAACTGATAATGATCATTTCCATTGTGTGAAAATATACTGAAGTTCACTGTCTTTATGCCCAATTTTAAAGAGGCATCAATGCCCTAGCATGTGAAAATGCACAGTTTTAAGTTCTTAAGAGGCTGGGAAATCTCAGTGGCCGTATTGGCTTCATGAGCAACCACAAGAAAATTGCAAATTGCAGACCAATTTTTTTTTTTTAAATACAGGACCTTTCTACAATTAACATTGCATAAAAGATATAAGGAATAATTTCAGATCAGTTTTAGTGTTTTAAGAGTTTTGCTTGTCCCTTTCCTGTGCAGGAGGAGGTAACACTTTGGCAATGCAATGCATATCAGAACATACTGCAGTAAAAAGACAGAAAATCCTACTCTGAACATAAAGTGATAAAAGTTTCTTTTAAAGCAGCCTTCTGGATATCATTCTGGCCAAGTCTAAAATGCGTCATGGAATAGGTGTAGCTAATTTCACAGAGTGTGTTCAAGAAGTAGATTAAAATGTTCCTGAAATTTCTATCCAAAAATGTAGCGCGCAGAAAAATGTGAAGAAACCATACAGAATTCGTATCAATACTTAAATACATGTATTGGCCTGTGTGTAACTTGGTGTCATTATTTACTAGTGAAATGGTTGAGAAAAATCATACTTTTAAAAATCTTTTTGTCCCTACTGTGCACTTCCTCATTTTCTTAGCTCTCTTTTCTCCTATGTGCTTTTTCTTGTGACATGATTCTATAATTGTACAGTTTGCCAGCTCTGGCTGCTGTGGAACAGAACTGATGGCTGCCTTGATGGCATTCATCGTATGGCAAGGAGTAGTTTTTAAGCAGGAGAGCCAGCACCCGAATGCACATTAGATATCAAACATCAGAGACAGGAATAACAGAGACTCAGTCATTACTCAATCTCTCTAAACTAGCATCTGGTTTTGAATCCTCAGTTACTCAGCACACTCTGGGAGTGCTTCTAAATAAATGTCAATTTAGGCTACAAAAGCATCTGACAACTGGAAAGGAGCCTTCTTGCAGTCTCCTGCATATTTTTCCCCCAAATGAATTGGCACAACAAGGCTGAGTGTTTCTTTTGTGTTTCCTGTTCATTAACAAAATGTACAAATATGCATTCACACTGAGAACAGTATGGTAGTTTAGGAACTTCCCTCTGTTTGGGGAGTACATCATCATCAGGCAGTCAAAGTTTCAGATGAGTGGAGAATAAGGACCTGAAGAGGCAAATAATATGAGCTAAAGAAGGAACGGTATTTGTCAAAGCACACACACTTGCTTAAAAGACAAGGTGCAAGACTTTAGAAGGAAAATGCAATCATTTATTTAGGACGTTTTCTTTCTTTCTAAACAATTGAAATAGAAAAATGTGTCTATTTCTGGGGTAAAAGCCCACTTGAAAATGAACAGTCGACACAGAAAGAGTAGGGTTTTTATAGTGTGTCCCATTGTCTTGTTTCCAACTCATTAGAGAAAAGGCTGAAAGAAAACTGGCAGTGTGTTTTGGTTCAAAGGAAACAGCCAAGTGAATGTCATAGTTACCAATTTTCAGGCAAATAATCATGATAAACAGTGCATCAACAAACTAGTGGAAGCAAAAAATGTCCCAGAAAATCCTAAATGTTGTTACTTGATGAAAAATTCTCAGGTAATTTCTATTTCTACTTTCTGCAGCAATCTAAAGAAACTGTCATTATTGAAAAACCGGGTTTCCTTCAATCCACAGAATCCTTGCATTTTTGTATTGCTGAACAGACTTCATAAAAATGTAAGTGGGATACTCCCAGCAGAGTATGTGTTTCTGCCAAAGACCAAGTCAGAGTTATGCAAATCTACCCAGGCAGCAAATACATACAGGCTTTTGACTGCAAATGGTGAAAAAGACCATATAACGCTCAGATGAGCCAACATATTACAGCTTACAGACCCTGGGATGTTTTCTTCACACTATACACCTAGAGACACACTTGCAGATTTCTTGTCTACTGACTGGAGGTCACCTGTCAATCATATTTTACTAAATGCATCCTGAGGACTTACCTGTGACATACAGAGCATAGCCAAGTTACAGGGAATGGTGAAATGGTGATGAAATGGTGAAAAACTTTCCTTTTTCCTCTGGCTGCTCAGCTTTTGGAGACCTTGTGTTTCTTATTGGACTTATGACCCTGACATCTGTTTCAGTTTTTACTCAGTCTTCCCTTTTTCCTACTACAATTCATCAAGGAGCAACTCCTCCATAATGTCCATGTCACATCTCAGAACTTCCTCCTAATTTATTCAGTCAGGCCTTGTAACCTTTCTCCATTTCTCTTCATTTATTCCTTTTAATATTTCTATTTTACATTTTATGTGGAGTGTCTTACAGCTGCTCCAGCCCATCTTTTTTGTCTCTCAGTCACATATGCACCTTTAAAATAGAGAGGTAGATTTCAAGGAAAAAGGTCTTTGTCCTCTCCTTCAAGCTTTGAATCAAGCACATTCAGCTCAAATTTTTCATGACAGTTCTCTCACAGTGCCAGCTCACAAAGAGGCACCAGAGTAGGAATAATTTTTACTTCTACAGTGCTAAGTGTTCAGACAAATCACAGATCTTCTGGGTAGACCGACTGATGACATGTTTGAAGGTACTGTTGCAGAAAGGACAGAGGCATAATAATAGGAGTTGGTATGCATCACAAGGATGGAGGAGTCCTAAGAAAAAGATTATTTGTCAGAAAGAAATGCATGAATTTTTAAAATGACAGAGCTCAAAACAAATCAAATCCCATGCATCCATATTTTTTCAGTATTTGTCTTTAAATGCTCTTGCTCGTGATTTCACAGGTAAATCCAGAAATTCCAAGAATGTGTTTGACCACTGCACTCAGAAGATGGTTTTATGCTTCTTTTACAACCTGCTATACATCATGGCATCTGCCAATGCAAAACCGCACATCCTTTTACTTGTTCTGACTATTTCTACCACTGTTGAATCACTGTTTATTGTATCTTCCTGCTGAGTGGCAGCCCCATGCAGGTAAGATGTCCAGCTGAGTGCAATGACAGGGAAAGCTGGGCAGCACCTTGCTCTGCTCTCACTGAACTCCTGGGCAGTACATGTCTCTAGTGAAACAGTTTAGATACACCCACTGCTGCTGGGCTGCAGAAGGTTCCTTGAGAAGGCCTCAGATTCCTAAAGTTACCTAAAATCTATAAAATCATTTAAAATGTAAAACCTGAAATATTTTTAAAAAAATATTTTAATATTAACTTATGATCATTCCTACTGGGTGGATTTGGTTGAAAAGATATTTAAAATAACTTCTGAGGAGAGTTCTGTCCAAATTTGTAGCAAATCCACTTAAAAAAGAGGATGAGAGTGGGTTCAAAACTTTTCTGTTGAGGACAAAATTTTATTATCTTTATTCAAATTTATCATGAGGTAATGCAGATAATCTTGTGGCCATTCACATTTGCTCGTGATTCTTCTGGTTAGGAGAAGAAAAACAAACCTTCCAGAAGAATCTTATTATGCATAATATAATTCAGCTTGAGACAAACAACCAATTAAAAGACTGGAAATAATAGATTTGTGGGGAAAAAATAGTGTAGAAACCATACGTCATTTTTATATCTTGAACCTGCTTTATGCTAAATTTGTGCTAAATTTGCTTTTTTTTCGCTGCCAATAAGTGTTTCCTAAAAGAAATCCCTACAATTTTTTCTAGAATTATTAGTTGGAAAAATAATGCTGGGTAAGTCTAAAATCATATCAAATCATGGATCCTCATACAATTGAGATCAATATTAGAAACGAAATCTCCTACATTGCTTGTTTTCTCTGCATTCTCTTCCATCTCAAATGTAACATGACAATGAATTCCACAAAATGGGTATTCATGTAAAAAAAATTTATGTTGATTTTACTTGTTGACTCCACAACAATTATGCTAATATTGTGACATTGCCATATTTTAAAGTAAAATCATTTGAATGTATCTTTATTCAATTCCACCCCTCATATATTCAATTATATGCTTTTCACTTTGTTCTTTTCTGCTAAGTTATTTACCTCACCCCTCACTTCACATAACAATGATAATTCCATAGAGTTTTCTGAGGTGATGACACTTAAGGTTACATTACTCAGTTATTGTAGTTAATTTAGAACATAAATGAGCAGGAAGAGGGAGTCTGGGGCGGTTTTGTTGATTTTCCTCTGGACAGAGAGGTTATTTACCTCAGTGCTCCATTAACTGAAATCAGGCTGGTTTTTTTCTTCCAGTAATAGTTTTACTGGTGTGCCCTCACCTAATGATTCTGCTCCCCACAGCACTTGAACTGGCTAATCACTTGGCAGAGATGGCACTAGGCCCATTCATCACCCTCACATGCAGTTGTGATCAGCACGGCTACATACCCAGAGCCGAAACAGCATAAGCATAGAGTCTCTCAAGACTTACTGAAAAACTGCTTTCTTCTCCCATGTCTTCTTCAAATACCTAATCGTGCATCTGGTTCAAAGGTCAGCAGCCTACAGCTCACTTCATCTTTTCGATTGCAATACACTTCAGAGAGATCTAGTTGACTATTATAAACTCTTTTTGCATGGAGGAACCAAGAGGAATCCCTAACCTGCAAACCAAACTTATATATGCAGAAAAACTTTTAAGCAGCACTCTGCAACACAGTAGTAGCTCTGGAATTTATTATCAACTAGAAATATATCTTTATAACTTGTCTGACGTATTTGTTTCTACAACTTTCTCTTCCAACCAAGCATGTCTCTATAGTGCCAACGTTCTGGTTCTGCAACGGACTCTAGTGCTGTAGCCTTTGCTTGATGAAGAGGAAGAAACAAGGTTAAATGATTTGCAGAGAAATTGAGAGAATGAAAGGCTCACCTCTTTCCTTTCTGCACATGGATAACCCTCCTTTCGTAATATGTGGCACCACTTTTAGAAGGGCCTTGGCTGTGCTGAACTTTTTCCCACAAGTGTTCAGACTGCAATAACCGTGGATGCACTTGGAAAGTGGTATTTAAACAAAATTGTAACTACATTTCATCCCAAGATCTGGGGATATTTTAAATAACAAAGGTTTTAAGGATCAGTTTATGAGGCAAGCAATGCAGGAGTAAAATCCACCATTTTTCTGACTGTTTTGCATTCTTTTCCTCTTATTTCAGACAAATAAAAGTCAACACAAGAGCAAACGACCTTACTAGAGTAGATATTTAAGAATATTTCATCTTCTCAGAGCAAGTTTTGTAAAGACACAGCACTGAAACTGAAAGAGTAACTCCTCATGGAGTAAGTCAACTGGAGCACAATAAGCAAAGTTTCAGCAGTGTCAATGTATTCCCAAGGGATCCAGGGCCAATCTGTATCAATAAGGTGTGTGTGTTTAGTAAGAGATCCAAACTGTGATATGCAGGTGTCTTACAATCATCTAGCATGTTTTCAGAGACATTGTGTTCTTGTTTTCTTCTATGGACATAGTAGCATTTTGTTTATTTGTTTGAGACAGGACATCTGGGAGAAGCTAAAATACTTTCACTCAATGGGTAAGAAAATAAGAACAAACTAATGCACGGAATGTCTGGAATGCAGGTTACAAACACCACAGGATCTAGATAGTACACATTTTCCCTCACAATTAATGTTAACCAGCTGAATCTACCCTTCCATGTTTTCATCTCATCTCATTCAAGTTCATATAGTCAGAAGACTATTGAAATATGAAGAGACAAAGGCTAAGCTGCCACCATGTAATAGTAAAATATTTTCTATGTGTCTCTTATGCTTGAAGAAAACCAATGCCCAAACAAACAGAAAATGCTTCTCTGTAGTTCCTACATGTTTCCTTTTGAGTGTAACCCTCCCACAAAAACTCTTCTGTTATTCAGACAATATGTTAGAAATTAACTTTTTGCTGTTTGCATGGGAATCTGTGCACTGTGTCTGTGGCTTTCACAATAATTTATCTTATGTATATTTTTATGTACATATGTATATTTCTCCTTATAAGGGAAAGAAGTTTCCCAAATGACAGCTGTAAAACATACAAAATAATATAAACGCAGCATATCAGCAGTAAGAGAAAGGCTGCAATAACGCTTCCACACTAGTACATCATACTCCTGTAGCAATTAACAACCACACACAGAGTCATCACAATTTCCTTTCTATTAGGAAGAAAGGATTTCCTGTTACTTAACCTGTTTTACTAGTTCCATTCTGCATGTGAACTCAGAAATAAAACTGGTTATTGCAGTTTTAAAAAAATTTTACAATGATTGATCCAAATAAAAGAGCAAAATGTAATGACTCAGCAAATACCTCACAGTTCAATTATTCTACAAGGGTATTCCAGTGATTTCCAACCATAATTGAAACAAGTTGAACAGTAAAACACCAACATGTCAAGTTTTATTCCAGGAGATCCTTTCATCAAACAGAAAAATCAGAACTGCATTTCTATTGGAGCCATCACAAACATATATGCTAAGCATATGCAAAGAAAAATATAAAATATCCAGTCTTCATGAAGGCACTGCCAGTCTTTGTCTCTCAGATCCCTGCTGAGATCTGTATCCTGCCATTAGAGTACCACTAGACAGTAAATTTTTTGCTAGGAGCGTGAGATTTTGCTGTGACTTCTGGTTATACTGGTGAATGGGACGGTTCCAGCCTTACCTTATTCTGCCCAACTCCTCTCTGCTGTTTCACTTATGCTTATATTTTTTCTTCACAATCTCTTTGCAGCATGGGCTGTCTTTTTAATTATGTGTGCTAACAACACTTGGCTCAATGGAGCAATAAGAAATACTGCACTACAAAATGATAATAAAATACCCTTTCCTTATGGCGGAAATTAAATAAACAGTTCTATTCCTTCTGCAACCCCATTAGAACACAAATAAACAGAGAATCCTGCACCAAGCTTTAGATATAATGCTCAATCTCTTCAACAGAAACAACAAAACCCACAGAGACCACAGAGAAGATGAATTTCAGACTCTAATAGGCACAAATGGACTTTAATATGTCTTTCCAGAGATCTTCCAACTAGCAAAAGTAACAGGGGAGAAGATATTAGAGAGATAATAGCAAGTCACAGTCATGCATGTATCTGATACACTTTTAAACTTACCAACAAATCTAAAACAAACAAACAACACATATTCAGAATGTCAAGAATTACTCTTTTTTTCTGCATTTGTTGACTACTTAAAAATTCCTACCTATCCTGGGTTTTTCCACTTTGAAGACATCATCCAGACAACCAGAATTTATAACTAAAATTTATGACATGCAACAGATTCAGGCTTCACTTGGTACAACCAGTTGCCATGATGAAAAATTACCCAGAGATACATAGTAGAAAAAAACCCCCATAGTATCATCTAGGCAATCAAAATACTGCACAAAATTTTGGCACTCACTACAGCATTTAGGAATGCAAAATATCCAATTGGAATATACACTTCAGAGGGAAGAAAAAAAGTCTATTCTAAGCCTAATATTTATGCAGCCAACTTGCTTAAGCAAATCTGAGCAAGTACAGTGTGACTGCCAAAGTTGGGAGGGAGAGAGTTGCAGACATTCCTGATCAGCACAAATACTTTGGTGCAAGGTAGATTTGCATGAGGCTCTCGGGTGTAAAAGTAACACTTAGATGATGATTTCCATCAGTATTAGGGCATAGGTTGTCATTCTGGTCCATGATTTCATTCCAGAAATTACATTCTTACTACTTTATTGCTATAATAGTGTCAGATCATATCCATGCTTTATCCTATTTTATATTCTAGTTGCATTACTTTTCATCAGTTTTGATAGGAAACTTTCTCACTTTCTTGAAATAGTGGTGTCAGACACTAGAATCTGAAAAAATTGAGATAGGGGAGAATAACCTTAAATGGATCCTGTCCTAAGTCATATCCTATCTGATGGACTTTTGAAGATAGAGAAAGAAAATGTTTAACATTTCTCTGAAAAGTGAAGGTTTTAACCATCAGAGGCAGTTCTGTTAATTGTGAATGGTTAACCTTCCAAGCCATGAAAAGTTACACCTAAAGTGATCTCTAATGATTCTGTGAAACCTACTAATTGCATAACTAGCAATGCCTTTGTTAATGCCACTTACTGCAGATAATTGTTGTGATGTTCAGTGATTTCAATTGTTTAGGAAATGGAAGGACTGTCAGACTATGAAATGTTTTCCTTTGATGGTGAACAACAAAATAATGCACAAATAACTATATTAATTTTCCAATTTGTCCTTGTATTCTGAGTCACCCAGAAAACTTCATGATGAAGCTACTGTTTAATATACTTTTTCTGGATGACTTGCTGTGAATTCAAAAGAATGAAGCTGAATTAACCATATCTTTTATGCAGCAATCAACAACAAACGAAATAAAATAAACATTCCCTACTTCTCATATGGAAACTGCATAAAGTAGTGACATTAGCCTAAACAAAATACTCCACCTTCCTTGTGAAATAATGATGGTCTCAATAGCTGTTTTTTATAGTCATCAATATTTTACAGAAAATGCACTTGCATCTCTTCTCCTCAGCAGTATAAACTGTATGCAAAAGGAACACAAGATTAAAAACCAATACCTGTTCAGTTAGGACAATTCTAGTTCTAAATGTTTATATTTCCTGTCTGTTTGTTTAGATTATTCATCCAAAAGAGCTGAATGAGAATTATTTTTTTTAAATCCATCTTCAACTCTTATCTGTTTATCTTGTGGGAACAGTGAAACACTACATAATAAATTGTATTGCCAACAGCAACAGGAGTGGTTTTAAGAAAAACCACAGTTTCCACAGGGCGGAGATGTAAAAGGTTACAGAAGATGTAGTAAATGGAAAGTGAGATTCTGTCATGTTTAGGTTGTTCCCCTGGAAGTTAAAGAAATGTTAACAGACAGAAGAAGGAGCCAGTCCTTTGTCTGTAAAGTAGGTTCCCTATGTAGTGAATGATGTGTTGTCATTTTAGATGACTTTCAGCACTTCCAGACATATGGTCAGGTGTAAAGAACAAGTAAGTCAGTGGAAACATTCCCATATATTTAATAGTCTACAAATAAAATATTTAGGTACTCATTTCCAGGGAATCACTGTCAACAAAAATAACAGGAAAAAAAGAAAGCACAGGGTAAGGGGACAAAATTTAGATTTTGGTGTGGAGTAAGTCTGTGTCTCTCCCGTTTCTAAAAGGAACTAATAAAAAAAATTCAGATTCTTTTTTTTAAACATTAAAATACTTGCTTAATAACTCTAGTAAATTCCAGAAATATATGTGGAGTTTTTGTGTCAGTCAAACTGGAAGCAAAGCCAAACCAGCTTCCTAAGTGTCTTTCTCCATTTTGAAGCATTGCAAAAGCTTTCTTTCGCCTCTGACACTTAAAAGGGTTGAACATTATACTTTCCAGAAGGAGAGCTTTCTGTCAGTAAAAATGTGTGTTGGACGGTAGAGAGCACACTTTTGTATTTGAGTGCATACACACACATATAAATGTATTTCTTTCTCCTCCCTGCTAAATACTATTATTAGAGAAAAATGGAAAAAGGTTTTAGCCAATCTGGCACACTTCTCTGTATAACTGTGATCAGCATAAATGTACATAACAAAAATCCGTGAAGCGAATGTATGTATCCTGAAAGTACAGACAGAAAAAAGTTGCTTGGACAAATACAATGTAGTGTTCATAAGCAGTGTTTGTTTCCCTATCATATACAAATGACAGTAGGGAACACAAAATGCAATGCAAGCACAGCTCTCCAGTTGAAATACACCATTTCTAGGCTACTGGAAGTATTCTCTCACCTAGTCCTTGCAATGTTAAGCTTAATGCATTCTGGTTCCTCCCAGGCTCCTGCAATCTACTGGGAAGAACTTTATTTCAGTTTTACACAATGATGAGACTTTCTCTTGCTAAGTGTTTGTAGTGTACACTGTAAATTCAGGTTGTGGTGAATCAGTCAAGGTTTCTCTTTTTTTTTTCCCCATTACTTTGAGAGAAATATGAGCCGCAAAGACTTACGAATGGAATTTCACAATCTTGCTAAATGTCTGCTGAACAATATCTTAATGTCCCACTCTGAATGTCCCACTCTTCTTCCCTCAGTTGTTATTGCAAAGTATGGTGCCATGTGGTCTACACTACTCTTTTGGTCAGTTGGGATAAGCTGTTGCAAGTGTTATTTCCTCCCAACTTCTTGTGCACCCCCCATCCACTTGCTGTCAAAGTGTTTCAAGAGTTTCATAAAAGTCCTTGATGCTGCTTAAGCACTGCTCAGCCATAGTTAAAATATCCTTGAGTTTTTCAATGCTGTTTTTAGCATAAATTGAGAACACAACCAAATACTATGAAGAAAAATCAATTATCTCTCCTAGTCAAAACTAGTACCTACCAAGAATTTCAGGAAATCCGTAGTATTTTATATTAATCTATATAATAGTAAGAAATGTAAAATGCAATTACTTTTTATTGGTGCACAAATCAATCTTTGAGTTTGCATTGACGAAAATCATCTCTAAGCGAACATCTACCATTGCTCCATATGATGGATTTAACTCAAGGAAGGATATTATTAAGAGAAAAGGAAAGGGTGCTGTATTGTATGACTATACAATGTGTTAATACTGCACTTGGGTTCATAAACTGTGGTGAAAGTGAATATCAGATGTGACTGTTGCACTGATATAACCAGCTTATGCAACATCAAGGTTTTCTGGACAAAACAAAATTTAAAAGAGAAAAAATGGTTGTGATATTAAATGCAATGCTAAACAATACATCCTCATATGGTCAAAAGTAAAGTCCTCTAAATTAACTGAATATTGTGATTTGAAGAATTATTTAATTATTTTATTAGAAAGAGATGGCTAGAGGAGTCAGTTGCTCTGGAACCAAAATTAGCTTCAATAATAAGGTCAGTACAAGAGAATACTTCTAACAGTTCTTGCTAATGATACAGTACAGGAAGATTCCATCAGTGTTGATGAAGTGGGTATTTGCTTGCTCAATACACTCACTTTCAGGTAACCCTGTATACAGGAGTAGCAGAAAACCTACTTTGAAATATGCTCATATGAAATGATATGCACTGAAATGATTTAGAAAAGTTTCTATTTGCTGGACCAACCTACAGAATGCAAATTTGAGAAAATCAAATGAATATTATTCATATCAAATGAAATGTCAGGATAATGCTAGAAAGTTTGCTAGAAATGATTGGTAAGATACACCTTAAAGTTAAAATGCTAGCCATCAGGGAATGCTATTTCGCTCTAAATCTGGAGGTGATGAGAAGACCTTGCTCAGCAAAGCAGAAAACTCTCAAAAAAGTGACTAAGACACCTTCTGCTGGAATTATCCCTTATGAGTCACCAAGCCAAGACTACAACTATTCAGATTATCTGCTGGAAATAATATGACAAGGCATCAGTCATGCTCTCCACAAACATTTCTTTCATTCACCCCATCCTCTGGGCTGTAATCTCTGTCTGAACCAAATCTTGCAGGATTGTCAGCCAGTCCATTTAGCCACAGAGCTGCAGAAGCAAAACATGTAAGACTGAACAAGAGTCGCTCAAAATAACATTTCTGTTACATTATAACAACACATAAAATTGAGTTTGCTTGTTTTCAGTTTCTAGACAGAGACAACAAAAGTGAAGAATAAGGATCCTGTTGAGGTTTACACAGTTGTGTTCCTTCTGTCTGCCAGCGCTTTCAAAAGAACATCTTTCTTATCAGTTCCCATAGTTATAACTGACACTCTCTGAAGACTTTACCATCTTCCTTACCATACACTAGATACTTTTTAAACTGAGTAACAGGGTCTTCTTTGATTCCTCACAAGTTCTGACATACATGTAGGAGGGTGGATTTCACAAGAAAATCAGGGAAGGCTGACATATGAATTGTTAAAGACTTACATCTCACATATCATTGAAAATCACAGTGGAAGCCCTCCTAATATGTTTTATATTTCACAGATTAGATGCAACGCTCCCATTTTTCCTCTTTTTTGAAGCCTGATGGAATAGCGAATACTTAGATGTTTTTCTGCTCTGAAAAATACATCTTCTCAGCTCCATCTGATCTTCATAAATGCCTACATATACAAATTTGAATTAATAAATAGTATTAAAATTGGTTTCTTTAATTTCTTCTCTGAATGAGTTTTTACTTCTGTTTGTAGGGTAGTCTCAGAGAGAACACAAATGTACTGGGTCTGGCCTGTTATTAACAGAACTACTCACAGGGATTCCAGGGTGGAGACAATTCTGTCTTCTTTTACCTCTGTGCATGCCATTAAATGAAGAAAGCATCTAGACAATGGAGTCTCTTGTGTATATTCAAACAAACTCCAATTGGAACTGTTTACAAAACAAAAGATACTGGGATTATTATTTTTAAGATTCATTAAAGGAGGTTTATATTTGAGCATGGATGGAAAGGACAGCTCTCAAAAGGACAAGGCGATATATTTTTATTTACAGCAACGTTCTAAACATTAATAGATAATGCACTCAGCTATCTAAAGCATTACAAGATGAACACTAAATGTTGTCTGCATCGCATTCAATGTTCTTTTTGAAGGTAAATGTCACATATTTTTCATTATGTAATGTTTTCACTTCGGGGTCCTTTTTCTTTCATTCTTTAATTTGTACAAGGGAGTGTAATGGAGTAAGTTTTGGAGGGGAAAAAAAGCTAAGCAAGCCAGCTACTCAAAGTCTCAAAACAAGGTCTCAAGCAGACACTAAATTCTCAAAGGATTGGCTCTGACATCTTCACTAGCTTCAATTCAAGATTGTTCAGAAGAGTTCAGAAAGATATTCAGAAAACTCACAAGCTGTACCAGTCTGCTAGAATGCCTACTGGAATGAACACTTCTGCGGTTGAACTCTGACATACCTCAATCAGCTAGTAGACTTTTATTTAGACTACACAACCTTTTTAATAAACAAGTATCTTTTTGTCAAATTTCTGCTTTACATCCCTTGGCAGTAAGATTCTATTCTGAAATCTCACACCTGCTGTACACCTCACATTCAATACAAATAATTGTACCTCGAGGCTCTCTTTCTGTGGTGCCAAAGGTGCTTAGAGATTTTACTGCTGGAAGGATTCTATGGCCATTAGGGTTGGTGTGATCACACCTTTTCTGTGGAAGTTCCACAGAATTTCAATCCCATTGTGGCAACATTGAAGTTCCAGTTGCTTGTGAGAGGTGGGGCTCAGCACAGTGCAGGTGTTGCCTGATGTGTGGGGGTTATGAACTCTCCCCTGTGAGGAGCAGATGGTCTGAGAAGACATGAAAGCAAAAATGAAAGCATCCTTGCAATCCATCCCCATTAAAAGGAAGCACACATTTCTACTTAATGCAATCTTGTCTCTCAGAGCCCTCTTTCTAGGCCCATCTAATGATGGTTGTGACCCACTTTATTGATCCACCTGTGTTTGCTGTAGCTACATACAGATAACTTGTCTTTTGTTTTCTTCCCTTCAGCTCTTCTCCCACACCCTTAGGGTTTCTCAGGCAGAACCAATATGTGCAAGGTCACTTCTTACCTTCATGTTTTCCCTTCATGACGGGGAGTAACACCATGTATGTGGTACTTTGACTATCCAGTATTTTCAACAAGCTGTGACTTACACCTTATAAGGGTATTTTTTTCCAGCTCTTTCACCATTGTCACTGTGTTTGCAGTTGTCTCATTTATGATTTACATGCCCTCCAATGTGGTGCTATTTAAATATAGTTTGATGTTGTGCATGTGTGCAAAACATGTCTATGTGAACACATACAGAAGGTGTATATAAATGTAAAGTTATCGACATGTAGGGGGATTTATGTATAATTGTCCTGGTTTGATAAGAAAGTGACCTTTTTGGGAAGTTGTGGTCAAACTAATCAGTGCTCTGATTTGAATAATGTGGCCGCTGAGGACATGGATATGCCTCTGAGAACACATGTGGTTAAAAAGCACAGAACTCCCAGAGGAACTCTCTCTTGGTTCCAGTGGGTGAAAGAGGTCAGACCGCCCCTGCCCAGCTGCGTAGGCTGGGCCTTGGACAGAGAAGGGAGGTGAAGGCCCCTGCAGGATGGAAGGGTGGAGGAACACTGAGAGACATGGGCAGCCTCCACTCCCCAGGGGAGAGAGAGCGAGCGAGCCTCTGCCTGTGCTTGTGCCGCCTTGAAATGTGATATCTTGTGCTGGCAGCATGGCCAAAGGAGAAGGTTGGGGGGAGGAGGGGGGGATGTTGAGAGAGCAGACAGAGCCCGAGATTGTAACCCTTTTCTTGGACAATGAAAACTTTGCAGAGCATTAAACCCTCCTAGAAGAAAGACAGACATGAAATAGGAGGAAATGGGCAAGTGTGGGTAAAGTCTGGGCAAGTGAAGGATGTCAAAAGTTGTTGAGAAGAATCGTGGGTGGAAGGAGGTGATGGAGTGGCCTTTGGCTGGACTCTTTTCTTGTATACCCATGGGCATTTTTCCTGTAACACAGAGACTGCATTAAGGGAACGGCTATGATTTGGAGCCAAGAGAATGCAGTGACGTTACGTGAAGTGCATGAACAGAGATGAATGAGGAGGGTGTGGTGGTGGTGCCCTCTGTCTTCAGTGTGGAAGAAGAAAATCTCTGTTCTCAAGACCCCTCAGCACCAGAGTGTGAATCTGGGGGGGACTGGTGTCCCAAAACTGAGACTATTGCTTTTTTGAAACGGGACAAAGTATCCTTAAAAGGGGAACCCTGGAAGAAACTCTGGTCCTTGTGCAGCGGTGAGAGCACTGGACATGGAAATAAGATGTCACAATGTGCCACGTGTGACATGAAAACACAAGAGGTTTCAACTGTATTTCCTGGGGAAGCCTATGGCACAAGAGGGACTCCTCTCTCCTTGATGAACTGAGAGTTTATCATTGGAAGAGTGGTGATGAACTGAGAGTTGGTTATCTGAGGGGTGGTAACTGGATTGAGAATCTAAGGTTTTATTTTATGCCATGGTCGAAACTGGGGGGGAGGAGGAGGAATGTTTTGGCAGGTTTTCATTTTTAGTTCTGTGTGTGTTCCTTTTGACCTATTGTGAGTTATTGAAGTTTTTTTTTTTTCCTTTATTCCTAAGCTGAAGCCTGCTTTGCTCTATTTCTGGTCATAGCAGCCACTGGGAAGAATATATTTTGCCATGGGGGCACTGGCATTGCACTAGCATCAAACCATGACAGTATTATAAAAAGTCTTAGATCCAAACCAAAGGTAGCATTTTTTCAATAAATCATTGTGCCTGGATGAGGTTAGGAAAGCAGCCTTTCTTCTCACTACAGCAACGGGACAGCTGTAACTGTGACTGACTGCAACACCTGACACAAACAGTCTTTCTTTTTCCTCCTCCAACTGTCTCTCTTTGCAAAGGCCAAGCATCGGAAGAATCATTCAGACTTATGCAGGACACAGTATTTATGAGATATCCAGTTTTTTTATTGAGCCAGTTAGCACCAATCTGGTCAGTGACATTTAATGGTGGCATTACACCAGCCAATATCAACTTATTTAATTGTCAAATGCAAATCTACTTGATTATTTTTCTTCTCTTTATTTCCCAGCTGCGGTGCTTCCTTACAATGTGTAGCATACACAAACAAGGTCAAGCATGGCGCATTCTCAGTGTCCCTGCACAAGGGACTCAAGAAAGAAAGAAATGTGCTGTTTGAATTGTCCAGCTGTCATAGTATTTGCTTCCTATTTAGGGATATCCTAATCTTCTGAGGAATTTCAGTGCTTACTCATCTTTCTGATGTGAAAAAATACCCAGAGAGGTTATGGAGGCTCTTTCCTTGGAGGTATGCAAAAGTCATCTGAACACAACTCTAAAGGGAACCCTTTGGGCGCAGAGAGGTTGAACCCTTACAGCCTCACCCACTCTGTGATTCCAGGAAATTCTTTCACATTTCCAAGTCCCAGAAAGTAGTTTAGATACAGACAGCTTATTTTCAATTCAGGTATACAGGTAAGTTATTACCTTGGATTCAAGTTTCAAGAAGTGGTGGGGGGTTTTGTTTTGGTTTTTTGTTTGGTTGGGGTTTTGTTTGTTTTCTGTAAGACAGTGTATAAATCAAATTCAGAAGCAACCATTTCTATGCAATGATGAAGAAGGCTAAATTTCCAGCACCCTAAACTTTCCCAAGAGTAGGTAGTGCTCTATAAAGATTTTTCACTGAGAATTGAGGAAAAGATAGGCAGTATCAGACAAACAATTGGTAATCTTGATTCAGAACTTTGTTTAAACATTATCAAATTAAAAGCTGTATTAGGAAGCAAGCTGGAAAAGTCTTATCCATAAACTTTGTCTGAAAAAAAACCCTGGTCTTTCATTCTCAATAATGTACCTAAATACCATGTTTTTACCTCACATAACTTGATATTTTTATTGAATAGAAAGGGGTTGTGGGTGGAAAAACGTACTGTTTTACTGATTTCCAACAGTGTTTCTCCATAACTGAAATCACAGCATGGCTGTGCTTCATTCAGGACAATTAGATTTAAAAATTCCCACTTGGCAGAATTAAATTTTAAACTATTTGGCTAATTTTTATTATTGCATTATCTGAGGCTAGCTCTATGTGTTGGACAGGTTTCATCTTCATATGAAAATAATGCTTAAAAAGTGCAAATAAAATTCAAACTTGTGTCTACTACTGCTAAAATTAACTGCAAACAAAATTCAAAATTGTGTCTACTCATCTACCAGTGTCTTAATCTCCATCATAGAAATCCCATCATAACTTCAAAATTCATAGTGTAGTGTCTGAGTGGTTCAGGTTCTTTATTCTTTATGGGAAATTAAATATGCCTCCCACTTACAGATGCTAGGCAATACTCAAGTTACTCATTAATCACAGTCAAGGTACGTGCTTTAGAAACGAATCACCTAAATGACATGTAGCAGCTTTTGATGCAGTGGAAAACAAATTATATTTGATGTGGCCTTGGATTTTTGAAACTATTCATTTGTAAGCATGATCTGCTGCACATCTCCTCTGAAGACCTATTTCAAAATCTAGTGGTTTTCTTGCACAAAACTCATTAAAAAGAATTTTTCTAAGTCAATAATACTTTAATTTTTTTTACTCAGTCACCTAATTTTTTAATCTAAAAAATTGTCCTCTAATCTAATATGAAACTGCAGACACTACCTTGTGTTAGTATCATGCAGTCATTGAAGGGAGGATAAATTTAAAGCTTACATCTTGCTTTAATTGTGTACATTTTCCTCTAATTGTGTGTTTCTATACCTTGCATTTCTTCAGTTTCTGTGAAAACTCCTGTCATTTTCCTCAGAAGATATTGTCATCAAAACTTTGCTGTTAAATTGGTAACATGTTACTTCAATGCAAAGATACGTACATTAAAAAGTGGCAATGGGGAAAGGAATGGAGATCACAAAATGCCAAGTGCAATGGGGTGTTGTGCAATGAAAAATATTTGATGTAATTTATAACAGAAGTAAACTATGAGAAGAGAAAATAAAACTACTTTAAATGGTTGCCTATTTATCCTGTAAATGGCAAATAAGTCATTTCTAATTGGATAAAACTGGTCCCTAAAATTCCCTGTTGTTTTTCCAGAAGATAAAGAAAATTTATAGGGTTCAAGAGTACATTATATTTCAATTTTAAAATGTAGTCTTTTGTATGTGACTGATGCTTACTGATATGAGCAAAAATGATGTCCTCTATCCCAGTGCTGACTAGAATACAACGAGAATACTGAAAGTCGCAAGTGCTATGAAATATTTATCAGACACTCCAAGACGTGTTTTATTTTTCCACATGAAAGTGCTTTCCTTGTTGTGGTTGATCTCCAGAGCTAGCGAAAAGGTATTTGCTAAGTCTAACTTTTCCTTCTCTAATGTTATTCATTGAAATGAACAAAATAATTTGCAGTGTATTAACTGTTAACCCATTATATTTATTAACATCACAATTTTTGCAGACATATATATTCTTGCATGATGATGGCATAGTAGATTAGGCAGCAGATGTCTGATAGAATCATGTTTTATTATTAATTAATATTAGACAAGAATAGAGTCATTAAATAGACCCAACATCCCATCTTGTTTTATGTATACCCAAACTGTATAATGTGTATGTCAAATCTCTATGAACCAGCTGCTAAGTTGGCAGATAAAACTGGTAACTCTTTGCTTTTCAAGGCTGAAAGACAGACAACAGGTCATCTCTTTCTCCAGAACATCAGCTTTTACAATATAGAGGTTGACTTTATTGGCAATAGGCGTGCAGAAAAATTTTGACTTTCTGAATTAAATCTGTCTTGAAAAAGTCTTGCAAAATGAAACATGAAAAAGCAGAAGCTAATTTCACCAACAATACTGAAGAAAAATTCATTCAAAAGGCTGAATACAGACAAAAAATTTATTCAGAATTATGTACAAATTTAAGCATCTATATTTTATATAACAGATTGCATTTTTTTTCAGGATTTATCAATGAATATTCTTCTCAAAATTAGGAATCTGCATATCCTCAAAGCTATAGAATATCCAGAGCTGGAAGGGAACCACAAGGATCAATGATGTTCAAGCCCTGGCCCTGCGCAGGACAGCCCAAGAATCTCACCATGTGTCTGTGAACATTGTCTGAAGACATTTTAAAGTCAGACAGACTTGGTGCCAGTGATGTTTGTTATAAATTCAGCTGTTATTATTTTAAATAAAGTACTCCACTTTTCCTAATGTTATTTCAATTATACTCACTTTCAAATACAAAAAATTATTAATGAGTAAAAACATTTCTCTGTCTTTCAGATTTGCTTCCTTTTCTTTTTTAGAGCTGTCAGGACACACAGTGGGAATCTGATGGTGTGAACGCCTGTAATGTGCTGACAACATAATAAATGAAAGTGATATGTAAGAAATTGCACAATGAAAATATTTAAGGCTTTGTATGTTTTTAAAGACTTCATGTCTTGCCTGTGCAGAATCTAGCTCTAAGAAGTAAACCAAGGGCAATTTCAAAGAGATTAAGTTGCATGTAAACAAATACTTATTTCTCCCTCCAAAGCCTACATGAAAAGGACAGGTGTATGTATTGAAGGTATTGAAAGGAAAATACTTCTTCATGTAATTTTGTGAGAATTATATATACCTGTATTTTCCCTCTATTTTTCTCATATTTTATTTTTCAGGTCTGGGTTTTGCATAGGGCAAGTCTTCCTGTTTGTTTACACTGCATTTGTTGATAGTTTGAATTACTACTGCATGACTTTTGGAGTTCTCTTCTTCCCTATGTCCGTGTTGTTGGATTTTTAACATCAGTAAGAGTCAACTGAGTAGAAATAACAATGTCTAGCAAGGTTTATTTCATTCTGAAACATAGGTATTTGCGAACTGAGAAGCAATGTTTTATTAACTTTATGTAGGCAACAGAAAATTAAGATAACAGCTTTTTTCCCATTCTGGCTGAGTACGTGTTATTGACCTCTCACCAAAAGGATATCATGTGTAATTATTATTTTAAATCTTATTCAGACAACCTTTTATATCCTCAGTGTTATTTTTCCGAGTTGGAGTTTCATAACCCATTGCCCCTTCCAACATCTGGAGTATATGGTACAGATGTCCTGTGCCTATTTCCCAGTTTTTCTACACAGTTTAAATTCACAGTTACACATGACACATGGAAGTTCCTCTTTTGTAGTTCAGCTTTTCAAAATAGTTACATGACTGACATGAGTAAACTGCCTTTGCAAAATATTTTTAAGTATAATGATATTTGACAAATAAAGTACAAAGCACAAAGTCAGCACTACTAAATATAATGTCCATTACTTTAAATAACTTTTCTTTAGAATTCCCTAGAGATTCCACCCATAATCTGTCACAAGGTATATTTATTCTGTATGATTCTGCATGTAGACAGCTCTCCTTCATTTTAAGCTATTACACTTCAGTCCTTATTTTTTTTTACAACTTTCTCCTTTTGTATCAATCTTAGCAAATTGCTGCCAGACTACAGCACTGAGGCAGTATCCTTACTGCTATCCAATTCTTCTTAAGAATCGGTTTGTGAGACTCAAATTCCCACAAGTAGTTTGGTCAATAAAGTTTTCACATGCAAAATTTTCCCCCATATCTTTTATAAACACAGTCTTTAAAGGGTGCTTTCTTTGGCTGTTCATTTCACTTCATCTTTATTTTTCTGTGTCCTTTACTGCACTGTTCACAAATTTTGCCCAGTCAGATCTCCTCAAAATCTTCCTGTGAAGATCATCCTCTGAAACCATATCTTTGATCATAATAACCTCCTTTAATACCCCTCTATTGCCTTTAAAGTCAACCATAAGGAGTTTAATTTTAAGATATTTCCACTGCTACCAACCCATTCCCCTCCTATCATCTCTATATGGACATGTCCAGTCCAACCTGTACTAACCCACTTGCTTGTAATGAACAATAACAATCACTAGGACCAGATGGTGTTCACCCAAGAGCTTTAAAGGAATTCAAGGATGAAATAGACAACCTCCTAACTGCAATGTGCCATCTTCATTTAAAACTCTTCCAATGTCATAGACATGGTGAGCAGCATGATAAAAAATTTTTAGAGAAGTCGTAAGCGAGATCTTGGGAATTACACACCAGAAAGTCTGATATGCATACCAGATAGATCAACAGCAATCAGCCCAAAGAATAATTATAAGCTACTTGACAAAACATGATGTAAGGAAGAAGAATCAAGATGGCTTCTGTACAGGGAAATAATGTCTCAATCTATTGCAATTTCTTAAAAGAGGCACTGAACACAAGGAAAAGATGGATCAATTGCTATTTAAAAGACATTCTAAAAATCTCTCAGAGATATCTGATAAAGAAACTAGGAGACTCTTGACTTACAAAAAAATTATTCCTCCATGTATACATCAAAATAAGAGATAGAAAAGAAAAAGTAGAAAATAGCTTACTAATGGAATCCCACAGAAGTCTGTACTGCTGAGCATATATGCAAGGGATCTGGAAACGACAGGAATTGTACTATGATTCCCAGGCTGGAAAGATAAGAACTACTTGTTAAATGAAATGAATGGAAATCTGAATAATGGGGTAAAATGGCAAATGAAATTCAATGCCCACAAATGTAAAGTAATGGTTAGAGAAAAAAAAGGCTGAATTTTGTGAAACAGGATGGGAATTAGAGTATTCTATTGCTGACAACTAAAATCTTGAATTTGCAAAATCTGCATTTTGTAGATGTTGATGTTGATGTTGATTCAGCAGCACTGAAAGGACATCTTGAATGCTGAGTCAGTCATTAACAAAACGCATGGAGAGCAAAAGGAAAACATCTTTATGCCTCTCCATAAATCTTTGTTGTACTAGTAATCGAGTGCTGTCCGTAGTTTTAGTTTCCCCATGTTGAGGTAGAGCTCTAAAGTGGTACAGAACAGCAACTTAAGACAACCAAAGTTCACATAAAGTGGTTTTTGTATAAAAACAATTCAGCTGTGGAAGACAATTGCAAAATCTGGAAGGGCCTGATAGGGAATGCCTTCTCCAGTATCAGAATGAGACACAGTGATTACCAGTATGTTCAAATATAAATCAAGGAAGTATTTCATCCAGTAGCTAAGCTGTGAAAGCAGTGCAAGTGCTCAAACGCTGAACATGTTCAGACAGTAACTAATGAAGTTCAAGGTGAAAAGAATCTTGAAAGGCATGCCCAGATAGGATCTCTCTTGGAAAATTCTCTCCCAGAATCTGTGAGAGTATTTGTAGGAAGATGATACTGTGCATTTGCTCTGTTCTTATAGTCACCTTTATTTACAGGAAAGACAGGACAGTGGACTCAGTATGGTCATTCCTGCATTATTAAGTGTTCAGAAAAGTCCTTTTCCCATCATTGTATTCCTTGCCCTAGGAATGACATACCCATGAACATTGATAACATCATCTCATGATCTTTCTGTGAATCCACAGTGTTCCACAAATCCTACAAAAGCATGTGACAGACAAGCAGACAATTTATGTGTTGACCTTTGCCAATTAAGATGACCTGCTTCTTCTGCTCACTTGTCTCTCTAGTCTGATGCTTAGATTATGAGCCCTTTTAAGTATCAGCTTTTTTGATCTGTGCTTGGGAAGCACCAAGCAATAAGAGACCCCAGTTTCTGACTAGACATTCTAAAGTTATAAAAATTTTGGCAATTAATGTGAAAAGAAATATCATAAGTTGGTTCTTATAGGTGTAAAACAGTTTGGATTGGGGCTTGCAACTGTTTTAGATTAGCAGTTTCAAAGCACATAAGATTCACTGAACTGAGAAAGAGAAGAATCTGAGCAGCTTTCTTCATGATAAACACTCATCAGCAAAATACAACTTCCTTAAAGAAATTCTATTACAGAAAAGGCACAGAATCTTTCTTCTACTAGAGTTTTATCTATCTTAACTCTTTGACAGCTTTGGATGCACCACATATTACCAGGAAGAGACTTGAATACAAAAAACTAAAAATCAAATTTTCATTGAATGTTGCTCCTGTACCAAAGATGCCATGTTTGTTTCTATATTCCTTGCTTCATTTAGTCCAAAGTCATCTAAATAAAAGTTAAGAATGTAGCTTCAAGAAAAACTCCAAGCCATTCACATCGACTATTACTAAAACAGAGTATGTTATGTTTCACAACACAGCTGTAATTGTGTACATTTCTGAACTACCATGGTTTGGATTCTGTTCATACCCATATTTTGTTGTGTTTATGTGGCACCCTGAAGGGTACCTAATGGAATAAAATATGCCAAAAAGCCTGGGTCACTTTCAATAAAAATTAGGTTATTAGCGTGAAAGATTACTTTAACAATGACCAAACATTTATTCAGCTTCCAATTACTCATTTCAGAACTTGCTCTATGCAGAAGAATAGCAGGGAAAAATGCTTCTCTAGATGTTACCTCTTTCAGATTCTATTAAAACTGTAATAGCCTGCTTCTATTATACATTTTCCTGTATATTTCAATCAACATGTCACTTTAGCTGTTGCTCCTGAAGTGCACTTAATATTTTCATTAAAATCAATAAAGCCAGGAAATGACAAGGGTGCAGGTGGATGCAAGCAATTAAACTTCTTCTATATGTATTGTTAACTAGCAGTCAGAGAAAGAAGCTTCATTCAACACCTGTCCCTTTCCTTTCAAATGACAGCTAACAGAAATCCACTTAGCCAGCTTTTGTCTGCTTATTTTGCTGACAGATGATGTGAAGAAGTAGGCAGTTATAGGGCCAGTAATTCAGAATTAATTTTCCCTTCAAAAGATGATGTGGACAACTGAGTGCAGTAATGGTACCTGCTCAGAACTCAGGGGGTAAACAAGATAATTTGAGATGATGGGACAGAAATAAAAGCTCTTTAAAGGTTTGCTCCTCACATGGCTCTCAAAAGCACACTCACCAGCATTTTTATTTGCCTCAAATCAAAGTCAGAAGAGTGAATCGTTGAAGCATTAGCCTGATGTACTTTTGTGTGTGGTAGGATTGCAAAGGAAGCAAATAATTGCAACCCATCCCAATATTAAAAATGTGTGATGGTTAAAGATAGGTCCTAAGTCACACAGCAATTTTTTTACCAATTATATTTTCAGAACATGCTGCAAATTAAAGGAAGCTGCTGGCTGGACGCAGGCTGCTTATTTGCAGTAGAGGGAAGCAATCATATCTTTAATCATCCATCAACAGTTTTTTATCCTGTCTCCTCTGTGGCACTAACTAGAGTGGTCCTCAATACTGGAACCAAGAGGCAACATGGAGATCACTGCCTACAGAGGAACCCCAGGCCCAGATTCATTCTCTAAGTGTGCACAGGTTTATGTAGAAACAGGAAGCCGCATCCACTATGCCAGATGCACTGTTAAGGTTACACTTGCATATGCACAAAAAACCACAGGATCTAAAAGATTTCCAGCAAATTGAATATGAGGATAGATTTGCCTGGATATTTTCTCTCTTTGTTCTATAAGTACATATGCAGTATGAACTTTTCAAGACATCTGTAAAAAAAAAAGGCACCTTCTCAGCAATATTAGTTATCACAGAGGGAGCTAAATTTGAGGTCTTTCTTTTTGAAGGCCTTCAAAGCAGAATAGACACCTCTATATTCCTACAGCCATACAAACTTGGAACTGGATATATCTATTGATGTCTGGCTCTGACTCTCTAACACCTGGATTAAGTTCTAGAGAAAGAGACATGTCAGACCTGGCTGTATTTGGAGTCTGATGTCTTACAAACTTTCTTTCATTTCTCTCTGACATTGAAAGCCATTGTGTAACCTAATCTCATTATTATTAGGTGACTGTTTCTGTCCTCTCACATTTTACTCTGCACTCTAAAAGCAGTAGCCTACAAATATGTGGAGGTGTTTCTGACCTACATTGTATTTGCTCTAACTCTTCTGTAAGAGCCCAAGAGAGGGAATGGGCTGATCTTGAATGTACTCCAGATTCAGTCATGTTCATCTTATATATGAGGACTTTCTGGGACTCACACTTGTGAACCAAAATCTTAAAGAGCAGCCCAGGTTCAGGCTCCTCACAGCTGCTTTTTCAGGGAAAGCTACCTGTTCCTCAGGTTTAAACAAAGTGTAGTGTTGGTGGATCTCCAGAGCTGGAAATTTTGCAGATGTGGAGGCTGGGTGAAGCTCACACCTATGTTTCTTTCTCACAAGCCTCTCTCTCTGTGCAGTCTGCAACCTGAGTGTGCCTATATGGGCGGTCAACGGGCATCAACCTGGAACTGCAGAAGGGCTGAACATCACAAGCCAAGCTGGGCAATAGCTTTTTGCAGTTGCAATGGTAAGTCAGCACACACATTCCCTTGTGTGCTGGACACCATCTCATGGGCTGTGCTTTGTGACAACATAGCACTCAGGAAGGTGTCATTCACCCAGCGCCATCACCACCATAACTTACAGCAGAGGCTGTACAAACCACTGCCTCTCATCCTCTGAATCAGATCGCATTAGACATTAAATATGTGCTGAAGTGTTTCTTTTTTCTTTTTTTCAGTCATGGTACTCCCTTCAGTTATATCAGATTTTGAATTAGGACTCAGTCTTTCAAAGATTGGTAGACTGTTTGCTCTAAAACTTTGAAGAGGCTGTCCAGAGAGCTGTGCAAATACATAATTTTAAATGTGTACATATACTTGTGCAGGATCAACACCTTAATTTGCAAATTCCTTTTTGTACAACTAATGTTTTATTTGAGAAATCTTCAGTACATTCTGAGATCCATTAAAATAATAATGTTCTTATAACCAATTTAGCAGGAAAACTACTACTTCTTTTCATGCTTTCTCCAAGAAAAATAGGCATTACACATTGGTTACTTGAAATATATCATGAGAATTAGTTCCAGAGGGTAGCATACTCACTGTATGTGATGGTCTATGTGGTCTCCAGCTACAGTGGTCTGTACAATACATAATTATTCATCATTCAGGTTTATTTCAGATTTACATTGACAAGACTAAGATCTGAATCTGGCCCAGGTGTGTGCATGAGGGTCAAGTGATATGGCATTGCTACAGTAATGGCCTATTCTTTTCAAATAGCAGGGTAACTACATCAGAAAAAAATCTGTACTTCCTCACAACAAATTAAATCTGTCCAGGTTCATCCCTGAGATGTTGATCTTAAAAACAGTTGTGCTTATTCTGCAAAATCAACATATTTTATTAAATTTGATCTTCATAGCATCATAGAATGGGCTGGATTGGAAAGGACCTTAAAGACCATTGAGTTCCTAATTCCTCTGCCATAAATGGTGACACCTATCACAGGATCATGTTTCTTGGAGCCCCACCCAACCTGGCCTCCTCACAGGGTCTGGGCATCCACAGCTTCTCTGGGAAACTTGAGTCTGTGTCTCACAACCCTCATAGCAATTTTCTTCCTAATATCTAAACCTACTCTTTTTCAGCATTAAGCCCTTTAGCCTTGTCCTGTCACTACATGTTCTTGTAAAAAGTCTCCATTTTTCCTGTAGGTTTTCCTTCAGGGACTGGAAGGCTACAAGTAGGCCACCCCAAAGCCTTCTCTTGTCCAGACTGAATAATCTAAATTCTCTCAGCCTTTCCTCATAGGAGAATTGTTCCATCACTCTGATCATCTCCATGCCCTCCTTTGGAGAGTCTCTCCAATGTCCTTCCTGTTCTGGGACCCCAGAGCTGGATGCAGCCCTGCAGGTGGGGTCTCACCAGAGCAGAGCAAAGGGGCAGAATCTCCTCCCTGGCCCTGCTACCTACATTGCTTTGGATGCAGCCCAGGACATGTTTGGCTTTCTGGGCTGGGAGTGCCCATGGCTGGGTCATGTCCAGCCTCCCATCCACCAGCTCTCCCAAGTCCTTCTCCATAGGGCTCTGATCATCCCCCAGCCTGTGTTGGAACCTGAGGTTGCCCTGATCCATGTGCAGCACCTTGAACTTGGCCTCACTGAATCTCATGAGATTCCCATGGATCCATTTCTTGAGCTTGTTCAGGTTCCTCTGGATGGCATCTTGTCTTTCAGATGTAGCAGCAGCACCACTGAGCTTGGTGTCACCAGCAAATTTGCTGATGGTGCACTTGATCTCCTTGTCTACGTCATTAATAAAGACATTAAGTAAAAATGCTCCGAATATGAACCCCTACGTCACACTACTTGTCACTGATATCCATCAGGACTCTGTTGACCACTACCCTCTGGATGCAGCCATCCAGCCATTTTCTTATTCCCCTAACAGTTCAGCCATTAAACCCATCTCTTTCTAATGTAGAGAGAAGGAGGTTTTGGGGGGACTCTGTCAAAAGCTTTACAGAATTTCACATAAATGACATATGCAGCCCTTTCCTTGTCCAACGAGGTAATCAACCCATCACATAAAGCCAAGAGATTGGTCAGCCAGAGCTTGACAAGCTTGGTGAAGCTGTGATAACTGTTTCAGCCAACTCTCAGTCCTTCCTGTGCGTTAGCACATCTTCCAGGAGGATCTGTTCCAGGATCTTCTCAGGCACAGAGGGGATGCTGACAGCTCAGTATCCAGGATCCTCATTGCTACCATGTATAAAGATGTGTAGAAATTTCCCTTTTTATATTCACCCACAACTTCACATTATTGTCCTAACTTTTCAAATATTGTGGAGGTTGGCTTGGCAGCTACATCAGTGAAATTGCTCAGGACTCTAGGATGTATTTCATCAGGTTCCATAAACTTATGTATGTTCAGGTTCCTCAGATGGTCACAAACCTGCACCCATTACTATCCTCCTGTTCATCCATTCAAGAGCTAAGGGAAGAGAACTTGCCATTGAGGACTGAAGCAGATAAAGGGGTTGAATACCTCAGCCTTTTCCTTATCCATAGCTATTTGTTCTGAGGTGGGGGGGGGGGGAGCCTGGAACGTTACCACTTTTTTCACATTTTTTTCTGGTAAACATATCTGTGGAAACCCTTTTTATTAATGTTTTGCATCCCCTGCTCAGCTCCAGCTTTGCTTTGGCCTTCCTACACAGTTGAACTTTATCTGTATACCCTTCCAAAGTCACATGTCATTTCCACAGTCTGTGCATTTGCTTCTTTGTGGTTGGCTTGACCAACAGTTTTCTACTCAGCCACACCAATCTCCTGCCTTCCGTTTATGATATCTTCCTAGTAATTGCTAGCTCTCATACTCCGTGGAAGACTTCATTAAAGATCTGCCAGTTCTGTTCCACACCCTTGTCCCAAAGGACAGTGACCTAGGAAATCCTATGGATTATGTCCCTGAAGATCTGAAATTTTGCTTTCATAAAGCAAAACTTCATACTTCTCTAACCCGTCTCTCTCAGCAATGTGAACTCCCCCAAAGCAGGATCATGGCAGCCTGGACTCCCTCCAGTCCAAACGTAATGTCCTCATTATATGTGTTTATGTTGGCAAGCATCAGGTGAGTATTGCATCCCCTCTGGTAGGGCAGTCTATTAACTGGGTTGGGAAGTTATCCTCCATGCATTCCATTACTCTCCTGGATCTCCTACAGCTGTCTGTGCTATTTTCCCAGCAGAGGTCAGGGTAGTCAAAGACCACAGAGTGGTCCAGGACGGCTGGACAAGAGCCAGTGAGAGCAATGCCTCCTGCAGCTGGAGCCAGCAGGTTTCACCAATGGGCTCACCTGATCAGGGGGCTGTAGTGGACACCACCCACAGGGTTCCCTTTGTTGTCTCAGCCTCTGATTCTTGCCCACAGGGCTTTGTCCTACCCATGGCTCTTCTTCAGAGGCAACTCTTCACACTCGATCCACCTACTGATATAGGGGGAAAACCCTCCACCCCTCCTTCTGCCCTGTAACTACCAATAGCCACACTCCAGTCATGGGATTCATCCACCAAGTTTCAGCCACAGCTACAAGGTTTTAGTTTTCTAGCAGTGCAGTGACTTCCAGCTCTTACTTACTGCCCATGCTGTATGCATTGATGTAAGGGCACCCCAGCCAGTCTGTTGGCTGTGTTGTCTTCCTAGAGGCACACCCTTTAACTCCTTTAAGATGTTTCCCTGGTGTTTTCCTGTTGGCCTCTGTTACCTCATGAATAATAATCATTATTCTCATAATTCATCTCTTATGACTTCTAGACAAATCGGCTGGTTTAAAGTACTCAAGGTTTTCTAGTTTGAGTTCAGGGCTGGCTTCTCCACAAAAGTGTTCTTGCAACAAAATCTAGTTCACTGCTTAAAACAAAACAACAGCATACTGCCGCCATTTTCATGTTTTGATTGGTACATTTGTTGTTAGTGACCAGTTTATCCAGCAAATCTTTTCACTTCATTTAGATGCCCTGCAGCACTGAGCATTTAATATGCTCAAATAAATTTGCCCCACTCCATATTTACCCTTGGTCTGTAGCACTGAGTTCCCAACACAGAGACACCTATCTGTTCTGAATGTACTCTGTGAACAGGCATGGAATGGTACCTTCAGTTGCAGATGAAAAAATATAAGCCATAACATATAAGAGAAATTTGGTTCTTATTCTTCTGAAGCTTGTTATGAAAAAAAAAAATTAATATATTTTTCCACTTCTTTGTTATTTTTAATTGTGGCTGTAGGTTAAGTCACAAAATTTACTCAATTTTAATTTTTATTCATGTTCTAACTATTGTCTTTTCAATATTCAGGAGACTGTTATTATTTGTGTTCATAGAAATTTCTAATGAAAGGTAGTCAAAATGTGAGGGGCTTTTTGTACTGAAATGTTTGTTGTATATTTTAGTTCTTTAAATTTGAGGGTAAAAAATAATCTTTCTTCTAGTCTGCATGATGAAATGTTCTATTCTGAATAAGACACTATCTAATATGGTTAATGAATATGATTAGAGCTAATTCTCAGGAGTCTGACAAATCATATTAAGCAAAATTAACTTTATGGCTTTCTACTGGCTCTGGTTGCTAAATATAACTGTGGAAATGAAATAGCTATTTTATTTCAAATATTATATACATAAATATATATATTCTATTCTATTATATACATATACATATACATATATATATATGTTTTTATGGATGTTTTTGCTAGCTGCTCTTCTAAACAGGTTCTGGCTTACTCATTCAATATTTAGTTTTTTCAGCAGAAAATGGTACCTTACAAAGGGAAGTGACCGCTTGGGAGGTTCAAGCTAAGAATCAGGAAAAAAACTATTGCTCTTACAGGGTAGCAGAGCATCAGTAAGAGGCTAGGGAATCTCAGAGGCTCTTCACATTCAGCTAGACAACACCATGATTGTCCAGGTTTAGTATTGGTGAGAATTTGACAGGATATTTGGGACTGAAGACACTGTTGTTTAACAACCACCATTTCTGTGATTCTGGAGGGAAAAAATATTATACTGAGGAAAAGCAGACAATTATTTTCTCGTGACATTTTACTGAAATTTTTCTTTTCATCTTTAAAATACTAATTGGAATGAACTACAATTGGGATGGAAAATAAATATTAAACAAATAGATAAGATAAATTGCTATGATTACCTATAATCCCCATTAATGTATAAGGAATTAAAAACACTTGCCAGCCTGTAGGACTGAGGGCTGTGAGCAAGATAAAAAATAAGTGTTGGTAGAAAGTAGCTGGAGCTACAAGAAAACACATTTTTAATAGGTATAATAAAACATATACAGACTAGAGTTTCTGGCTTACAGGTAAAACCATTGCTGGTTTTGGTTAAAATAGTGATCTCCAGTGAGCAATAATACTACTTAATGGTCGTTTTCTCAACCCAGATGGCAATTACTTCTTCCTCAAGGTAAACCTCAGCAAGAATAATATGTGCATATATATTCCTATTTATAGATCGGAATTAATTTGAAACAGTACAACTAATCATACAGTTACGGAAAATGTAGATATAAACAAATGATGGACATAAATAGCTAAAATGTATAATATTGCCAGTGATAGCTTTCCTGAAAGAAGAAAATCACATTATAACTGCTCTTTTCTTCATGCTTAAAAGACAAGGAAAATGCAAAAAGCACCTCAGTTGTCTATCCAGATGCCCTTTCCCTTCCCCTTGTAAAAAAATTGCCATATACTAGCAGTATTGCAAAATTACTTCATCATCCATAACATCTTGAAAAGTTGACAGGAGGTCTTTTTGAAAGTCTTCTCTAATGTTTTAAAGTGGTTTAGCAGCTCTCTTCTCCATCTTTATTTTGCAGCACTCACATTCCTTCTCATCAGTCTGTTTTTTCATTTACTGAACAAAGCTGGACTAATCCTATGGGTACCGTTTCAGACATGAAAATCTGACCCATGTAGCTCTATAAGCCTAGTCCATTGGTCTGTTTTCCTTATCAGGATCAAAGTTTCCCTCTTCTCTGAGGAGTTTTAATATGACACATGTGTAAGACTAAGAATTCTTTTCCTTTTTCTGGAAATCTCACAATAGCATTGATCACAAATTCATGTTTGGGTTGAGAGAGATGTTCATCAAAAGTGAGATTTGTTATGAATTTGTCAACAAAATTTGATGCATCAAAAAGAGATGGGGAAAAAAAGCAAAAACACACAATAGATATACAACAGATAGTTTTTCTTACAAGTGAAATGGTATTCTGTTCATAACCAAAAAAAGGCAGTGCTGAACATTCATCAGAATACCTTATGAATACTCAGGTTGCTCAAGTGGGTGTGAAAGAAGCTTGGCCTCCAAAACAACCCTCTGAGTCTCTTAAAGATTTGGCAAAGTAGCAGAGATAATAGCTGTTCCAATCACATCCCACTTGCACTTCAGCCATGACACAACTCTATTTATTGGAGATGGCTTTTTTTAAACCTCTCTAAGGACATCAAAGGCAATGAGAAAAGTTTCTGTAGGTACATGGGTGCTAAAATGAAGACCAGGGAAAATATGAGCTCTCTCCAGAAGGAAACAGGAGATCTGGTAACCTGGGATAAGGGGAAAGCTGAGGTCCCTCAAGTGTTAGTCTTCAGTGGCAAGTGTTCTAGCCACACTGTCCAGGTTTCAGAAGGCAATGGCAGTGAGTAGGAGAATAAAGGTCATGTTTGAGACCATTGTGAACCTTAACATGTGCAAATTCAACGTGACATGGTTTACCTGGACCTGTGCAGAGCATTTGACGCTGTCCTGCACAAAGGTACTTGTTGCTAAGCTGGAAAGAAGCAATTTGATGAGTGGACTCAGTGGAAAAGAGCTGGCTGGGTGGTTACTCTCGAGCAGTTGCAGTCAATGGCTCAATGTCCAAGTGGAGGGCAGTGGTGAGTGCTGTCCTCAGGGGCTGGTATTGGGAGCAGAGCTATTTAACAGCTTTGTTGGTGACAGGGACCATGGGATGGAGAGAACCCTCAGCAAGCATGCTGACAATACCAAACTGTGTGGTGTGGTCAACATGGTGGAGGGAAAGGAAGCCATCCAGAGGGACCATGTTAGATCTGAGAAGTGGGGTGACTTGAACCTCATGAAGTTCAACAAGGCCCAAGTGTGAGGTTCTGCACCTGGATTGGGCAATCACAAGAAAAAATACAGGCTGTTAGGAGAACAGACTGAGAGCAGACCTGGGAAGGACTTGGGGATGGTGGTAGATGACAAGCTCGTTGTGTGCTCACAGCCCAGAAAGCCAGTGCGTCCAGGGCTGCTTCCAAAGCTGTGTAGCCAGCAGGCTGTTGCTCCAGTTTACTCTGCTCTGGTGAACCCTGTTTGGAGTACTGTGTTCAGTTCCAGGGCCCTCATGGGTCTGGAGGAATTAATCCAGAAGAGAGCCAGGAAGATGATCAGAGGCCTGGAGCATCTCTTCCATGATGGCAAAATAGGACAATTGGGGTTGATCAGCCTGGAGAAGAGAGGGCTCCAGGAAGACCTTATTGCAGCCTGCCAGTACCTAAAGGGGGCCTACAAGAATGCTGGACAGTGTAGTGACAGGACAAGAGGGAATGGCCTTAATTGAAAGAGGCAGCTTTAGACTGGATGTTGGGAAGAAATTCTTTATACATAGGGTTGTGAAGCACTGGAACATGGTGTCCCATCCCTGGGACTGTTCAGGGTCAGGTTGGAAGGGGCTCTGAGCAAGCTGGTGTCCTGTTCATGACAGGGGGAGTTCAGAGGGGTTGGAAGTAGGTGATCTATAAGATCCCATCCAACCTAAACCATTCTATGATTCCATGTTACTGTGATTCCTTGAATTTGCTCACATTTTAAATTAATCCATTTATAATTCCAGTATTTCAGAGTAACAGCCAAGCTATCACTGTTACCACTCTCTTTATATCCATCTCATGTCTACATTGAACACTTCTGTATGTGCTCAAGTGATTTGAGAGATGTTTCTCTCCCACAGCAGAACACACACTTTCTGTGGAAATTCTCCATTTCCCAGCACAACTCCTTCCTTATCCTATAAGAATTTAAAACAACAAGTAGGATACCTATACTGCACTACCTCTTTTTAGAGCCAATCACACTCTAACCTACCAAGGCTGACCACTGACCTTGACTGTTCATGACAAAGAGAGGATGATCTCACCACTGTTAATCTCAGGATTGTGAAAACATAAATTGCTTGCCAACACTAATATCTCTATCCAAGTGTCTCAGTTTAGACACAAGTTTAGCAGAAAAAGCTCTGGAATGTCTGTTTTCTCTAATAAAAGAAGGGCTTCAGCCTTTTCCTGACAGTGAGAAAATGAATACCACCGGGTGAAAGAAAAGAAAATCAACTGTTTATTGATAAACAAAGTGCCCACAGAGCGCAGAAAAAAAATTAATAAATTCTACATATTGAACCATCAGAACCTTACCCCAGACACACCTACCACCATCAGAACAAAAAACCCCTCAAATGCCAAGGAAAGAAAGAAACTAGCTGGCCACAGGAAAAGGGGGAGGAAAATGGCACCCAGCTGTTGTCTCAGGTAAGGAAAACAAAGTTCACATAGCAGCTCAGGCAAAACAGATGGAAACCTGTTGAACTTTTGGTGTTGATCTCCTCCTCACAGAAGATAAAGCTGGTAGATTTTGGTGTGTTTTCTTGTGTTGATTCAGCTTTCCCAGAGGTCTGGACCCAGGCAGAGTGGTTCCCTCAGCTGCCCACAGGTCTCAGATGACTGCTTCCAAGCAATTGTCTGATCTCAGACCAAAAAACAAGCTGAAAATTTAAAAAAGTAACAAAAGTTGACAAAGGATTGCTGCTACAGTCTGTCCAGGCCAGGGAAAGGGGAAGAATCTTCTTACAAAAGGTGGCAAGAACCAAGGCAGCAAAGCAAGAAGGTAATATCCAGTCCTCCCCACACCTCAGCACACCTGGGAATGAGTCTTTGAACAAAACCCACACAAGAGCCCCTGGGCTCCCACCCCTTTCTCAGACACACTTTAAAGATACAGCAGATGTTTCTGGGCATAAAGCACATGGTAAGGGAATAGAGTATCGTCATAAAATCACCCGAAGATACTAAGCAAAACAGAAAGTTATCAAAATAAGAACTTTTGGGTTGAGTACTAAACTAGTCAGGTTCTTCTCCCCACTAGCTTGAGCTACAAATAAATATAGCAAGTTTTCCAGCAAAATGACAATGTTTTCTTAATTCCATTAGACAGTGTGAAATGATGCATTTTAGCTATACAGAATGGTAAACAGAATGGAAAGTGTTTTGGAGCATGCTGTGGATGGGCTAAGTAAATCAATAGTTCGTGAGGGAAAGCTTCCAGCAGTATAGATTGTTTGAACTACTTACCCATATGTCAAATTCACTTTAGCATGAGCAAACAGACATACATGATGAATACTGAGAGAAGAACTATTTCTACTGTTTGCATTTAAAGGCCTAAAGTTGTATGGATTTTTATAATCAACTAAGTCTTTATAACAATAAAAAGGCTTTTATTTTACCCTTAAAGAGTTGATGGACCACATATTATTTTTGCCTGTTTGAATCAGTCAGAAGGCCATTGAACCTTATAGACATAATTTTTTCTTTCCTTTATTAATACCCTTGTGCTTTATTTATAATTTTAATAACCCCCCCTCTGTGGGAATAATTTTTGTCATGAGAACTGAAAAAATGTGAAAGGACAGTGCCACCTGAACCCAACCATTTCCCACATTGGGAAAAACAAAATCCCACCAAATGTTATATCTGGGTGATAGCTTCCTTGACAAAAATATAATTTCCTCTTTAAAATATATTCTTTATGTCCTTAAAAATTTGCATAGTGTTGAACAGAGATGGAAATAAGCTCCTGCTTCAAGTCTATTACAAGTAAATCTTGAAATAAGTACGTAATTGATTTTGCTTTTGAAAGGCACCTATCATGTTTTCCAATCAACTGTTCTACCAAAACTAAGACCACATTCTTCACATAACATTCACAAGTGGCTTGCATTTGCTCAGAATTGAGAGTACATTGAATAGTAGGATTCATACAGGCTTGCATTTAAAAAGTGGTTATTATGGTTACTTAGCTCTGATTCACTTTACAGTGGTCATCCAAGACATTGTTTATTACCTAAAGAAGTAGGTAGGAAGACAGAAAATATGAGATGGAGAAGCATAAGAAAAAAAAAATGAGCTTATTGAAACTTACTTGAAAATGAGACAAACCAGCAATTAAAATTATAGACTTACATAGTAGTATTCGTTCTAACTTTCCTTAGCTGTTTTTTCTAAGTCTCCTAGCAAGAGCCTATATTTGTCTACACCCTTAAAGAAAGGAAACTCATTACCACCTTGAGGTGTCTTGATTCTGTCCTATTAATATTTCAGCCAAAACATCACAATTGTCTGACAGGCAGAAAGATCATTTTCACCAGGTTAAAGGATTTTAGACTTAGGATTTTTAGACACCTAATACAGTGCCTCTTCCACTCCTCCACTCTTGATAATACAACTACTTATTCAAGGAGGACTAATATAATTTTTGTTGAAATTTTCTTAAATTTTTAAGATCTTTAGCACTACCAGACGCAAAGTTTATGTTGCTGGCCTTCTGTTTATGGTGTTCAAAGTTTCATCAAGGGAGTCAGCTTCTGCAGAATATTATAAGTGGTGATATGTATTTTCATTAAGTCTTACTATTAGATAGTTACTGAATGCATTAGTGTGGAACTCAGGGCTGTCACAGAGCCAGCTTCAATAAATGGGGAAGAAGGAAAAAAATTGTATATTAAGCCAAGGGGTTTGGAGGTGGAGGTATAAAATGCATTGCTTCTCAAAGTTCTGTCAGATGTTGTTTATGGGACAAAGCTGAGGACATGTATGTATGTAACCACAAAATTAGAAGGGTGTTATGCCTAACGTATTATAAAGATACTTCAGTGACTGAAATGTTGACATGAGCAATATCTTAGCAAAATAGCAAAGAAACACTAGTTCAGATGGTAATACATTCACTTACACTCTTTTATTATGAAGCAAGTGATTAGTGCACTCACACAGACAAGCGCAACATATTTTCATGATTGGTTTCTTCTAGGCCATCTACAAAATCAGGATGGGGTTGTCAGTGAATGCTTTTTAACAACTGTTGCCAGATATTTTAAAACTTATTTGAGCATATTTTTTTAATGGCACCTTTTGAGCACTTTTTAAAACTTTAATTTTAGGAAAGCCAAGTTTCAAATGCTCAAGAATTAAAATAGACCAGGCTTCTAAAGATTTTGGATGTTTTTGGTTTTTTTCACCTGAGCATGTGACTCCTGAGAAATTCCCTGTAAGATAATATGTAGATGTTGAACAGAACTGGAAAAAAGAATTTATCTTTTTTATTCTTTGGGTACCAGAGCAGCACCAAAACTCGTTAGCATTCACATCATTCCCAGCTTCATTATCTCACCCAGATGTTTCCATGACTGCCCCTTTAAAGAATTCCTGTCTAAATTTTATTTACATTTGTTCAACAATATTGATGCTTAATGAATAAATGCAGTATGCTGTCAGTACTGAAGACTAATTACATCTATGTATGAGCCTGAGAACCTGATTGAAAAATCTGCAGTAGCTAGACTGGGTTTAAATAAACACTTTAGTGTAGTGCTTTAATTACACTTTAGTTTGTAATGTAATTTTGGCTGTTTAAACTATGATTTAGTCTGAGCTAATTACAAATGATTTTCTACTCAGTAATTAATAATAACAAAATTGTAATTAGACAGCTGCTCTGGATCAGGGTGGCAGTTTGTGTTAGCTGACTCATGATAGACTGGCAGATAAACAAGAGCTGCATTTGGGGACTGGAACTTACTGCACCTTTTTGTGTTTTGTTTTCAGTCAGAAGAGCTATTATGGTTGGGAGTACTTCAAAATACTCCTTGGTTTTTGAGGACTGAAGCTAGATGTTTACAGTGGGAACTTCCTGTGTTTCTGCTACTTGTGAAGGCGGGTCATTCTGCTTGAGGCTCATAGAGATGTTGCAGGTTCCTTTCTCTTGCTTAATAGAAAATAAAGCAAACTTCATTTTTTCTTGCATGCCATATGACTGCATCACAGAAAAGGACCCTAACTCACAGCAAGAAAACCAGCAACTTCAGACCCTTTTAATCCACCATCCACCTGAAAGTTACACACACTACAATGAAGTAAATATAATTTAGGGATGATACTTCATATTTCATGATAAATATGTTCCATTCTCCAAAGGTGTTTGGTGGCAAAACACCCTCTTTGATACCAGCATTTCTTCAGAACTGCAGACCCAGACAACAGTACTTAAATGTACTCATGTCACTCAAAACAGCACTGCTTTTCTTCAGCTGATTTGTAAGCTTCCTAATCTTTGTCTATATTCAGCAGGCCATATAAGATAAACAGTGAATCTTCAGATAACTATCTACCCTATAATTACCAGGGATTGATTTTGGAGCATAAACAGGTGCATGAAAAGGACAAAGAACATTCTGCTAACTTCCTCCTTCAGCTGGGGTTCCAGACTTGTCAATTTCTGGCATTTACTCTGTTGGTTTTTTTTTAGTTGGTGTGGTAAATGTTTTATACATTGAAAATGCAGCAACATTTCCCCAATTTTCATTAAAAAAAAAATCAAAAGGTCTTAGAAATGTGTGTTTGGGACACATTTGGTATCATCTTATTTAAATTAGGTTGTAAAGTGTAAATTTGCCGAAAGTCCAAGGAAAATATAAAAACAATTACAATTACTCTGTGGCGGTTCTTCAGAAAGTTATTTCTTTTAGCAGCTGAATTGAGTTTTCTTTCCAAGTTCATTTGAACATTCATGTGTATGCCACCTAATAAAAGATAATATTTGAACTCTAAGTCATACATTGCAAAACACCTTTCACATACATTAGGATTAGAATCTGTCATAAGCTGTGATGTTGTCAGCATGTAGATAATATATAGCTGAAGAAGGACTTTAATAGAAAATTTTCTATATATGTTTAAAACCACACAAAATTGTACCAGTGTGAGATATTAATGCATACAGCTACCACCTTGTTACTTACAGTAACCTCATGCCCTACTACATGTGAGCAGCTGGCAAAGTTGGTGCCTCTCTAACTGAAAAAGGCATATAAGGGATAAAAAATCACCAGGGACATGCACACAAAAATGGAAGTTTAAATCAATCATATGAATAGAAACCTTAGTACAACTGACAGTCTATAATTATGTAAGCAGTTTGAGCAACATACTGTAACTGATGCTTTTCTTAAAATACTTATTTTGAAACACATTGCCTTCTAACAGAGCATAATCATTAGTTTTACATCCGTGAACCATTTACAAAGGAAGAGATGAATGATTTGTCTACGTCTAAATTCTAAAACCCCAGACCCCTAAGATAAGATCATAAAATTGAAAAATATAATACAATGCCAACTCTTTGGACAGATGAAAAAATGAAGAAACTGGTGTCTGCCTGCCAACTCTTTGGATAGACACAAAAATGAAGAAACTAGCGGTTGCCTGAAACATTCACTTCTCATGGTCTACAGAGAGAAAGATAAACACTGAAGTATCCTTTTTCTGTCCCTTTTGGAGCACTCTTCTGTTAAAATTGTCCTTGATCATAACGTGGTAAGAATCTATGACATATTTTGTATGTTCGTATTCCAGACATTTATGTTCCTGAAATGTTTCCCTAAGCACATTTAAACTAAGATTACTAAAATTAAGTAATACCTCCTTCTCTATTTTCCTCTTTTCCCATGTTTTCAGTTAAAATTTATGAAATAAAAGGAAAACTTTTGGGTTTACGTCGGCTTCCTAAATTTTTTTTAGCAGCATAATTGTCCTTAAAAATCAGAAATGTAGTTATATGCACTTGGTAAGTGGATTAAAAACAAGCCCTATTTTTAAATGAAACACAATTTTTCATGGGAATCTAGTCTCAACTACTGCATCTAAGACAGCTGGCAGCATCATAATGAAATATCATTGAAAGGAGGTGTGTCTCATCCTTTAGGCAAATGTAGCACATGTCCTAGAGATTTTCAGAGTGCACTACAAACCCATTCACCTTAGCAAAAATACCTCTAATTTTGATCTGCTTCACTTGATTTCAACATTAAAGCTTCAATTCTCATATGCTTGTATGATGGAATAGAATGGCATAAGACAGAAGAAAGAAGATTAAAAATTGTGAATGTTGAATTACTTCAAAAACTAATTTAAACTTTTTCTGTAGCAGGAGAGGATACAGGAATGTACCCCTTTGAGTACCAAAATGTACCCCTTTGTTAAACAAAAGTAATTATGTCCCACAATAGGAGGCATGGCCTACAGGCTGAGGGAGCTGATCCTTGCCCTCTATTCAACATTGATGTGGTCAGCATTGCTCTGTTGTGCCACTACGGTACCATGTACAAGCACTGCCAGGGGAACGGGGTCAGAGAGGAGGCCCAGCACAGACACTCACAGCAGCACAAGTAAGCAGGGAGCAGTGTCCCCTCTGCTGGCAGAGGTGGACCTGTGGCAAAGCAGCAATTGTGGTGGCAGGGCACGGCTGTAGGGCTCTCAGGCAGCTCCTGCCAGCAGGCTCCTGTGCTTCTCTGGAGCCACACCTGCTGAGCATGGGCAGCTGGCTGGCTGTGCAGCTGCAGCGGCACATTGGCACTTGGCACTTTGCCTGCTCTTCCATACAATAAACACCCGGATGCTTTCCAGGAGCTGGTTTCATCCCAAAACCAAAGAGCCACCCATTGCAAGGAATACTTACCCAAGGATTTCTCCGCAGTGCTGGAAATTCAGGGGGAGAATTTCCTGGGGTGCAGAATTAGTTTGTTGAATATAACTTTCACATGCTTGAGAAACTTGTTCATTTGCTGCAATCAGGATAGCAACTTTGGTCAGCTTTCTGCAAAGGATAACCTTCCCCTGGTGCACTCCCTACCTCCCACTCCCACGTGCCAGCACAGGGCTGTCAGGCCGCAAATGGCCCAAAAGACCTGTGCGTAGTAGCTTGGGGATGCCGGTTGTGCTGACAGCACCTGCCCTGATGGGTCCTCCCACTGGTACTTCTGCACCCAGGCATCCCTGGTCCTTCTCCAGTCTCACCTCACATAGCCTTTCCTTCTCACTCATCTGCAAGAGCAGCCCAACTCTGCTAGTCCAAGCTCCCACAGCTGTGCTGGGAAGGCAGACAGGGCTTGCTCTGCTCTTCTGGAACTCATCTCCCATGTGCACACCTTGGCTGGATCTCTGTCAGTCAAGGGAAGCTCCACGTCCCAAGACTCCCAAGTTTCCTGGGGGTAGCCCTGAAGCAGGCTTCCATTCAAGCCCAATGCGCTTTGGCCTCAGGAGGAAGCACTGGAGGAATGGGAACTGTGTCTGAGAGCCTGCATTGACAGAGAATCCTGGACAAATCTCTTTCTTTTCCAACAGCAGGCACTGACACATACTGAGTAAATCTTTTTGTCCAGATGTACCATCACCAGGAGTCACGCACAGGTACTGACACACAGCATAACCCTGAGCAGAAATGTTTCCATCAGTTTAAAGGCACCATCTAAACCACAGACTCTCATTGTAGTCTCCCTACTAAACCACTGGTGAGGGAAGTAAGCCGGCAGGCACTGATGGCATGGAGGCAAAGCTGGAAGCAAGGAGAGACATGGTATGCTTCTTTTTCGAGTGCACCCCCAAGGCTGCCCAAGGCGCAGACAATTGCTCTGCTCTGGCCCCAACTTCACTGATGCTAGAGACCCAGTCCAGAGCAATGCTGACCCCATATTTTCACCATTTTTGTCTGAACATAAACGTGGTTTCTTTTTCTGTTCATACAGAGGAATTCAGAATTTAAATCTTGTCAATACTCTATGAGAAAAATCTGGTTAGTGCTTCATATTTTAAAGTGTTGAGGAAAGCTCCTGAATTCCTTATGTACTTTTAAAATATTTTGCTTGAATGTTAATACGGCAACTAGCTTTAGATAGTCAACATTTCCAAAGCCTGCAAAAAGTCTGGGATAGACATGAGAAAGTAACTTCCCTGTACTGTCCAGGGAATTTAATTTTCCCATGGTAAGGTATTGTGTGGTACACTTAGAACTATCTTTTGAAGGAAAACCATTTCATATATCTTTGTTTCAAAACACTTGTTTATGAAATGAGAACTAAAAGATTCAGCTATTGTTTACAAGAATAAAAGCAATTAAAATAACAGACCACTTAAAAAATAAAAATAATTTACACAATAATCCCTATTAGCTTTTGGGTTTGTTATATACTCTTGGTTAGAATGAAGAAAATATCTATAATTTTCCTTATACTGATTTATTTTAGACTTGCCTGTATTCCTAAGTTTACAATTAAAACTGCATCTAAGTGGTATTAAGTTCAAGGCCTACCAACACATCAACTCTGGAAATAATATGTCTTTATGCTTTCCATAAAAAACAGCAGCAACATCAAGTCATCATTAAGAATTTGATTCCTTCTTTCATGTCTGTGAGTTTAAGTTGGTAATAAATCAACTGAGTGAAGAGTCATTAAAACTGGAGTAAATTCAACCAAAACCATATCTCAAATGTAACATGGTATTTTAATCCAACAGCTATTAAAAGTAATTATGTTTCCTTGCTGGTAATTTTAAGTACCTTCCAAAGCTGCTGGTGTTATGTGTACACTGTCCAATGCTCCCCAAAGGTTTTGAACATATACCATGCTTTCTCTCATAAGTTATATGGAACAAATTAAAAGAGAATTAATTTCTTTGAAGACATTTGTTAAGGAGCTAAATTGCCCTGATCCTTTAAACAGAAATTGCACTCTAAGTCATCAAGAATAAGAGGGTTGACCCAGACCATTTTTGACTAGCCACATAACAGATGTTATACGTATTATGGGATAGAAGCAAATATCTTAAGGGATCAATACCACAAAGTTGTTGTTCAAAAAGACTAAAAATGTCACCATTAATTTATTATTCATCATTTAGGATCCAGTTCATCATGGATCTTCAATACTTTCATATTTCAGGAATGTATACATCCCACTGAAGTTATAGATGCATTAAGAAGCACAAGGTCAGATTGTTACTCTGTGTTGAAAAAAGACCTTTGAACCAGTTCCTCAGAAGCAGTCCCCAGTGCCCAATCTTGTCTTCTCTTTCTGTGCTTGCCAGTGTTTAGGGAAGTACTGAAACACCTAAACTTCATAATAAAATACTCAAATTGTCAAGTAACTTGGAAGACTAACAGTCTTGGAACAGGGGATAAAAGAAGACTCTTATTATGCCTCTTTTAGATTGGGAGAAAAATAGATCCGTTTTCAAACATCCTTGTAATGACTCAAAATCATTAAGTTCATTAAGAAATCTTTTTCTTAGGAAGCTACCTGTGAGCCATCTGAATTATCAATACCTCTCTTCATATGTCAATGTTGCCACTGTCTAGCACTCATTATTTGCAAAGAATAAGAAGATTTCCTGGAAAGTTATAATTTGCCATTAAAAAAAATTAAGTCTAAAGTACTGCCTGTTGTATGGAAAGATAAAAGTGGGCGTATATGTCTCTGGACATGTCTATCAATACAACACTGTTTCCAAAGGTGGTACACAAGGAAAGATTAAAAACAAATTGGCCTTCAAGAGAAGAAAGGATTTTGCAAAGCAAATGCTGTTTGTGAGAAATCACTGCAGGCAGACTAATGATTTGCTTTTTTCTAATTACTTTCAGAGGCAATCTGATGTGGTTTGGCTGGGTAAATACACCTTTTCTGACATGGCACAGGAAACAGGAACTCATTCTTTATATTCTGACTTATTCTCCTTTCTTTTTGAATACAGGCCACATGCTCCAATTAAGTGTATTGGGTTTGCATGGCAAGGTTTAAAAAGAAGGGGTGCTTTAGAGATGGCTGCTCTAAGAAACTGTCAGAAGCTTTGCCCATATCTGACAGAGCCAATGCCAGCTCCAAGATGGACCCACCAGAGCCAATGCCAGCTCCAAGATGGACCCACCAGTGGCCAAGACTCAGCCCATCCGTGACAATGGCAGTACCTCTGGGATCACATATTTGAAAAAGGGGAAAAACTGACTACAGCTCCCATTTTCTCACATGTGACGCTGGTGGAGAAGAGCTGTAGAATGCAGGAGTTGAAGTTGGACCCAGGAAGGAGGGAGAGATGGGAGGGAGCTATTTAAAAATTTGGTTTTGTCAGTACCCTGCTCCAAGTTGATTAGCAGTAAACTAATTTCCCCAGGTCTGATTTGCCCATGACAGCAATTGCTGAGTGATCTCTCCCTGCCCTTATCTCAGTCCACAAGACTTCCATTATATTTTCTTTCCCATGTCCAGTGCAGGACAGTAGAGTAAAACGCACTTTAGTAGGCTCCTCTAATTGAGCTGGGGTCAATCCACCACTGCACGTATTGTTATTGAATTTTATTTGTTCCCTGCATAGATTTACATATATTTATACTATTCAGGCTCATGTGCAAAAATATAGGTCTGCTAAGACTTGACTATGCTTTGTAGATTTCTGAAATTTGCCTTCTCATTGGAGTAATAATCGATTTGGAACCATCAGGTGGAAGGCGTGGCTTTAATTTCTCTGGCACTTTAGACCTCTTTCCACCTCAATACATCTCTTCCTTGTATTCTTTTTTTCTTACCCTTAAAATGTAATGTAATTAATGTAATGTAATGTAATTAGCTTATTAATGAAAAGGTTTAGGGCAAATGAGGAGTTTTCTGGTGTCTCTGGATCTGCCACAGAAATTCACACGTGAATTTTATTAATTTATGTCACACAAGAGGCCAGTCTAAATTACCGCAATGTAGCCACCTAAAGTTAGAAACTGCCTCATACTAAAAAACTTGAATGGGAACACAAGCAAAGATAAAAATAGTTGAGTTGAATTTCAAAGAACAGAAGCAGGATTATCTTGCTGCAAGACTTCTCTAGTACAAGATATTCTCAAATCACTGCTGCAGTATATGATCACTCACTACCGAGGGGAAGTTCAAACAACTGTCTCTGCCTTTCTTCCTCTAGATTTCAAAGCAAGACTGCTGTTTGTAGGAAAGAACTTCCTGGTTCTTTTCCTGGTGTAGGAGAATTTTTTTCTCTTTTGTACTTGATCATGTCTCCAATATTTCAGCAGTATATGAGAGGAATGGATGACTATCACTTCATTTCTAAGTGTTCAGAAAATTATTTAAGTGATACTAGAGTAACAAAAATTTTCCTGTCAGTCAGTGCTCAGTGGCTGAGGAAGAAAGACAAGAAAATTACAGGTCCAAATGGAAAAACAGGTAAAGTATATTCCACGTGACAAAGTAGAGTTCCGTGATATAATTTTGTTTCTTCCCTCTCTTCTTGATAACAAATAATAACAAAAACACCTCAATAAACTCCCAACTAAAACTGGGAGATTAGCCATTGCAGAATTTTCCAGTTAAATCTTGTTACTGCATCAAACCCAGAGTTTGGCAAACCACTTGTCCTTTCAACAAACCTACCTCCTATTACAGAGTACTCCTTAGGCTGAGAGGAAGTCTTTCACAAGATCACTTCCGGAAGAGTGAGGAAAACAGCCTAAGATCACTGGGGTACTAAGTGCCAAATTTTCAAATTTATTTTCATATATATGGTTTGTGTCTACTATAGTACTTTGTTTCAAAAGGTAAGTGTTGTTCTGAAATAAATCTCTTTATGCAGCTAGTGACTGCACACTGTTTAACTTCTGATATATGTGAAAATTTTTCCTTTTGGAGGACACTAGCACTGATCCTGTGATATGGTTATTCATTGAATGCAACCAGCCTCCTATAGGGCTTCAGGGCTGTAACTGAGCCTTACACAGCCTCAAACATATCTCTGCTAGCAAAAGTTGGTCCAGCAGACAGGACTAAAGATGATCTGAAGTAAAATCTCCAAACAGCACTCAGCACAGATGCCAGGGTCTCAGTACAAGCTTCACCAGTCTCCTGATGAAGTAATTAATCAAATGGGAAGAGAGGCCTTTAAACTCTACCACCTGTCCAGACCAGATTCAGTAATGAATCAAGACTGGGCTTTTCAGAGCTTTGCCCTGCTCAAGTAAAGGCTTGAAAATCTCCAAAGCCAGACTCCATAGCTTCTCTGAGAAAACTAGCCCGATTTTGATCCTTTTGTATTGCGTTGAAATGCTAATTCAGGTACACATAGCCATGGGAGCAGACAGGCATTAGGACTGTTTGTGACACGAGCAAAATCTGTATGTCAGGGCCCTTTTTTCTTTACCTTTACACTCCCCATAAAATAGTAATGCTTTTTTTGTCAAGTGTGCTGCTGTGGGGGTATAATTGAGCTTGTGTTTCACCTTCTGTAAGTAAGGTGCATCATTGCAGAAGATTTATGTAATCTACTTCTGCATCTGCTTGTGATGGTTAATTTTCTTTGTACACCTTTGAATAATGCTATCAATAATGCCACTACACAAATGGTCTTTTTGTTCATAGAGGTTAAGGTTGGGCAAGTATTTGTCAAGAATGCTGTAAGTTTAGTGTCCCTGGCTCAAGAGAGGACCAGTCAAATTTTTTTATCGATTTTCCCCAGTCTTTATTCTGAGTTTGAGACTTATCACTGATATACAAACATTATTTCAGTTGGAACCATAGCACAAAGAATAAAGGTGTTTTGCAGCATGCAGCTGTATTTGAGGATGTGGAAGGTCATGTTTATGTAAAGAACAAGGTTAATAACTGAGATTTTTTTTAACAACCCCTTTCATTCCGTATATGAAATACCCATGTACACCAGCACAAGACAAGGAACATCTGTATTTCTCTGCTCTTCTTTCAGTGAGCATTTCAGGAGAAGAATAATGAAATTATCTATCTTGTTAAGCACTCATTCACGTTTCTTTTTGTGTATGATGGGTTTCCCACAACTGCTATATAAAGTATCAATTGAGACTCACCCTGTCATGGATACTTCTACAAAATATGAACAGTGCTAAATACTTTAAAGTGAATCGATTTCCAGTGAAAGTGTTTTAACCTCCTTTTAGGTCAAGAAATAACAATTTTACAAGCTCACTCTAACATGAGAATTAATCCTGAGAGGCAGGTGTGCATTGCATAATTCATTTTGTCTGAGAAATTTATTAAAAATACTCTTCCTCTGAACTACACTTGAAGCTTTTATTATAAATTTTAGGTGTGATTTCTTTAACTTGTATTTTAAGTTGTATTCAGAGTTGATTTCTCTCAGATCACCTAGAGGACTGCAATTTGCAATCTCTTCCTTTGTCAAGTATGTAACAAGAGAATGAACAGCAAAACATAACAAGGGATGCTCATACATATAAAGCTTGGCTACATTGCTGAAGCAATTTGCAAGTAAAAAATACATATTTTCTTTGTGTATTCACAAGAGTAGAATACTTAGGAAAAGGACATTCTGGCTATCATCAAGGATTTTTTTGAAATTCTATTCCTAGATGTGTTGCATTCAAGACTCACTACACTGAAGAGTAACACCACAAAGAGCACGGTTCCAAGTGTTGACCTCGTAAACAGCTGCTGGTACAAGGAGAGAAATAGTTTGCAGTAGTTTGTCGAGTGACTCTAACCATGTTAACATTAGAAGACTTCATTCCACACATCAATGAAATATTTTTACTCTTTCTCTTACAACCTTATCATCCTTCTTAATCCTTGAATATATTTTATTTCCTTCATAAAATAGCCATTTGTTTTTCATCCTTAAAATATTTATTCCTAGTGATGAATATCAACATAAGTAATGGAGATCAGGTGTAACACATGGCTCTGTACTAGTGAAATTTTTTAATTTATTAGATGTCACCATTTCTTTCTTTTTACTAATGAAATAAATTAGCAACTGCAGCCTCTTGTCTGTGGCCATTCATTCTACAGACTGGCTCATTGCACAATACACTTTACATATTTTTAGCTCTAGACTTGCACAAATTTCAAGTTTATGGGAAAATACTCAAAAGACCTAAATGAGCCTGTGAAGGTGTATAGGAGTTGGCAAGCTGACTTCCAGTAGCAATTTTTAAATCTCCTGAAAATGTTTGGGGTTTTTTCCTCTAGGTCCTTTTATCCCTTTCAGATTTGCTTATAATAAAAAAATATGTTAAAAATCAATTATAGGCAAAGTAATGATATGTTAGACCTATGAATTGTCTTGTTGCAGACACAAATTTCCCATTATGGAATTACTTTAGATCTTTCATTTCACATATATTAAAACACAAAATGATACATCAAGACCAACAGGTCAATAGAAATTAAACACCAATCTTAAATACTTGAAAGCAATTATATCATAGTTGTTTAATTATATCAGAGTTGTTTAATTGTATAAATACTCTATACTGTATGCACAACTTGTGCAGATTCCTTGTGGAACGAATCATAGCAGGAGGACCAAAATCTCATCCAACATTTTCCTTTAATTTTCTACACTTATTCACAAGTTCTCCATTGACATCAGTGGACTTTTTCAGGGTGTTTTCTTTCCCTCTTTGTTCCTTCACCCAAAAAAACCCTCAAAACCTTCATGTCTCAAATAAAATTGCTAATTTGCCATTCCAATTTATTACTTTTCTTTATACGTAACACACTTGCCTTATTCCTGATGAAGATCTTTGGTCTGCGGCATTTTCATTTATTTTTATGTGATGATATCTCATCCTGTCTACTTCAGACTTGCCCGTGTGCATGTGTTTATCTAAAAAAAAAAAATAGGCCTGATTCTTTATTTCTAAGAAAATTAGAAGAAGAGTGACTTGTTCTAGGAAATCAGACAGTTGTTATTGCAATTTGGATTAAAATCTCCCACAAGTAAGAAAGAGGAAGAATGAGGTTTCATGTATCTTGAATCTCTCTAATTTCCTTTGTAAAACATGTGTGCTTTGACTTGAGGATACTTGTCTGTCAATGAGACATCAGAAAAGGCTGAAGATACCCATTACTGAAAGAAAGTGAGAATACAGCCTCTTACTTCATGAAAAATGTCCATATTTTTAATCTATATCTATTTGCCTGCTGTTTCCAAGATCCACTGCTGTACACCTGCACATACCTGCAAAGTAGTCAAAACATAGATAAACATATTTTCAAGCCACAAGCTGAGGTTTGTGTTACTCACTGAAAGTTACTGCTGCCTGTAGATCAAATCTGGCAGTTCTTAGTCAAAACTTACTGTAGTCATTTCAGATTCTTTCTTGCATAAAGAGTCAGTGTGGACTACAGCTACTGGATCTTTTATTATATTCTTCTGGTGAAAGCCACTTTTTCATACCTCTACTAAAATTGCTATATTTTAGCTCACTGATTAATTTCAAAAGCTCTAGTATTAAAAGCAGTTGTCATTATAGCCTAATGTACTTTAAATACTTCCTCAATTTTTGAAATGCTACCTTGCCTATCTCCTTTGAAATGAACAATAATTAAAAACCTTGCTATGCACACTTTCAAGTACTATAAACTTGTCTGAAGGAATTTTGGTTCACCTTTTCTCCTTGACTAACATGTTACATTTAATTTCCACCAGATTTCATGGCCCACAAAGTAACCGATATGCATAAAAAGATAGCAGCAGAAGGAAGAAATGTAAACCAAACACAAATCTAATCCTATAAATGAACTACATGATTTCTGTATGTGCCACTGTCATGGTTTGACACTGGCACAATGCCAATGCCCCATGAAAATATACTTCTCTGGTGTTTGCTGTGAGATGAGACCAGGAAATAAGCAAAGCAGGCCTCTACCTTAGGGAAAAAAAAGTTTATTAACTAAACTACAAAAGGGAAAAAAAAACCACACACACACACACACACACACACACACACACACCTGGAAAATGAAAACTCCACAAAAGAACATTTCCTCCTCCCCCCACCACATTTCCAATACATCTACCACATTTCCAATACATCTTCCAAATTTCAAGTCTCCATCCATCACCCAGTAAAATACTCAATTCCAGTCCATCAAGAGGAAAGGAGTCCTTCTTGGGGCCGTGGTGACCTCTTCCTTGCATGCCCAGCGCTCTCACCGCTGGAACACAAACCAAAGAGCTGCTCGAGGGTTGTCTTTTTAAGGATACAACGTCCCACTCCAAAAAGGCACAGTCTCTCTCTCATCTCTTGGGACCTCTTGTCCCCCCCATACTTATTAACCCCCTGGGGCCGGGGGGTCTCCAAAACTGAACCCTCCTGGTTCTGAGGCCTGGCTTCCCCCTGGACGCAGTCTCTGTATCACAAGGAAACGTGGCTCTGTCCAATGGCTACCAAAAAGAGTCCAGCAATCAGCTACTCCGTCATCTCCTTCCGGCCTCTTCTTCACTCTCGCAGCCTCACTCACTGCTCCGACTATAATTCTCTTGCCCATTTCCACTTTATCATTCACTCCATCTCCCTCCAGGAAAGGTCCAAATGCTCTGTGAGGTCTTCATTGTCCAGAAAAGGGTTAGAAAAAAAACTTCTGCAAGCGGCCAGGCTCCTTCCCTGCTGCGCTCCCCCTTCCCCCTCCTTCTTCACAGCCGATATCACTTCAAGGCCACAGGCCCGTAGCAGCTTTCCCTCTCTCCCTCTCTTCTAGCTGGGGGGGGGGGGGGGGGGGGGAGGGTGCCCAAATCTTCTCAGGGTCTCTCTCTCTCTCTCTCTGTCTCTCCTGGGGGGGGCTGCCCAACGCCTCCTGGATGTCCGGACCACCCTTCCATCCTGAGGGGTCAGGGCCTACCTCTGCCGGGCCGCAGGTTTTCCCCTCCCCCGCCCAGCTCAGAGCCGGGCAGGGGAGGCCTTGCCTCTTTGCTGGCCGGAAATCAAAAGAGAGTGAGCCCAAGGGAGTGCTGCTTCTAACCCCTGTGTTCTCAGAGGCGCATCCACCCTTAGTGGCCAAGCCAAGTGTCAATTTCAAATCTGAACACCTATTGGCCTCTGGCCACTCCATTCCCAGAAAACCTACTTCCTATAAACCCACGACAGCCACATTGCAAAGTGGATGTAAAGCACAACTTTGCATTTGGAAATCAAGTTCACAGTTTGTTTTATAGACAATGTGCTTGAATCTCAACTTTTTGTACCACTGGAGAGATAACAGAGTCAGCAGCATTAACGATGATCCTACCTCAGTACTTAGGCTATTGCTAAAGAAGAAAATCTATCCCTACTATTTAATGGTTGGCACCTCCCTGCAGCTTCACAAACATTCACTTCCCAAATAACTTCCTGGTGTGGCAACATGAGGTAGGGACTGCTTTGAATGCAAATGCAGGTGAGGCCAACCTGTCCTCAGAGGAAATGGAAGGAGGTACCACTCCTGGTGGAAGTATTGTCGTTCACTTGTAACTGGGGCCAAAAACAGAGCAAGCCCTGTTTTTTAGCAGAGGGAGAGAGAGATGACAGAAAGGCAAAAAAACTTGTAGAGACATATTACCTTTGGGGCTAACATTAAGCAGCTGGATATAATACTCTCTAAGGCTACCTTTGACTATGTTTCAATGAAAATATTTGAAGATCACTTTTATGGAGCTGGTATATACTGAGACATATTTTGAGACTGACTTTGATCTTACCAACTGTACAGCAACCCCAAAGCTATACCTTAATGAACTGACATGAGTGTGCAGTGACTCTCGGTGAAATTTCAATACATAAGCACTCCAGCACAGAGCTAAAAAATAATCAGTAATGGTATACAAAAGTACAAAATTCCAGGGAGGATTCTCAGCTTAGGCCAACAAAAAACCTGATTAGCAACACACCAAGTTGAACTACATTTTTATAGGAACCCTGTTTTTTAAGAAAATGTAAGTAAATAAATCTTCATCCTACTATATTAATAACAGGCCTACTAGAATAAAAATTATACACTTTTTCTGTTTTATCTAATCATATCAAATTTTTGTTGTTTTTAAAATACAGTAACTACACTTTTTTACACACAGGCACTACTTGCAAGAAAAAAACCCACAATCACACATTTTATGTCAGTTAAATACATACATATGTATTAAAATATGTATGTATTTCAAATATGTATTAAATATCATCTTCCAGAGATTGGCTGACTTTTAGGGATTTTTCTGGTACATATGGTTTCCAGGTGATGGGTAAGGCAACTCCTCATTTATGAATTGCAGAAAATGAGAAACTGACTGTCATTGGAAGTCAGGATGAGAAACTGCTTTATATGGATTGATGAATTGATTACATTTTTCTAGAGCAATAGAAAAAATATAAATAAGATACATAATACCATGGAGAGATAGCAAGAAAAAAGAAAAGACACTTCTTTCTACATAGGTTTCTTTTATTGCCAGTTTATCAAGAAATTACCCATCTAAAACATCTAGCAAATAATAGGAGATAAAATGAGCCTTAATACATCATATTATTGGGGTAGGGCATGAAAAAAAAAGGGCTTTTCTCTTTCTTAGGTACACATAGCAGCAAAATTATTATAATTTCTCATCTCAAAACTATTATGGCCAGACCTATCACTTTTTAAAAGTAGCTTTTTAGCCACTTATTTACTAAAACTCACTTTGATATCTGAAAGTAGATAGTGTCTATTGTAAAGTAGGCCTTCCAAAGAGGCAATATTTAGTATATAAATAACATTTTATTATTTCTTATGCTAGTGATTCTGTATTCTCTCTCTATTTGTTCCTGCATAAAAATAAAATAACCCTACTGGGTTCCCCGATTGCACATAGCTGGAATTAAAAAACAGGCAACTAAACAAACACCTTTACAATTACAATCCTCTGTTTTATTCTAATTGAACAGAATGGCACTTTTTTAGCTGAGTGAATTTTCAGAATCAGCTGATAAACTGAAGCACTGCAAGACTTACAGATTTTACCCATAAAAATTACTAAATTTAGCTTGGCAAAACCTTAGTGTGGAATTGTCAGTCTGTTAGTAATGTAGAAGACCACAGCTCATGGTCCATTGGAGTCCTGAAGTATCTTCTGTAGATCGATTAGCTCAAGCTCACTCCTGTGCTTCTGCTATGAAACCTGTTACTGCACCTTCGCATCTCTGGGAATATTAGGAGAATGTGGAAATAAATGCTTAAGGATTTTTTATAGGCTAGGATGGCCTTGGCCTTTAAGTGCTGTGAAAGTATTGAAGGTGCGGCTGGAGAATCCTTGTTACTACAAAGTTTGATCATGGCTTCAATTTGTTGCTGAAGGAAATTCAGAAATTGGCAAAACAGATTACTAGTGCAAAACCAGCACAAGGACATATTCAGCTGAAGTAAATAATCATTGATTGCTACGGGTGTCAAAGATGAGACTGATATCTCTGATATCTTCGGGGGCAGTTGTAAGGTTTTGTTCTTAACACGGAAAATCTGAAATCCTGATGTTCCATAAGAAAGGATTTCTCTTACTCAGCACTACCCAAAATGGTGGCTGGATTGATGGAAGCATTTCACACACCCATTACTAATGGGACTCCTCACCTTCTCACATGAGCAAGCAGGATGTTCTTCCCTAAAGAAGTCCCCACAGACAGCAGTACACTCACTGAAATGCATGCCAAAAACACAGAAGGAGAAGCTCAAAATAATGTAACCCAAAATGACAAAAAAGATGCCCCTATAGCCAGACTTCGTGCAAATCAGTGCTCTATAAGGGTAACACTGGAGGAATCTTACCAAGTTAAGCCTGCTGCCTTATTTAAGTGGATAATCATAGTGTCATGTGCCAAGTACAGTATCTGTCAGTAAGTTAGATACCTGATACTACTGCCAGATGTACATTAAGCCACTCCAAAGCCTTTATCTATTTCCTGATGGATATGGTATCCTACTGCAACCTGAAATTCTTTGTAGTAGACAGAGAATTAGACAGAAAAGAAGCTATAAGGCAGCAACACCATCAACACAAAACTGTTTAATTCAAAGCTTCATTTCTTTCTTTTATTTACATGTAGAGATAGCACTGGTTAAATCTTGGTGAAGTGATCTGGAGAAATAAAATAGTTGGACCTAAAATAGTTGAAACTTTTTTAGAGAATTCTTTTTGCCCATATTTAACAGTACTTGTGATGTAAAGTTTGAGAGCTATGACACCAAAACAAAATATGAAAATCAAATCAAAAGGAAATACACTGGATGCCTAAACTAACATAATTTTCTAATGCAATATAATTTATTGGAAGAAGACATTTTTAGTCCACAATTATTCTTTCAGGTTCACATTTGGTACAAATTTTCAGTCACCATTCTTATTAACACATGCTACAATAAGTCACACTGGACATCAGAGGCCCTTTCTTAGAAATTAGTCATCATACATGGCTGACACTTAGGAAGCTATATATGGAGTTTTCCAGATTAGGTTTTATTCTGGTTTTCACATAAGCTGACAGACTGATAGATGGTCTTATTTTAACATCAGAGAAGAAAAAATGTATAAGCACTTTTGACAGCTGCGCTAGTCTTTAATAACAACACAGCAGAAACTTCACCTGGTAATGACCAAATTGTCTGAAATGTAGTGGGCTGTGATGGCCATTTTCAGTAGTCATGAACAGGAAGGAGACAAAATTCCACAGAACAATTACTGAAACTTCCACTCCATCAGTTCAGGCAATTTCCACACTGAGGGCTCTAATGAGTACAATAAAATAAAAAAAATAATCCTACAGTATAGCTGGAGTCTTACAGATTACCTGAGTTACCTGAGCCTAAATAATTATCCTTAAAGGTGAGTTTCTTGCCTGAAAACCTATGGAAATGTTTGCTTTTCCTGTTGAAGCCTAAAGGATTTGTCCTTTGGGTAAGCAGATAAAAATACTGAGGGAAATCAGAATATGAAAGGTTAACAGAAAACCCAAGGTATGAAAGCCACAAAAGACTCTTTTGATTTAAATTAGAATGTGTTGCAAGCTTGGGGAGATGTATATAGAAACAAGCAATCGAGAAGGCAAATACAGATACTAATAGGAGACAAAGACCTGGAAAAGCACAGACTGGACACTCTCCTGTATAATCTCCTCTAGGCTATCCTGTCTCAGCAGGGCAGTTGGACGAGATGATCTCCAGAGGTCCAATGGTTTTAAATGAAATGAAATATAATGGTACATAGTTTTAGGTAGAAATACCTAGAAATATAATGCAATGTAATATAATGGTATGTAGTTTTAGGTAGAAATACCTAGAAAACCAACTGTTCATGGAAGTACGGAGTTGTGGGTTGATTCTGGCTGGATGCCTGTTGCCACCAAAGCAACTCTATTCTTCCTCTCCTCCATGGGGCAGGGCAGAGAAAATATAACCAAAGGCTTATGAGTCAAAGAAAGGACAGAAGAGATCTCTCACCAATTACTGCTGCTGGAAAAAGAGACTTGACCCAGAGAAGTTAGTTTCTTTATTAAAAAAAAAATAGAGCAGGAAAAAGAAAATATAACCAAATCTTAAAATGCCTTCTCTCCACTCCTCCCTTCCTTGTGGACTCAATTTCACTCCTAATTTTCTCTACCTCTGTTGTGGTGCGCGCGGTTGACTTTTAAGAAGTTTTTGTAAGGGTTTGGTTCAGTTTTGTGAAATTATACAGAGTCTATGGACTTTATCATTCGTTTAAGATGATGGCTTTGTTCAGGGCTTCCCCCCCTCCCCTCTTCCCCTCCCTTTTCTCCTCCCCCTGCGGACCTACTGTAACTTACCCCGTTGCTTCAGTTACTCCCGCCCCCTTTTGTAATAATCCTTTTGTCCATCAGTTATCCCCTCCTTCGTTGCCCTGGCAACCCCCCTGTCCATCATCCTCCTCCCACGCCCTGTTTCTAGAATCCTCAATCAGGAGATGAGGGTGATTGGTGCAGGGGGGGAAGGCCACGCCTTGTTATTTTCCCACTTGCTGCCGTGTCATGTCTATTATTTGTACCTATGTTTTCATTGGTCATTTGTGTATTCCCCCCTCCCCTCGGGGTCCCTTTATCTGCCCCCCCCCCCCCCCCCCCCCCCCCGAGGGATAGACGCGGGGCTGTTGCTCGCACTCCCTACCCAACCTGTTGTTCCCTTTCCCTCAATAAACCCGGTTCCTGCCTGCGAGTTCCCGCCCTGCTTCGTGGTTCTTCGCCTCGCTACATAAGTGCTGCCTCGCGCCTCTCCTCTTCAGCCCTCTCAGGGACTCCTCTCACTGCCAAGACGCAGGGAAGGTCCCTGGCAGCCAGCCGCTTCCCCAGCAGCCTCTACGGAGCCAGTGCTGTTGAAGGCAAGGGGCTAGCCTGACCAGGCTGTGAGCTGCGGAGCACTTGTGGCCGCTAGCCAGGGTCAGACGCCCGCGCAGCCGCATACCTCTCACCCTCCAACAGCATAGCAAAAGGATGGGAAATTAGGGTTGCAGTCAGATCATCATACACTGTCTCTGCTGCTCCTTCTCTTTCTTGCCCTGCTCCAGCATGCAGTCCTCTCTTAACTTTGTCAGCCTGGGTCCTTCTCCTTCACATGGGCTGGAGGTCTTCATTAACTGCTCCAGCATGAGACCTGTCCATGGAATGCAGTCCTTCAGGAACAGACTGCTCCAGCATGAGTCTCTCAAAGGGGTCACAAGTTCCACCAGTAAACCTCTGCTCCTCTCTCTGTAGGTCCACAGGGCCTGTCAGCTCATCTCTATACAAACTCAGAGCCCTCTTCAGGCAGTCACCTGCTTTCACCTGAAGTCCTCCATGGGCTGCAGGTGGATTTGTGCTCTACTGTGGACATCCAAGAGCTGCAGAGGGACAGCCTGCCTAATGTTGATCTTCAGGCCAGGCTGCAGGGGAATCTTTGCTCTGACACATGGAGAGCTTTCTCCCACTTCTTGTCCACGAATCTGGGTGTCTGCAGGGCAATTTCTCTCATACATTCTCCCTCCTCTCTCTGGCTGCTGCTCCACTGCAGGTTTTCTCCACCTACTTACATGCATCGTCCCAGAACCTCTACCTCTGTGACTGATGGGCTCAGACTTGGCCAGTGGCGGATTCATCTTGGAGCTGGCTGGTGTCGGCTCTGTTGGACACGGGGGAAATTTCTGGCAGCATCTCACCTGCAACCCCTTTACTACTTGCCACGCAAACCCAATAGGCAGGGCAGCAGTAGTGGGGTTTTGAAAGTTGAGATACTCTGAAAGCAAAGAACAGGGGATAATAGTAATTATATGTTTATTTCTAAAAGCGCTGTGCAGATTTAACTGAAAGATTAAAGTAAGACTAAATTAGGTTGTTTGAGTCCAATTACTGTTGCGTTTTATCACACCAGCAAGCTGAAAAAGATACAGGTATATACAGGGACCTTTACCAGTACAAACTGCAACATGCAATGGTTGTCCTCAGCCACAGTACATATATTTTCCAGATTTTCTGATCATTAATAATTCACCTCTCTCCATTTAAAAGGAGTTGTCACAGATGGAATCATAGATGGAAGATGTTATTATACAAACCTGAAGGTAAATTCAGTTCCAAAATGAGTGGAAGTACACTAAAACTCTCAGATAATTGATTTTCATAATTAGGAACCTTTTTATGACCCACGACAGACACAGGCACTTGCACTGAACTTGATCCGTGATACACACAGGCACTTGCATTGAACTCCAAGATATATATTGCTGTTCTTTTAATGTTTTTTACATGAAAAGAATTCATAAGAAGGCAACTAAGCAAGATTATTATGGTGTTTCCTGTCCTTTCAATAGGTCTAAAAATGAAAGCTTCTTTGAGGGGGCTTGGTTACCTTCTCAGGGAAATGCCAGGGGAATTTTAATGGCTATTAAGAGTCAAAACTACAATGCAAAAGTTGATGAAATGTATTGGTCCTAGTACAGTGCCACTTCCCATCATAGCAGAATAGTCTGTTACTGTTACGCGTGTATTATGTCTGTTTTCCACCTCCTTTACAAAATTTAAGTCTGTGATGTTCTCATCAAGGGAAATGATGATGGAGTTACAGAGGTCTGTGATTAAATTTGCTCAGCAGCAATCTGTAAATAACCTGCAGCATACTGTTTCCATTTTTTGTTTCACTCAGTAACCTGCAGTGAGTGTTGACTTCCAAGTACTGTTCAGCAAAAAGGAAAAGCACACAGATGACTGATTGGTCCTTGTATTTTGAAATGAAAAATGATGAGCAGAAAGTCGTCAGAGGAAACCCCAGAGAAGAAACCAATTTCAAACCAGTGTTTCTCCCCTACCTATTCACCTGCATGACTGCTGCAAATAGCCTGTGTGCTGTGCCTTGTCCTCATCACAGGTCAATGAGGAAAACTGCCATGTGTTTAGGGGAAAGCTGATTGTTGAATGCATTGATATCTGCAGAGTGTGAAGGCACACCAAAATGACTGTCCATTCATGAGTGACTAGAGTCAAAAATGTTAGAGCCCTGCATTTTCTTCATCTATTTTTTTCTTGTCCATAGATTGAGCTGAGTCTTTCACTGGGCTTTGACAGATCTGAGAGAGCAGGGCTTCTCTTTGACACCCCTGCTGTACCAGCCAGACCTTACTGTTGAGTAAGGTCATAAAAATGAGGTGATTCAAAAACTCTCCTTGTGGGCTGCAGTACAACCTTGACAATAGTGAGATAATCCAGGGACGCCACAGATGAAAGCAACTTTTTAAAAGTCTCAAAGTAGGTGTTTCCAGACTACATGGCGTGTTTATTTTCTGAGATCTCATAATTCTTCAAGGACTGAAGAGCTGCTTCTACTCAGTGGAGCTTGGAAGGAGGAAGAATTTGGAGATCTTTCTCACCCGCCTCTTGCAGTTTTTCATCTCTGTTCTTTGTGCATTTGTATTCATGGAATTTGTTATTGTTGCTTAACTTCCCAGAGAATTGTTGGACTGAAGCACCTCTCTTCATTTCTCTAACTAGTGCCATTTGACCTACTAGACAATTTAATCCAGCCTCCACTTTTGAATGGATTTTCTCACAAGTGGCAATCTCTAGCAGGGTCACTTTGAGAGGCAACCGCACTGCATGTTACCTTGCACCATAATGAGGGCAATTTCAAAAGGCATTCAATCAAAAGAAAGGGTGTTTTCTGCAAAAGGCTTGTGTCCTGGGTTTTCACTATCGGTAGCTGAAACTATTGAAAAATCTCAATCTCTGTCTCATAATAGTCAGTTTTAATTTTTTCTTAGTACAAGCTGCAGAACAATGAGGGTACTCTTAGCAGCCACTTTAGAATTCTGCAATTTTAAGGGGACCTGAATTGCCCTAAGGAAATGGGAGGATTCCTGTTTGCTCAGAAAGTCCTGTACAGAAAATTCCTTCTTCTTCTGACATATAAAGATAGGAAGGGATGGATGGAGCAGGAAAGCCAGGCAGTTGTCAGTGTGCTATTCATATTAATCTGTTTTTCATGTCACTGGAAGGCTTTGATTTGCGCAGTATATCAGAAATTACATTTACCCCTCTACCGTCACAATACCATGTCTGTATAAGTGTTAATCAACAGCCCTTTGACATTCATGCCATAAGGCCTTGTGTCTTTTCACTACTTCTGCCTTTCTTCCTCTCTTTTTCTCATTTAAAGTTCACAAACAGCTGATTGATGGCTATCAAAACTCACTGTTCTTAGAAAAGGTGCAGCAGGGGTGGCTGCACTGCCTCCCTACTACGTGAAGGATGACACTGCTTCTGAGGAATGCTACTTGCTGCTGAGCCTCAGCCTTGCCACAACAGAAGCAAACTCCACACAACCACAGACAATGGCTGGCCCAAAAAAGTGAGCTTGCAAGCTTTCTGCTGTAGCTGACAAAAAGTGTAACACATTTTATTAAATATTTTTGGCTATGACTCAGCTACACTGAATCTCATGGAGACCAGCAGCAGATAATGTTGAATTAATTTTGTATATGTAAGTGAAAGAGGGAACATTTTATTCCATTTAGATGCTTTGGACTAGAATCCTAACAAAATCAGGGGCAGGACTTTTTGACTTACTGTATAAGATCATTGACAAAGGAAGAAACCCCAAAAATCCCAAGCAAAATCCTAGCTTATATTAAGCAGACAGTAATACCACAAAATATGTCACTATCTCAGTGAGGTAAACAACAGCTTCTTTGAATTTGACTTTTTATTTCTACCTATATGGTACCCCATGCAGGAAGAATGTCAGAGAATATTTGGTATACAACATCTCACCTGTAGCTGCTGAGATTCCTTCTTATGCTTTAGAACCAAAATATACATTTTTGGCATTTTTTTAACTGAATAAAGGTCAACGGAGCTCCATTTTCCAATCACCATTTTTTTCTAAAGACAGACATTTACAGAAAGTGGGATATATATTTCCTTGAGGAAGTGGACTGGAAACATCTGGAACTTGATATGTATGAAATTAGGTTGCAGTTTCAAGATTCTTTGTGGGGTTAAATTTGTTTGAAATTTTGTGCTTTTTAATACAAAATAAAATTTATAACATTGATGAAAATAAGAAATTAAGCCATGGTATGTATTCTTTGCATCCAGCTAATCCTAATTTACAGAAAACAACAGGATTATAAACCAGATTTGCTGCATCTGCTTAGCAATTATGGTAACACTGCTGAGAAAATAAATTGAGCTAATAATAGTTCTGAAGATGTTCAGTTAAAATTGAGCATGTTAGAATTTTTTTAAGTTTAAAAATGAGGAATGAATAAAATGAAATTTCAGATGTGAAAAGCAATTGAATTCCTCAGGCATGCAGGCAGTTTGGCATGAAATTATCTTGCTTTCAGAAGCAAAAAGATTCATGTTCATATGAGATTTCCTGTAGTTATTTCTACTTGTGTTATTCTACCTTCTACTTGTTTCATTTATGAAAATGAACACACTTTTCACTCCATAATAAATATACTTACAGAATTATTTACATTGGAAAAGATTTTTAAGATCATCAAGTCCAACCATTAACCTCATGCTGCCAGGGCCACTACAAAACCATGTTCCTGGGTGCCTCATCTGCACAGTTATTAAATGCCTCCAGGGTTAGGGACTCAATCACTTTCCTGGGAAGTCTGATTCAATGCTTGACATGCTTTTCAGTGAAGAAATTTTTCCTTAACCAATCTAAACTTCTGGTGCAATGTGACGCAATTTCCTCTCAGCTTATTGTGTTGACACTGACCTCCTCCTCTATACAATCTCCTTTCAGGTAGTTAGAGAGATAGTAATAATGTCTTTCCAACCTTTTGTCTTTTCTCAGGCCAAAACACCCTTACTTCCCATAAGATTTGTGCTCTAGTCCTTTCACTAGCTTCACTGTCCTCTGGACACACCCCAACTCATAGATGCCTTTCTTGTCGTGAATAGCCCAAAACAGAACACAGTAAACAGGTAGACAGAATGACAATTGCAGATGAAGACCCCCCACCCACCCAAAGACTGGAAGAGAATAACACCCAGATATACAGGGCTCACATGATTCCATCTAGTGCTGCAGAAGCTGACACATGAACCAAGATTCAATCCAACAGGTGTCAGCAGTGTCATTGCGTAGGTTGTGATGAGGCAAGGACAAAATTTGGTGCAGACCAGAAGAAATATAACTCTCCTTTATATTCTTTCAGACTTACAAAGAAGAACATGGAGAAATCAGGTAACTGATGGCTTTGATTATTGTTATAGAGATGGACTGTTTTCAGAGGTACATAGTAAAAGGATAAGAAGTCATGAACAAATCTGAATCGAGGGAATTTCTGATTAGATATAAGAAAAAAAAGCCACAGTAAGGGTAGTCAAGTGTCAGAACAGGTTGCTCAAATCAGCTGGAATGTCTTTGGAGATACTCTAAATGGAGTACTAAACAACTGGAGCCACCTGAACTGTCCTCAGAGTTGGTTTTGCTTTGAGCTGGATATCAGACCAGAAAACTTTATATATTCAATAATTTTGCAATTGCAAAAGCTGTGCATTCTTGAGTGTCTTGACAACAGGGAAGCACGTGGTACAGCCAATTCATTGGAGTCTCACTAGGAATACCCTTTGGTTTCCAGTGTTTCAGAAAAGGGCAAGATGTTTTTTAAATAAGTTCAAGTGACTGGGTACTCAAAAATGACATATATGCAATCCGAAGAACACCATATTGACATATTGATTAATGTAATGGAGCTTCTGGAGAAACCCATTTGTAAAAAACAAATAATTCCTAACATTTCTTCAGTCATAAATACAAATATCTTGCCTCAAGAAAAGATAAGGAAACAGTGCAAGCCATTGTGTACCCACCAAAGACCAAAGATAGAGACTCTTGATCCCAGAAAGCTTACCAGTGACATGTTCCCACAGTGCCCAAGTTTTCATTCATCACAATCTTTATAAGGAATGCTAGAAGGAATCTGGAAAGCTCAGCACCAAAGGATTTGAGTCAACAGTCTTTTCAGTCATGCTGAGGAGATGTTGAAAGGCTATCTGAATTGTCATACTGTGCTGTTTCTACTTCATGGACACACATGGAAGGGGGTTGGTCAGCGCCCCTACAGTTTCATAGTGAGATCCAACACACACCAGTCCCGATCAGAAAATCTGAATAGATCTGAATAAGATCAGACCCCAGATTTCTGAATACAAGGTTTCTATATTAGGTAAAAAATTGTATTTATCTATTTAGAATTGGCAGTCCTTACAGGAGTCATAGTTTATCAGGAGTGACAGGGTGACAATTTCCCATTATAGAGAAAGTTCTGCCCATGAACACGTGAACTTCTGTGTTGGTAGATGGATAATACAGATGTCCATGTAAGCAGGTACATGATGGCTAGAGGACCAGACTTTTCTGACATAGCTCTCTTTACTCCTTTGCCTTTGATATTTTTGGAGGTGACTATTCTATTTTCACCTGCCTAGTAAAATTATAATACCCATGGCAACCACAACTGAAATGGCACATCTCAGAGTTTGCAGGGTTTCATCACCCTGGGAAGCATCCACATGAATAATCAGCATGAATTTATCTTCAGACCTTGATGTATTATTCAAGCCAAATAGCTTGTCAGTTATTTCCAGTGGATCAGAGGCTCTTTTTCAAACTTCTACCTCCTTTTTAAAAGGTATCACTTACACCGAAATCTTATTCCCCATGGTTTCACAGTGTTTTTGGACAAAGGGATATTTATATGTGTGTTTAATGTATGCATATGTATATATGGGGGGTGGTTTATGTGTATATCTTATATATTGCTATATAGCCATTGGGAGCTCAGGAATTAAATGTGCATATAATGAAGATAGAGTAGCTACTTTGACTCAGTGCTCAAGACTGGAAGATTTGTCTCACTGTCCACCTGTCCTGGTTCCATGTGGGATAGAGTTCTTTTTCTTCCTAGTCGGTGATACAGTGGTGTGTTTTGGATTTAGTATGAGCATGATGTTGATAACACTGATATTTTTTTGCTAAGTAGCACTTAATCTTTAATTCAAAGACTTTTTGATATCTCATGCCGTGCTAGTAAGTTCCTGTGAGGGAACACAGCTGAAACATGTGACCTGAATTTAGCCAAAGGGATATTCCTTACCATGGAAAGTTGTGTGTGGTATATGGCACTTTCCACTGCCTGGAAAGTGGCTGACTGACATTTGGGAATACACTTTTCGTCAGCCACTGATTCGTGAGCAATTTTAGTATGCATCACTTGCTTCTCTTGGACTCTGTTACATCATGATGATGATGATTATCATTCTTTTCATCATTACTGTTTCATCATCATCATCATCATCATCATCATCATCATCATTACTATTGTTATTGGTTTTGGTTGGTTTGTTTCAATTATTCAATTGTTCTTATCTCAACCCATGAGGCTTACCTTTCTTTTCATATTCTTCTTCCCTTCATGGGAGTATGTAGGAAATGATCAGCAGTTCCATGGTACTTAGTCTCCAGCAGGACTTAAACCATGGCACCACTTCTTTCCCTGAGTGAAGCTGGGTGATAGCAGTCCTGTTGCTGTTGGTTGACTTTATTCAGCTGTGGTATTTTTGAAGTGTAACAGCATAGCTATTGTCATCTTGGGAGCTGTAAGGAGTCTTGATATGACACTTGTTTGTTGATAAGAGAGGAGGTCAGTAAGTGTCAAAAGTGGGGTTCTTTTTCTAGTTTGTCTCACTATGAGGTTTCATGCTCAGACTAGAGCTACTGCCTTTAGCAAGGAATAAAGCAATAAATGGGGAGGTTTACTCAATATGAGTGCTGAACTCCTGGGTAGTGCTTGCTGGTCTTCCTGGAACAGCTATCATAGGTACCTGCTATGACTGAGAGTATTCTCATACACTGAGCATATGCAGACTTAGGTACATTTAGATGTGCACTCTTTTATATCACATTGTACTGTTAAAATTTTTGTCTACAATTACATTTTGTGTACTGAATTAGACATGGTCACACCATCTAGTCACCTTTATGCAAATCCTTCCTGCCCTCTTGACAGTCCACTGTCAGAGTTTATTCATTCTCTTCTTATCATTGGTGGCAGTCAAAGTAAAGGCTGCTATCAGGGATTATTTGGCTTTGTTTTCTCAATGGAGGAATAATGTTCTGAGGATATTTGTCCTGCTTAAAACTTCCCTTTGTTGGAGATAGCTTTCTTTCCACAGCAAAGAGATAATATGATAACAAAATAGCAGAAATAGAAAAGAAAATGCTGTTGTCATATCTGACATTTTCAGCAAAAGAAGTAGACTCTGCAACAGAAAGTAGGCGTTTTGCTACTTCCTTCTCTTCTTCAGTCTATTCTTGTGAACTGCAATGTCCACAGTCCTATAACAGAAGTATTTGAAGTCTGGTGGTAGCAAATGTAAGGTCAGATGATGCACCGTTTCTTTTCCATCTTCACATTCTGAAAAAATATAAAGCAATAATGGAGTGAAAAGCAGAGTGCTGCGACAGGCAGCTACCTATCCAGTACTAACACATTAATTTAAAAAAAAAAAGAGAAACCATCAGCATCAAAGTCCGTAAAATGCTATTGGTTATGTTTTGGGTTCCCTTATATCTAGTGGCTTAAAACTCACTAAAAATCAGGTATGTAAGAAGGGCTTTTTCCTCAAACTTTGCAAATAATTCCATGCTAGAGAAGCCCAAACAAAATATTTGATTTTATGAGAGACTTCTTTTAATAATCAAATAACTCCAACCATGGATGGCTCATTCTCAGAGACAATAAAATATTCTTTACCTCAGGACTGTTAATTGAATTAATACCAAAATTTTAACTCATGTAGCTTTTTGTCTGTCTTATACTTGGGAGAAAGTAAGACACTGTGGATAAGCTGCCCCAAAACTGTCTAAATCATTAAGTTATTTTAGGAGCAAATCATGAACTTTTCACAAGGTAAGCACAAAATCCTGCAGTAACAGGGGTCATACATTAAATGCATTAAGGAATCATTAAAACAGCTCAACAGTTACCTGGTACTTGAAAATCAGAAGCAAATTATACTGGCTGTATTTCTATTTTTTTCTGTGCCCCACACCCCTAATCCCCCCCTGCTCTGCCCCACTCAGAGATAAGCAGTTCTCAGTACTCAGTGAAAAAAATACTTTGTCTTCTTTTTTTGAGAAGACATGAGACAAATGCTCCTCTCCATTGCTGAGTAGTCATACTGCTTAAACCTCATTGTTCATCTTCACCTGAAGCAGTACAGCAAACACAGGTAGAGAAGTCACAGAACCACAGGATATTCTTAGTTAGAGGGGGTCCACAGCAGTAATCAAGTCCAACACTTAGGTGAACCAAATTATCTTTACAAGTCCCCCACAACAACCTACTCTCTAAACCAGAAAGAGATGGATATGATGAGTGGACTGTTAAATGGATAAGGAACTTACTGGAGAGACTCATCCAGAGGGTAAGGGTCAATGGCTCAGCATCCCAAGGGACATCAAGTGATGTCCCTCAGGGGACCATATTGGTACCAGTGTTATTTAATATCCTCATTAATGACAGAAGTGAAAGGATCAAGTCCACCCTTAGCAAATTTGCTGATGACACCAAGTTAAGTGGTCCAGTTGCCACACCCAAGGGACAGGATACCATCCAGAGAGTCCTGGACAAGCTCAAGGAATAGGCCCATGGAAACCTCTGAGGTTTAACAAGACCAAGTACAAAGTTGGGGAAACCCGCGGTACCAGCACAAGCTGTGAGATGAACAGATGGAGAGCAGCCCTGCCAAGAAGGACTTGGAGGTGCTGGTGGAGGAGAGGCTGGACATGACCCAGCCATGGGCACTCCCAGCCCAGACAGCCAAACGTGTCCTGGGCAGCATCCAGAGCAGCGTGGGCAGCAGGGGAGGGGGGGGATTCTGCCCCTCTGCTCTGCTCTGGTGAGAGCCCTGGAACCCTGCATCCAGCTCTGGGGTCCCAGCACAGGGAGGACACAGAACTGATGGAGCAAGTCCAGAGCCACAAAAATTATTAGAGGGAAGGAGCACCTCTCCTGTGAAGAAAGGCTGAGAGAATTGGGATTGCTCAGCCTGGAGATGAGAAGGCTTTGAGGTGACCTAATCACAACCTTCCAGTACCTGAAGGGAGCCTACAAGAAAGATGGAGAAAGACTTTTTGCAAGAGCATGTACTGACAGGACAAAGGGAAAGGGCTTTAATATGAAAGATGGTAAGTTTAATTTATATATTAGGAAGAAGTTCTTTGCTGTGAGGCTTGTGGATGCCCCATCCCTGGAAATTTTCAAGACCCTTTTGGATGAGGCTTTGAGAAACCTGGTCTAGTGAAAGATGCCCCTGCCTTTGACAGGGGGCTGGAAATTAAACTGATGTTTAAGGTCCACTGCAATCCAAACATTCTGTGATATATTATAAAAAAGTCAAAATACATTTTGAGTGTAATGTATAGTATTTTTAATCAACTTCAGAAGCAAACCACTTCCAGTACTGCTTGTCAATTTAACACCTGCATAATGACCTAATGAACACTGATTGATAAGTAGTCTTGTAGCATAGACATCACCCCCAGCTCCAGGATTTCTTTAATAGAAATACACTTACAAATTACGGAAAATGCAAGATATAAAATCTGATAGCACTTGTCTATTTAGAACTTCAAATGTATTCTTATTCTCTAGCAATCTCTATGTGGGGCTATCAATAATATCCACAGCAGCTCTATGCCAAAAGCAGTATCACTTGCTGTCCTCCTTGCCAGCTGTAATGTCTAATTATGTGACCTCAATTAACCAACCTTAGATGTGAAGGAATTTCATGTCCTTTCAATATCTGGTATTCTCGTTTCACCTGTGTAAACCCCATTTTTTTGTGGCCTGCATCACAGCTATTTGATCTTCCTTTTTACTTTCTGAATTTAATTATAATTGTTTAAAACTGTCTTTATTCAACCGTTGGATCTAAGAATACTTACACTCCACTACTATCAAGCTGTCTGTTTTCCATGGAAAGCTAAGGTCAGCAGAAGTAACAACCCCCTTAATGGAGGCAAAAGGACTTCACACAGCCAGATTCCTCTCTCTCTCCTGCCACATTTCCAAGATCAAGGAAACTCCAACAATTATTTTGCTCAGGTTGTCAGGGGGAACCTGGTAAAATTTTCCATCTATCAGTACTTGCAAATTGAGTTTAATCTGCTTTATGTTGTAATGATTATCAGAACAGAAAATATCAAAACTTGTCCTGTTTAGCCACAGAAGAAATGATGAATTTGTTTTTGCCTTGAAAAACCCTTTGTTATTTCTTCATGAAACATAAAATATAGGGTATTTTTTTCTGACAGTTGCTTTTATCAATACTTAAATAAGAAGTTAAAGGAACAAAAATTACTCTTAAAGGGCAGCAAAAGATTAATACTGTGGCTTTAGGATAATCAGTTGTTTCGTGATGTCCAAATGATGAAAAAAAAAAGGAAAAAATATAAATTACCTCTTGGCTGTTGGAATTGCGGATTTTAACAAATATGCTTCTAAAACAATATTATTACAATGCCACTGTAGAGTACTAGTAAATCATTATTACTCTATAGTAGATGGGGGAAAAGTGGGAGTATGAGTAACATTCAATCTTTTATTTTGAAGAGCATTAATTTTATGGCCATCACCCTGACTTACTGGTATCTTTGAGAAACTGCTATTGCATGAACTGAACATCTGCATTTCTAGCTAAAATCAAAAAGCAGTTCAACTCTTTTGCCAAATATTTTCTTAGCACCAACCAGGAAATATTTTACTAAATTCATATTTTTCAAGTTATACCTTATTCTTCTCAGTACTTTCTGACAAAGTGCATCACATACTTTGCAACCAAGGACAGATCAACTCTGCACATAACAATTTTTCATAGGCTATAGAGGTTTATGTTCCCTCATGCCACAAGTGTGTGATCCCTCTTCAGAGACTCACCCAACTTATGTGAGTCACAATTCAACTTTTTACTATAGCATACTATAGCTCAGGTGCATTTTTGAACTAAAACCCTCATCTGACTACAAAAACCCTCATCTGACCCTACATAATCCCCTGAGAATGGACCAAGATCTCAGGGTTGAACACTCATTTTTCCGTTTAAAAGCTATTCACAAGGATTTTATCTTTAGAGATTAGAAGGATATAGTCACTAATTGAATACTTTTTGGACATATGTGTGAATGTGCCACATAGAAAACATAATTTACATTGCAAATTTGACTAGGCACTCATCAACTGCTAGAGACGTCATAGAAGTGTATTGGATTGCTTTTTTTAATGCCAATTATTGTTACATTTTCTTCCTCTGAACAACATTTCCAACACTATATTTCCCTGCGCTTTAGCTCTGTTTTTCAACTAGCATGTAATTCACTGAGTGAAAAAGGTTTAAGAGCTCTGCTCTGTAATTATCTTCATCCTTGCAGCATTTTAAAAGAGGTCTTCTATTTTTCTCCTGATGATTGAGCATCACATTTGCAAAAATGTGTTGGCCTATTGCACAGAAGAGTTAACTCAGTAAACTCAGCAAATACAGTTTGGAGACTATGTAGCTGTAAATCTCCAAGAAAACAGGATTCAGAAACTGCAATAATTCTAGCACAAGTTTCAGTTAAGAAAAGATTCCAAGTTAGGATTTGGTGTGGAGGGAATGAGAGATGTTTTTCATCATTCTCTGTATTAATACAGAAGTGGGAAACTGGGGCTAACTCCAGATTGCTTTTAGGTGTTTGCAAAAGAGATGTCAAAAATACTTGAAGCTCTTCTTTTTCTGGGGTTTTTTTGAGAAACATATGTCCCAATTATTTTAGATTTGAATGTATGATCATGTTTTCAAAGCTCCGCAGGAAGTCTGAACTTTTTTCTTCAAAATAACAGTATATAATGAAAGCATATATGTAAATATTCATAATTTTCCTGTTGATGATTTGAATGGCATTGATATTATTTTAATAAAACTTTAATTTCTGCTGATGTTTAGAATGGTTTCTTCCAATTTCAGAAATGTTTTCACTAGATTTTTAATGCAGGGTTAGGAAAAATACAGATTTTTAATTAAATTGCTATTATAGCAGGATTTGCAATGAGCCTTTCAAGACACTTCATTTTATGGATTGCTATTAAATGTAATTAATTGCTTCAGTTGTGTACTACCCTGTGAATGCACATGGACTTACACACATGTTTATATACATGCATGTAAGTAAATATTTACACTCTAGAAACACATACCTGGGCAAGGGAGAAACAGTTACTGCAAAACGTTGTTTCAAAATTCTGTTTTATAATATTTTCAAGGTTCTAGATGGAAATGCCATTCTCCTTTATAGCTTTTTTCCTACTGTTTCTATTTCACTATCCTTTCTTAAAGCATGAGTAAGGCAATTGTGAGATATTTGCATGATAACATATACACATGGTGAAATCAAAGCTCTTTGTACATCTATGTCTGACTTTAAAAACTTTGGCCTTTTATTTCCTAAGTCTTTCCATCTTTGGCAATTTTCTGCATGCCTCAGTTTCCTACCTTCTGTGGCTATTTTCCTAAAAGCAATCAGAGTAAATTCCTCAGGTTGTGCTGGTCATGGCAGTAAGGAGTTTGGCAGGTATTACCACTCTTGATACATCCATTTCAGTTAGTCAAAGCAGAGGTTTCAAAGGAGTGAAAATCGGGTTCATGTGAGGTTTTCCTCCTTACTGAGAAGGAAAGGATCTCTCAATACTCACCTGTGTGCCTGCAATGCCATGTGGAAAGATCATTTGCAGTACTTCTAACATCCAGATACCCATAAATGGCTTTCTGGAAAACCATGGTATTAGTAAAGGCTGCTACTTTCAGAGTTTGGCTAGATGAGGTCTAAAGGACAGAAACACACAGGCAGAGATCACCCACACCCTGGTAAAGCTTGAGTTTGCAGTTACCTAGCTTGAGCAACAAGACCTGCCTTCACAGGGCCTTAACCTTTGCATTGTAAATGTTGCGCATCAGAAAAAAGAGAAAGCAGAACTATTTAGAGCATATGACAGTCAGGACTGAACTTCCTGCCCTCAAAGCCTCATCCCTATCCATGACAATTCCTCCATTTCCTCTTCCTTTGGAATGGACACAAATATTTCTGTTCTTAGTCTTCCAGCCACCAGAATTAAAGCTGTAAGAACAGGCAAGACTGACAAATACCTGCTCCTATCTCTACCACCTCTGTACTGTACTTCATGCTACCTCTCCTGACTTTTATTATCCCAAACATTATAATGTTAAAATTGTTAATACGTTTTTTTAATGGAGTAATGGTTAAGATTTTGATAAATTACAGTGGGTGTTATTTTTGATAATTTAACATAATGGATGCAGCCTTTTCACTAAAGTAGCAATTAAGCCATCACTGTTCCCTGGCCTACACAAATTTGTTGTGTCTCAGTTTATTGCTCTTACCTTCAGAACAATTTTGCCACTAATCTGACACCAAAGTCAGAAATCATGCAGAGAAAACTGGTAGAAAAAGAAAGGTCATTAACTGAAACTCTTATTTTGTAGAATGTTCCACTGGTATTTAAAGAGTTGCAATTAGCTTTGCATCTAAAACACTGTTTTCCCCTGCAATCATTGTTGCTGCAGGTACATGTCTGTTTCAGTCTATTTGCACTCTGAATAAGGAATATGCACAAGGACATACAACCAGAATAATCTGTCTTTGATGTCCTTCAGCTGCATTGCTTATCTTTTAATTCTTGGCTTGATTATGAGCAATATTTGTAAAAGATTCCCATATTTATGTCATGCCATCTCTTCTTTTTCATAGAAGCCGATGTACTGGTGCAAAAACAACTTCTATTGCAAATTATTGTTGTTCTGGTTGTGGTATGGTTGTTTATTATTTTTTAAAGTTTCATTGCTGTGGCTGCTGCTATAATACTAAAGTAGTGTATGTCATAGAATCATAGACTCACAGACTAGCCTGTATTGGAGGAGACCTTGAAAGTCAGCTTGTTCCATCTCCCATTGCAATGGACAGGGACATATTTCACTAGACTAGGATGGGGCTCAGAGCCCCATCCAAACTGGCCTTTAAAACTTCCAGGGATGAGGCACCCAAAACCTCCCTTACAACCTCTTCCAGTGCCTCACCACCCTCACAGGAAAAATTTCTTTTCTAATCCAAACCTTCTCTCTCTCAGTTTGAAGCCATCTCCCCTTGTCCTGTCAGTACATGCTCTTGTAAACAGTCTCTCTCCATCTTTCTTGTAAGCTCCCTTCAGGTATTTGAAGGCAATAAGGTCACCCCAAACTCTTCTCTTCTTCAGGATGAAAAGTCACAATTCTCTCAGCCTTTTCTCATAGGACAGGTGCTCTTTCCCTCTAATCATCTTGTTGACCCACCTCTGGACTCTCTCCATCAGTTCCGTGTCCTTCCTGAGCTGCGACTCCAGAGCTGGATGTAGCCCTGCAGGTGGGATCTCAACAGAACAGAGCAGAGGGGCAGAATCCCCTCCCTGGCTCTGCTGCCCACATTGCTTTGGATGCAGCTCAGGACATGTTTGGTTGTCTGGGCTGTGAGTGCCCATGGCTGGGTCATGTCCAGCCTCTAAACCATGAGTGCCTCCAAGTCCTTCTCAGCAGAATCTGTTCATCCAATGGCCAGTGCTGGTACCAAGGTGTTGGTACCCTAATGCAGAGACAGCACCTCATACTTGGTCTTGTTAAACCTCATAAGATTTCCATGGGCCCATTCTTCAAGCTTGTTCAGGTCACTCTGGATGACATCTCATCCTTCAGGGTGTCAACCACATCATCCAGCTTGGTGTCATCAGCAAATTTGCTAAGGTTGCACTTGACCCCTTTGTCCGTGCCATTAATAAAGATATTAAAAACACTGGTCCCAGTATGCACCCCCAAGAGATATCACTTGTCATTGATATGACCCCTGAGACATTGACCCCTACCCTCTAGATGTGACTGTCTAACTACCTTCTTATCCATCAAATCCATCTGTCTCCAATTTAGTGAGAAGTGTATTTTGGGACCTATGTCAAAGGCTTTACAGAAGTCCAGAAAAATGACACCTGTAGCCCTTCCTTTGTCCACTGATGAAGTCACTCCATTGTAGAAGGTCACTAGGTTGGTCAGGCAGGACCTTTCTTTGGTGAAGTTGTGCTGGCTGTCCTGAATCACGCCCCAGTCCTCCATGTGCTTTAACATAGTTTCTGGGATGATCGGTTTCATGACCTTCCCATGCACAGCAGTGAACCTGACAGTTCTCAGGGTCTTCCTTTCTCCTTTTATGTTTTCATTTTTCCAATCACTACGACTTCAACCAACTGGCATGACTTTTCAAATGTCTTGGAGAGTGGGTTGGGAACTACATCAGCAAGTTCCCTCAGGACTCTGAGGTGCATCCCATTGGGTCCCATAGACTTGTTTAAGCTACTCTTTTACAGCAGATCAAAAAGGCTTTTTTCTCAAGCCTCATCTCTAACAAGAGCAATTGCCAAATTTTTTTTCTCAGTTTAGCTAGCAAATTGAAGATTCTATTATTTCTTTTTGATATTCCTAAACTCATTAGGAATGGAAGCTAACACACCAGAACCATTTGCCTTGCACCTGACCTTATGCATGAACTTAGACAAAACACCTGTTTTCCCTATTTGTTTTGATATTGTAGTGATAGTAGTGAAAGAGGAAGTCAGATACCATCACAGCCTTGAAGAGTCCAGATTTGTCCTGCCTTGGCAATTGGTATGCTACTTAGCAGAGAGATGTGTGAGCATAAAGGCAGTTCCAGTCATGTACTGCAGGTAAGAGCATGGGTCATGAAGTAGCCAGCACATTATCAATTGGCAGTTGAGCTTACCTTATTCATGTAGCTATGACCCAAGCTACCACTAGAATAAACCACCTACTAATAAAGCATTAATATGCAGCAAATGCCTAATTACATAGACCAAGTTAGAACTGGCCCTCATTTTCATGTGAAAAATTGTGGTTCTTGAAAATCCTAGCTGCAGGCTTTGCAGAAAGTTATGCTGTCACATGAAAACCTAGTCACATCAGGTTTCCTGGTCCTTGGCATAATACAAGACCCAGGGGGACTGATCAGTTTAAAAAGAGAAACTAGTCTGCCCCAGGCAAAAAAAAATAATTCAGAGCAACACTAATTCACACTACCAAATGGAAGAAGACAGCAAGTTTTGCTCTATCGATAATGTTACTCTCTCTTCAGCTGTCCTCCTCCCCTACAGGGAGAAAAAAAGAGAAAGAAATCTACCAGCTAATGCAGCTTCAGGGGATTATTTTTACTCTCCTAAACTCCAGTTTGGTTCAGAACACTGTTCCTACTACAAACAAAATTCTACATGTATTTTTTGCTGGGTAAATATTAAGCATTACAGGAAAGAACATTTATTAAGTCATCTCTTGCACTGGCATACTATCCTTCATTTCCAGCAAAAGAAAGTTCTATCTGAGCAGCTCATTAAAGGGATTAAATATGTTGTCTTTAATTCCTCTAAACCCAGCAAAAGGAATTCCAGATACCCTAATGTTTCGTATGTCCAAAACCAGCACCAGTTCAGGCGCCAAGGAAGTTCTGTTCCTGCAATAAAATCGCAGTGTTACACTAGGCAGTGGGGGTATTTCCTTCTCCCTACCTTCATTTCCCTTGCTGCAATCAACAACTAAATTGATCTGACACTTCATCCTTATAGCAAGGACCCCAGGGAGAGGGGATGTCTGCACTGTGTGGAGTGCACTGGAGAAGAGAGGACCGGGGTGGGTGGCAAGGCGTGGGTGGGAATATAAAGGGTTCAAAAGTAAAGTCATCAAAAATAATGAGAGTGTTCTGCCCAACTTCCACTACAGCAGAGGAGCAAAGTGCCCTTTCAAATAGGGTGTCCCAGTCCACTGCTGAAATAACTGGTCACAGAAAGCTGCAAGCAAATTGCCTTGACAAGGCTGTTACTGTTGTTAAGAGTTCAAAGGTTTTGGACACTAGGTCAGCGGCTGCCAATCAAGCAGACAGAAAAAGCTGCTCATTGAACCTGTGATTTCTACCTAGGCCACTATTATCCCTGACTATTCCTGTACCTCAGCAGCTCGTCTGATTAAACTAGCCTCCCTTTTACATCTCTTTCAGAGTGAGATTCACACACTAATTAGTTGCCTGCTCTCCACTGGGATGTCAGACCCTCAGTCAATTTATCTCTATTTCAGCCTGCTCAGAGTGACTTCCCCAGTTATCAAAATTTAATCATGCCTTCAAAAATGTTGAAAAGTGGTCATTAGAGGCAAAAGGCCACAGGATACAATATTCATTTTTCTCTATCTTCCAGTCATCCAGCTGGCATCTATAATGGATATCCTGGGGGCTGTGAGAACACGTTGATTTATGCAACCTTGCTCTTGCTCTCACTGTGGTGCACCAGCCTGCTTTAAAGAACAGGTTTTAACAAGGTCTGAGGTGGGAGGACATTAATCATGGTAGCATTGTATGTGAAAAAGGGTGCTGTGTAGTCAGAAGAACCCCCTACAGCAGGGCAGTTAGATTTTTTTACCACCTTCTCAGAGATAAAGGAGAGTTTGACAATTGATTAGACCTTTCTGTAACCTTGCAGTCCTGTGAAATGATGAGAGAGAGAAAGGGAGGGGAAAGAACACTGAGAGGGGGAGGGAGAGAGAGACACAGAATGATTCTCATACTGACGGTCTTAAATGTGCAATAACTTTATGATTCTTGACTGAAACTGGCTATCAAAATCAGTCCCAACTCAATACAGCCTAAAAAAGAAGATCATTCTTTGAATAAGAGTCCTTTCAGCTGTACATGTCAGAGGCAATCATGGGCACCAGCAGCCTGCAGTGACTTCCCTGAATACTCTGTATTGCACAGTGAAACCCTGATATAAATGGCATTGGATAACATCAATCCAAGCTGTAACATTCCAAAGTAGGTTTCAGCAAAATCAACAGTGATGAATTGAAATTTGTTGACAATAGGCCAGGGGGTGAAAGGGAGCAGGGGAGGGTAGTGGTAGTGTGATTATTATTCTCTTTTTCTTCCTTGAAACCAGAGGAATGATTTCCCAGCCTTGGTGCACACAACTGAATGCATACATTTGCATGTGATGAGCCAATGCGGAATATGAAGGCAAAATCTGAGTGTGCAAATCAGAGCTTTGTTTTGCCCGTGGAGGGTTCCCTGGTGAGCAATGCATATGTAAATGAGTGTTGAAAACTGGACTCACCTAGTTTGTTTACCATGACATCAGGGGTTTTTTCCCTTGACCAACAGACAGGAGTGGAGGGGCACAGCTTAAGAGTGGCTGGAGCAGGGCACAGTATGTTCTACCTACTCCATACCCACTCTGTCAATGTGACTTAATCCACAGCTGCAATCCCCCTGCTATCTCAGTCCTGAGCTTTACTCTCTATCAGATGCAATATTTGCCATTTTCCATTATCCTGTCCTGGGATCTCCGGAGCTCTCTCCCTCCCTCCTTGCTGATACTTGAGACCCTAGGGGTAAATGTTCAGCACAGTATGCAGGCATTGAGCTGAACAACTCATTACTTGTATGGGGAAGAGAATGCAACTAATCCTCACATGCTGGAAATTTAACCCTGGATGTCATAAGACACTGTTCTTCTCCACAGACAGAATTAAAATGAGCTGGAGAGAATGTAGGGAAAAAAGCCTCAAAAGCATTTTCTAATTTTCCTTCTTGGCATTGGTGGACTGAAATTCATTTCTTGACTGTGGCCAGCCCACCAGTCTACCTCAGTTTTCTATTTCCAAAGCAGGTCACTGCTAGCCACTTCAGAAAGTGCCCGTTAAGGGCAATGTTAGATACTGATATAGGTATTACAGGTCAGTAAAGTAAATTGCATCAGATCTTTAAAATCTTTGGAGTCATAAAATGCAGGGCAATTTTTTTTTCAACTGTACAAGGATATTTCTCTACACCTTCTCCCTAGAGAATGTGAGGACGTTTTCCAGTCTATGACTCAGCCTGTGTGTTTCAAACATGCATTGCAATACTAGATAACAACTTCTGCATTAGGTTGCTAACCTGTTTCTTGCTCTTTCCTGCTCCAGCAGGAAAGACATCAAGCACCAACTATTCCTTAGCATATTAGCTACTCCAGGCAAGCAGTTCATTTGTCACTATGCAGCCCATGTTATGATACGCCATGAGACGTATTCAAAAGGATTTAGACTTGCAGTTCAAAGGGGTATATTGGAACAATGAACAGAAGAGTGCATGTGCCTAGCCACATTAATTTCAAACCAGATCCTTTAAATTCAGTGGCACTGGTTCACACAAACAAACCCTGAGTACATTAGCTGAATGTAGTCAGACATAGTATTTGTCTTGGACTGTACTAGGCTTTGTAGACCAGAGTAGACTGAGTGATACTGAAAGGTTACTCAGTTGTCAAAAAAGGCTAGGGGAGCTCCACCCTCAGCACCTTTGCAAAAATCAGCAGCGTTGCTCTGAAGAAGAAACCCTCCATTTTCTGCTACAATTTTTGAGCTTGCAGTGAAACATATTCTACAGGCAGCACGTATGTGGGACATCTCTTGTAAAAGAGCAAAAATTAGTTTTTGAGGCAGCAAGAATGAATCTTGAATATAAGCACCAAAAGTAGAGTGTAGGTGGGTTTTACTAAAAGACAGAGCTGTCACATTTCCTTCTTTGTTGACTCAAGAGTATTCAAAGAATATTCATATGTAAAAATATCATCTCTTTTTTTTTTGTCCTTTACTTGGCTAACAGTGTATGAAAAGGAAGGGAAATTAAAAATCCTGGAAAATGTTTACTGCATGAGACTAGTAGCCTGGTAGCTGCTAGTATTTTGGACAGCAGATATTTTACATCACCTCCCCATATTGTATGTCAGCAGTATAGAAATAGAGGCATTAGTTATGCTTTCTGTTTGGTAGAAGTACTAAATTATGGTTTACTCCATGTACTCTGTCTTTGTGGCGCTGTTGGCAAGCATGAAAGCTGTAATTTTCATTAAAAGACTCATCCAGATATTTGGCAGCAATTATATTATTCCTAGAGAAACTCAGTCGCAAACAGAAAATTAACCCAAAAAGCAGTGCTCATACTATATTTAATTTAATTTTTGTTATTTATCAGTGGTACTAAAAGGAAGAAGAACCTAAAAGGATATTGTAAATAAATAAATAAATAAACTACATCACAAGGCAACAAGATAGCAGTGACTATGGATGGTAATAGTTCACTCCCTATTTTTATACCAATAATGTAACAGAATAAAACCCAGTTAAGACCTTCAGCAAAATCCATTTTAAAAATAGGAAAAAAATATCCAGACTACATGGAGAATTTGAATAGCAATACACTTACAGTATGGTAAAAATTCTGACTATAGCTGATGATAACATTGGAGGAATGTGTATGCATCCATTTACCTGTGGGTCTGCATATATGTTTATGCACATATAATATCTAGTTCATATAATAGTGGAACTGAAAACTGTCGGCTAAAAGCAGAGGAACTTATGATGTATATAAAGCACTTACAACAGGGAAAGATTCATGCTCTATTTTTCCTACTTAAGGATCTAAACTGACATAAAATAAGTACTTCAAAGACACCATTTTTCAACTGGAAGATTCTTAGGAATGGGCTATTAGTCAGATCCAATAAATAACGATAATAGTCATTTGCATGCTGTTGCAATACTATAGACGTAGTGCACTTACCAGGAAAAAAAAATAAATG